>NQII01000104.1:993212-1114673 GCA_002778355.1 Clitarchus hookeri | reverse complement strand
ACCACTCACCATTATGCACCCCGCCCTCTTTCTCTAATCTTTGTCTTGCGCAGCAGCGCGGAGGCGCATGAAAGGAGATGACTTTTATTACGTCGCCCCGAGCTCCTGGAGAGAAAGAGGTGGGCCCCGGCCCCATTGTTCGGAACCCGGTGACGTGCGCGGCGACCTCAGAAACCTTCAGACGAGAAAAGAAGCACCAAGAAGTGGGAGAATAAGAAAAAAAGTGTTAAGACGTTGGTTGGCGCAGTGGAGCTGTTCGCATTGAATGGCAAATGCGTGACCGATGCCTCATCATCTAAATGCAGCAGGCGGCTGATCGATTACGGAACTACCGAATACTAAAACAGTTTGCGCAACCTACCTCAAGCATGCTTAATGTATATCTCCCCAAGTTATGTTGCGTGTTTGAGACTCTGGCAACAGAACTTTCAAAGTGACTTTGCAACTCCCCAGAAATGTTATGCGCAAGGCATTAAAGTGATGTACAGTTCATGCAACCACGGATCTTAAAGGTAAACTATAATTGTAAAGTTAGGTTATACGTGCCTGTACGGCTAGTTTCTTATTGCTGGAACTATGCTAACATCTGTATCAGCCCTCCACAAAATAAAAGTATTTGCAGAACAATTGAGAAAATGATACTTATTTAAATACCCCCTTCTACATATAGTTACTCGTAGACAGAACTCGCCACAGAATGCTCACAGGTTTTTCAATAAAGAATGAATTTGATTTATACAACTCTGCGCGCTTCTTCGTGCTCTAAAGACCAACGCGCTGAATTGCGAGAACGGTAAACGGGCGGCGTTAAGTACTGTAGTCAACAAAGACAAATTTTCAACTCTTACGCCAGCTAACAGAGTATGGCAGTTTTACAACTATATATTAGCTTTCGTGTACAAATAGTCTCTCCTTGATACCGCTTCACAAATTAGCTGAAGAAAAGTTACAGTGTGCTGCTAATTATGTTGAAAATAAATTAGGGAAAAATTTACTAGCTCTTCGCTAAGATAAAAACTTTTCGATAGTTACATAAATTTTTGTGTTTGCTTGGCTTTACTTTTTTTTTTTTTTTTTTGCATTTTGTATAATTGGATGACAGCTTGCGTGCAAAACTAAAATACAACTAAATAAAAAACTAAAATGATATATTGGACAATGATTTAAGGCTATCATTTTAATAGTGTGGTCAGGCCTTCATTCGACGGCCTGCCTTTACACGTCATCCCACATACTTATTATTTCAGTTTACTTATGCTTAACTTCAAAACTGTATATATGTTAGAGTAGGGGAGAGCTCATTACGGGTTAAGTGGTAGAGCGACAATTAAAACATCCGAGATCAATGTCACGAAAATATACTTTGACATCCCTTCCGCCGAACTGGGAACCAGAGCACGATTTTGCAGGACCCAGAGAAAGTTCAGTTTAAGTCAACAACCTTAAACCGCGTCTTTTTCTCTACTCGACGCCGGTCAAACATGATAGGCCTAGAAGCCGCCAAGATGTGCCGACCTCTGTGATACCTTTATTCATCAGCCTTCGGCTTCTATAGACTATACACGGTAGAATGAGCACTTTTTGAAGCCCTCTCATTAGAATAATAGCCAATAAATATATTTTATTGTAGCCTTAGACATTAACTTTCGAGTTCGGGTGAAATATATACAGTATGTTTATTACTTACATGGCAATATTTATTTTGAAAAGTGCTGGAAGGAAATAAAAATGGCTGAAGAAAAAAGTTACTAGAGCCTCAAAAGTGCTCACTTTACCGTGAACAGCCTATAAATTATGACGGGACACTTCTATCTACGTATTTCGGAGCCGATGCGACTCAATTACGAAGATAAATTCATTCTAATATCTAAGCTCTTGCGAAAATGATATGCAAATCTATGTAATTTGAAGTATGTCAAATTATATCTTCGTGACATTGATCTCAGATGTTCTAATTGTCGCTCTACCAGTTGACCCGTAATTAACTCTCCCCTACTCAAAAATGTAGTGTTTTGAAGTAAAGCAGAAACATTCAAACGAGCATATATTGAAACGAACATATAAAAACCAAAACCCTATGAACTTCATGTTAACCAATATTTCACCTGAGTTTTTCATGGTAATTTCATTACTGATATGTCTGTACGGCCAAACGGAATTCTGTAATGCAACATTTCCAAATACTGTACCACAAATTACAGTATATATCTGCTTGCACTGTAGAAAATAATTTGTACTTCTACAAGTAAAATCTTAGTAAACCCAGTTGCCAAGAAAATATTTTGCAGAATCACAAAAACCTTTTTGTAAAAATCTACAAAAAAAANATCTTAGTAAACCCAGTTGCCAAGAAAATATTTTGCAGAATCACAAAAACCTTTTTGTAAAAATCTACAAAAAAAACACAGGTTGTTCAGCCACTCAACCGACATAGTTCGGCAGCATGTTTTACAGACAATTGGCAACAAAANCAAAAAAAACACAGGTTGTTCAGCCACTCAACCGACATAGTTCGGCAGCATGTTTTACAGACAATTGGCAACAAAAAATATAATCTACACAAGTTGGCTATGCAGCTCCATTTCAGAGTTACAGGGACGTAAATTCAACAAGAACACAAATTGGAATTACTGGATGTCTTAAATATAACTGACTACATTCATGTTGAATGTCTCACACGAACTGTTCAAAACGTGCACCATCTGACCGTAAACAGGTTCCGATACGTTGTAGCTTATCATGGCGTGTTTCCCCTGCATGCCTGCAAGTTCATTTCTGAGTTGATTAGTGGCGTCAGTTATTTTCTGTAACAACAACTGATCTCATGTGTCTGATCGCCGTCCGCTGCAAACCCTACTCTTCAGGCAGACCCAGAATAAAAAGTCCAACGGGAAGAGGTCTGGAGAAGGCGTCGGCCATGGGAATGGCCCACATCTTCCAATCTACCTGCACGGATACTCAGCTGCTGCACCACGCCCATTTCCGTCACAGTATCCGTAAACAAACGCCATGTCTGGGTACTCTGCGCGTGTAANTCAGCTGCTGCACCACGCCCATTTCCGTCACAGTATCCGTAAACAAACGCCATGTCTGGGTACTCTGCGCGTGTAAGCTTTCCTGGCATTGTTGCACAACCACTCGCCTCAAAGCACTAACAAAGATTGGCCACACTAGCAGTGTCTGCTTACGGTCAAATTGGGCACATTTTGAACAGCTTGTGTGGGACTTACAACATGAATGTAGTTAATTGTATTAAGATATTCAGTAATTCCAATTTTCGTTTTTATTGCATTTAAGTCCATGTACCTCTGAAATGGGGCTGCATAGCCAACTTGTGTATACAACATTTTTTGTTGCCGATGATCTGTATAACACGCTGCCGAAGTATGTCGGTTGAGTCGCGGAACAACCTGTATTTATAATACTACAATTTATAGACTTGTATTTCAACTTACATTATTGAGAAGCGGGAAAAAAAACGAATTTTTCTGATTTATAAAAAACTGTGATCAATAAATAAAAGAAAACAGGGAAAAAATTCCTTTCGAAATATAATTCGCGGGGGAAAAAATGTTGCATCTTGGAGGTACAGGGACCAGAACCACGTCTCTTGTGTTACCAATGTGACATATGAGATACACGTTTATTTTTAGAATATATACACTGAGGTACTGACTAAGCAAGAACAGCATAATTTCACGTATTCGGAAGAGCTGAGGTTAGCTGATTAGAGAATTGCTGCTTTTCATAAAGGTATTAAATATCTGCAGGCATACGCACATTTGCACAGTTGCAGTTTTATAATAAGCAGAATATATTGTTTTGTGAACGTGCGTCGGGACATCGCTTATTAGTGTTATGTGCCTACAAAATATTAGTACAGTTATTCGGTTAAGAAGAACAAATTTACTTCAGTTTACTAGTAGGCCTACTGTGTAGATATTAAACATTAACAGTTAATGTGTAAGGGTGTCACGAGTTTTTTAAGTTGCTTTTATCGTTTTATTAGAATTATTTGAATTGTTTTAAAGTGTTCTACGTTTTTTACGCACACATTACTTTACTTTTCCCACGCAACTACGCTACACGTCACCCCTAGTTTCTGCACAAACACGTACATGTATATTCGATTTATGTTGTTGAATGTCCGCCATTTTGTCTGGGCTCGTGGATACGGTCAGTTTAGAACAAAAATTTCTTGAGGTCTATCACAAGCACGGATCTTGTAATTTTAAACACGAGTAATTGCACAAGAGAAATTTTTAAACTGTTACAAACGTTTGTAAAATAGCAAATAATTTCGGGGTAAAAATTACATATATTTACAGTGTGTGTGTACTAGAGTAACTTTCGAAGTAATTGCAGCAACAGAATGAATTCGCGCTACCAAATATTAACCGTGTAAGTTTCACAAATACTGCCTAGAGTAGCGAATGGCNAATTAGAGAATTGCTGCTTTTCATAAAGGTATTAAATATCTGCAGGCATACGCACATTTGCACAGTTGCAGTTTTATAATAAGCAGAATATATTGTTTTATGAACGTGCGTCGTGCCTACAAAATATTAGTACAGTTATTCGGTTAAGAAGAACAAATTTACTTCAGTTTATTAGTAGGGCTACTGTGTAGATATTAAACATTAACAGTTAATGTGTAAGGGTGTCACGAGTTTTTTAAGTTGCTTTTATCGTTTTATTAGAATTATATGATTTGTTTTAAAGTGTTTTACGTTTTTTCACACACATTACTTTACTTTTCCCACGCAACTACGCTATACGTCACCCCTAGTTTCTGCACAAACACGTACATGTATATTCGATTTGTGTTGTTGAATGTCCACCATTTTGTCTGAGCTCGTGGATACGGTCAGTTTAGTACAAACATTTCTTGAGGTCTATCACAAGCACGGATCTTGTAATTTTAAACACGAGTAATTGCACAAGAGAAATTTTTAAACTGTTACAAACGTTTGTAAAATAGCAAATAATTTCGGGGTAAAAATTACATATATTTACAGTGTGTGTGTGTACTAGAGTAACTTTCGAAGTAGTTGAAGCAACAGAATGAATTCGCGCTACCAAATATTAACCGTGTAAGTTTCACAAATACTGCCTAGAGTAGCGAATGGCATCTCTCAGGAGTTAGTTTCGACTCTTATGCGTTACCTATTTCTCTCACAGAACTACAAGTGCTACAATTAGGGCGGAACACTTTCAGCAGTACTTCAACCGAAGTCCCACAAATTTCCTACAAACAACATTTTCAGCTACGGACGCCATAAGGGTGCTATAAAATGAGGGGGTTGGTGAATCTCTAGTTTGCATGCATATCAAGCACTGCTGATTTGTGAAAACGATCAGACAGTACATGTATCGCAGACTTTGTATTATCATTTTATGTAAAATCAGCAGTCAAAATTACGCCACTTTTTCGTAATGCATAGGTGAGAAAAATACTGTTTGATAATAATACAATCTCTAGGTCTAATTTTCCTTTTTTAATAACTCAACTGAAATACATGCTCGACGAAATTCATTTATTTTATTCCTAAGTTGTTTCGCTATCAGGCTGCATTGTTTCACTTCTGCAAGTGGATAACATTTATTTAAATCAGCATTACAAACTACTTATTGTAATTTTGATTGTTTGTAAGGTCTACAGAAAAATTGCAATACTGCCGAAAGGTTTAGTAACTGAAGACAGCGGAGCTATAAACTCTACGGGCATGTATTTGTGAATGTTTTCTTGAAAAAGCTGTGCTTACACTGAATTGTTACAGCAATACACGTCCTTTAAACGATACACATAATTACATTTTATGCATGAAATTTATAATAACCAATTGTATTTCTCTTCAACTCAAAAGTTTGAATTTCTGACCAATACCAGGCATTAGGTCTGAACATCAGATTTTTGGCTTATTTTGCTTCGTTGCGACATTCTGGAGTCGTTGCAAACGTCCTGTCGAAAGTGTGTCTAAGCTCATTATTTAAAGAAAATTTATTTGAAAACGGCTACCGCAAGAATAAATGATTAACTTTTAATAATTGGAAATAAAAACACAGGACTTTCAAATAAAATCTTTAATAAACACACAGAAAACACTTTGTGGAGTGATTAAAAAGTAGTTCCCTCAATAAATATTAATATGTGCACGTGTAATGGCGAGGATTACACTACAATTAAATGTGAAAACAGACGATTAAAATTGAAAGATGTCACACTAATGTTCACAGCTTTAAGATGTGAATCAGAGAATCACTTTTCCAGTAAGAGCTTAATGAACTGTTTAAAATGCACTAATACTAATGCGCACAAGTGTCAATTTGTTTCTGTGGCCTGATAAAAAAAATAGCAATATTATCGCTCAGAGCATCTTTAAAGTTTATCCTAAAACCAGGCGACCACCACCTTGTGCTGCTACTGCACTGCAAGATGTTTGAAATACCAAGCTTCATACGAATACTCTACACTTCTGGTATTACATCTTCCTTGAAAAAAGAACCCCAGGCAGACGGCTTTGGACTGCAGATTAAAAATATATTATGCATTTTGAAACACTTCTGGCCTACTTTAACATAGTTAAACTTGGCCTTTCCTGAATAATGTATGGAAACTAGGATAGAACAGACGGATTTGCCTGCAGGATTTATACCAATAAAACGTTATATCGCTACGCGTGGCACGATGAAAAGATAGCACGCAATTACAAAATCTTGCGCGAACAGGCGATACCCAATTGAATGTGCCGGCGAGCTATTTCCATTTAGTCATATCACACACACACAAACTTCTAGGCAGGAGAAACTATTAAATTCAACCGCCATCTTGCCGATAATAAACCCTGTATGTAGACTAAAACCAGAAAATATTTTCTGCACAAATAAATTCGAAAATGTCGACTGGTACCAACAAACTAAATAAAGAACGTTGTTGGCAGGCGAGATAAACCGTGAGAGGGAACTTCTGGGCTACTCTCTCCGCCCGTCACGTACACAGCTTAAGAGTGCCGAGCCCTGCTTTCTCACTGTACAAGGCTCGCTGCTCCCTGTAAGGATTAGAGGCGGTCGAAATGTTCGGAACATGGCCTCCTCGTAAAAAGAAGAGTGGAAGAAATGTACGGCTCGCTCTCCCTGTGTCGCTCCTGTCTGCTTCCTTGATGCTGTGACAGCTGCTTTCTTCACCCCAGGGTTGCAATAAAAATAGAAGCCGTAGTATTTACGTGTAACCCAAAACTATGGTGACGCCAGGTTTAATGGCATCTCTTACGGATATGAATTAATTAACGTTACACTGTAAACACTATAAACAAATTTTGCATTTATTTATAATCTTATTGCATAACGTTTGCAAAGAAAGCAAAGGATCTTGCCTCATTACAAACATTCTTATTTCGACTCACGTATAAATATAAACTCCAACATATCAGTAATACGTGAACCACGCATTAAAATAAATGATTCCGTTTTAAAAACTTGTTCAGCTAGTGTGTTATCTCAAAACACACTCGCTTTGCCTAAAATTCTGTTTCAATGTGCCGTTTCTAAAGTAGGGGGCTGCGTAGGCTTGATGAACACAATCTCTAAATTCTGCAATAGCCCTTAAACATTGGAGGTTTTTAAAAGTTATATACTCAAGGGTGTAGGACATATGTATCAAGCATTACTAAGAAACTGTAATGTTTTACAGATTTTGTAATAACCAAAACTAAAGTTTTTTAATAAAATGAAATAATCGTGAAAATATAAGACACCAATGACGAAATTAATGCTTTAAAAATCGGACAATACATACCGCAAATTATTATTAATTTTCCATAAATTTCCAAAGTAAGGAATTTTAATAAAATATTTTTTTCGAAAAAGCTAAAAAAAGTAATCAATGGCGTCGAATTTTATCAAATATGATGTGTTCTGTTTGGTATGTCTTTAAAGCAGTTTTCCTTAAAATCATGTATCATAAAAATTAAAGATTTGATTTCTACAGCTAAATAAAAACTATCCCAAGAAAATACATCTGTATTGAAACGTTTCCAAGCGACCAGTTCTCCACATATAGATTAAAAAAAAAGAGCTGTAATTTATACAACACCATTGAAATTACTAACGATAGAAAACTTAACTGAAACTAATTGCGGCCATCAAACACGGCTAGCAAACTGGTTACAGAATGTAAGCTTGAAAAACAAATTTTAAAGTAACAGTTTTCGCATGATAAAATAATCGCACTCTCGAATAGTCCGGAATGCCACTTTTAACACATCACGTAAATTAAAAGCAATGGCCTCTACTGGCCTAAAAGGGTATTTAAGGCTGCTAAAAATATTTTGCATGAACATCTACGGAATGAATACAGGACCCTGATTTAATCTCTGTTACAAACTTTCCATCAATTAATCCAAAGCTCTCAATACCTCGCTGTTAAGAGCCGCCCAAATTTCTCTCTCAATTAATCCAAAGCCCTGCGCACAGCGACGACTGAGTACAGCGCACACGAAATGTCTCCCTCATCTCCCCCTCGCTAGCGAGTCTGAAAAGCTGTGAATAGCAGCAGGCAAGCGATCGTTATAATATTTCCCGAAGGGTTTAAGACTTTCCCAGGATTCTAAACCTGAAATTACCGCACTGAAAGTTGGCTACGGCAGGGTAAAATTGTGGCAGCGGTGCGAAGACGTCAGCGGTCCCAGATATGAAAAAGCGAGTGATAACGATCTTGTTAGTTATTACGTGCTACGTCCGGCACTCATTGCACAGGCTCCGAAAGTAATCCAAACACATACACATTCAATTAAGTTCCTGACATTGAATGTTCGTATTCTTAGTAACCTTAAATTCTGAAATAAACTATAAAAAAACTTTGCTTTCCATTAATGCTAAAGCGTGTATTGGTACCGTTCATCGAGAATACCTAGACTGCATATCATCTAACAGTACAATGTAAATGTCTTATCAATGTCACTCGGTCAAATCACCTATGCTAGAGAGATAAAATAATTTGTTGTTTTTTATTTTGCCTCTTAATTTTTTGTTAACTTTACACTATATTCTAACTTCAAAGATGATTCTGCAACTGCTTTTAGTTTCCGAAGAAGTTTCAAGGCCGAGAGTGGCTCTCGGCCTTGAAGTGTTTACATAATGGTACTCTTTAAAATGTTTACAACGTTCAAATAATGTATTGAGCTTCTAAGAAGCTGAATGTAATGTGTGTTATTCATCTCCAGAACGCAAGTATTCGGGAATAATAAATTACTAAAATAACGCCTAGCCGCCTAAATACTGTTTTATCAATCTAAATTGCAACTATACTACATAAGCATGGCATCCCTTTTGTAAGCTAAAACTGCCAATGCTTTCCTTAACTGTCATAACCTCGTGGATTATAACTGTTTTACTTAAATTATTAACAGTACAATCAAATAAATTTGAGGGCAGAGTTTAAACTTTAGAAGAACACTGGGCTAACAATTGCATACAGTCCTTAAAAATATACAGAGTAGCCTTAGTTCTAGTAACACGAGAAGGGTTGATTGGCTTGCACCATACCAACTGCATTATTTTGGAATGGGATTATATTCTACTAGCGAACCGACCCGGATTCGCCCGGGTACAATTCAGTTTTACAGTGATACACTAATAAATAAATTGTGAAAAAATAATTAATTTCTGTGAAAACAGAATTATAAAATGAAAATATGTTGGCCTAGGTTTTTAACTGATTACGGCAACCCAAAAGGAAGGAAATATTTTTCACCCGATAGCCAAGAAGTAGGGTATTGTTTTTGGAGTGTATCTGTGGAACTATCGCGTAGTTACAACACTTCCGCTTTCCAGCGTCAATGTATGAAAATCAAAACGTGAGTTTCATCAAGTTCTAACTTTAGAAATAAGTGTACCAAGATACTACTTTTTACGCTTGGCTGAGGGATCCTAATAGATCACCAAAGTTAAGCAACTTTCCCAGCGGCACACATTTGGATGGGTGACTGTTTAGTGGCATAACATCTGAGCGCTTCCGGGCTTCGGAGGGCACGTTAAATATTCGGTCCCGGTTGTTATCGATTGATAGCAGTCGTTAAGCCATTTCAGAGGTCCTTGGGTGGCCTCAAAAATTCTGACACTAGAGGAAGAAGATATTTCGGTCACGTTCCCAGCCGTTGCAGAATTACGTTTTGTTGTTATTCCACACGAACCGTACAATTTTTCGGGATAAAATGTATCCTATGTCCTATTCAAGGACCTAAAGTACCTACGTACCAAATTTCATCAAAATTCGTTCAGCCGTTATGGAGTTGAGTGGTAACAAACATACACGCAGACTTTTGCATTTATAATATTAGTAGGATAATGCATTTGGTCAGCGCTGGTTTGTTGAATATTTATTAGAAATAATTTACATCACATAACTGCCAATTACTGTATACCAATAAAATGTGGTTTTCTTTTATATGTGATAGTGATGAAAAAACGATTTTCCTTGATTTCATAGCTATGTATAACCAAAAAAGCTACGAAAAGGAAAAAACACTTTACGATTTTTAAATATATGCTTATTACTTTGCGCCAAAATTTGGTTGTACAGTTCGTAATTAAACCTTGAGGCCACCACCGCGGCCATCTTTAACTAGTATATAAATAGTTATTAGAAGCACGTGTAGAAAGCGCTGACATAGTTCCTCGAATAGCGAGTGATTTGTGTTTTTTTCTCGTAACAATATTTTTAAAGCTTGGCACTTATTTACGGAATTACTTTTTAATAACTGCTAATTATTATTGTAGCTTAGTATAGTTTAAGTACCAAGGATGAGATTGCTATATTAACATTACAAATTATTGCTGAAAATAACTGCAAAAAATCGTGTTAAACAAGATTGTGAGGGTGGTATTATAGGTCCCTTATAATGTCGGTAATTTGACTTGAATGTGTTGATATTTTACAGTATTTAACATTTTTATTTTACAGATGCCACGCAAAATCCTTGTACGTTAGAAGAAGTCGTCAAAACTAAAGTTGTGGAAGAAACAAGATATTAACGCACTAAGGCTTTGAAAAACAGTAAAATGAGGTTGGAGAAGCTTCCAGAACATTTTCTGTGCCTTGCTTCACTTTTAAAAGCCTATCGCGTCTTTATTTGCCCATTAAAAAAGCAGTTCAACATGATTCGGAGTAGTCTCTTCCAGAAATTGAAATAGGCGTTTCTCGTCCTTTAAGTGATGATGCCGTTTCTATTTTACGTGAACGCGTTTTATCATAAGGCAGAAGGAGTGAATTGTGGGTACAGTGTATGAAGTGTGAACTTTGAACTGTGGGTTTACATTAAATATGCTGGATGCAAGACAGATATATATATTCGTGATTTTTGCAAGTAAAAATGGGCATGCTCTTTTAACTTATACTTGACCTTTCACTTTGACTTACACTACTTATTACTAAGTTTTAACGTCAATTTACCATTTTTAATGTTTAATATAGATGTACTTTTAAATATATAGCAAAATCGTGTTAAAATACAAAAAGTTTAGGCATTTTTAATTTTAGTGAATTTCAGTAACCAAACTAAAAGGTTTATATCCCCAGCAAGTATCATTAGTGACCAAACCAAGTGTAATAATTGTTTAATAACTTTTTTCCCATTTTCATGTTTTTAAAACAGATTCCAAATCCCATCGGCTTTGATGATACTTTCAGGTAAATTTAAAATAAAGTACAATAGTAGCGGTGAAAAAGAAGTGGAGGCCCATATATCCACCCTCTCCTCTAATAAGAACTTTGCTAACGTAATATCGCTTGACTGTTGAAGTGTGGTTCAAGAACGCAAACCCTTCTTGTGTAGCGCTGAGTCGCGCCCTTTATTGCTCAGCTGATCACGCAGGTCTGATCTAACAAGGAAAATTTACATAAAGACAGTAAATATACAGCTACTTCAAGTTACCAAAGCAATACCTCAAATGGGATCTAAAAAACAATATTGCAATACCAACCATGAAAATTACCACACAGCACAAACTAGCGCTGTTGATCATTCTGGATATTTAAGAAAATTTCCGGAGCAATAAACTGTTTTAATGCAGGAAGAGATTTGCTGCGAAGTTACCTATGTGTATGCCGGCACTTTCTTGTAACGTACGTAGATATATCTTAACATCTCGTCAACAACAAAGTCATTTGAAACAAATCAAGTTGCCCAGACAAGCAGGAGTGAAA
Source organism: Clitarchus hookeri (assembly GCA_002778355.1). Classification (NCBI taxonomy): domain Eukaryota; kingdom Metazoa; phylum Arthropoda; class Insecta; order Phasmatodea; family Phasmatidae; genus Clitarchus; species Clitarchus hookeri. The sequence goes on along the minus strand of NQII01000104.1, from coordinate 1,102,471 downwards.
AAGGAATCGGCCAGGGCCGGTACGAAGGAACCATCCCAGAATTCACCTGGAATGATTTCGGAAAATCATGAGAGGCCGAAATCAGGATGGTCGGATCGGGAATCGAACCCACGTCCTCCCGAATGCGAGTCGAGTAAATAACCATTTCGCCACCTCTATCAGTCCCTCAGATAAACGCAACTAAGAGCGGTCGACTAGTCCAACTTTCTACTGGTCTTTCAATGATGTGCTGGCGCAGCAAGTGGCACAGCAGTAGGGGGAGGATAGCTAGCAACTCAGCCAGATTTCGGGTATTTCTGAGAACAGAAGGTGCCAAGGTTTTCTTACGAAGTCATAAGATTGATATGACACTAAAGGCGCACGACTGCATCAGACTGGGGTTTTGTTGTTTGGTCAACCAGAGTGCAGTCGGCTGGACGCGTACTGCGCATGCAGATGGAGTTTATCTCAATCCTTCGTCCATGGAGGCGACTTCCCAGTTTATTAACTTTTTCTAAAATCAGAGTTTCTCCACATACGAGTGTCTCAGTAGATAAATATTCAATTTCATGAAAATAACTAAAAATCGTAAGTTTAGAACTTGCATTCACAGTTTCGTTACGAGGAAGGAGAGAAATAAGAAGTTGCATCTGCAGTTCTTTCTGCTGGCTTCAATCATGTGTAATATTATCACACTGTTTACCATATCTGCGATGGGGCCACGGTGATGTAGTGGTCAGATTACTCGTCTCCCATCTAGGCAAACCGGGTTAGATTCCCGGCGGGATCGTTCCCAGATTTTTTATTGTGGGGATCGTGGCGAACGATGCCACTGGTCAACGGGTTTTCTCGAGGATCTTCCGTTCCCCTCGCCCTTGCATTTCTGCGCTGCTCCATGCCTCGTTTCACCCTTATTGCCTCTCAAGACCTCGCTGTTAAGAGCCGTCCACATCGCTACCCTCCACTTCACGCTACCATATTTGAGAGAACTTCGGGTACAGCGAGAGCCTGTCGAACGCTTTGAAAGACGTCGCATGCTACTACATGAAGGCCTGGCGCGCCTTAAGGAGATTACAGTTTTTACTAGGGCAAAAGTCGCCGGGCATGGAAAACCTACACGACGATAGGTCGACAAACAGCCCCATGTCCTACATTTTAGTGCTGTCTCGTGGTGTAGTTTCCAGCGGTACTAGATATTAATGACACGACCACTTGCGGCGGAATCTTGGCGTCGCACAATCAGCAAGGATGTTTGACAACGTACTTAATTATGGGACTCGCCGCCCTGAGAAGATAGCATCTGCGGCCGGCAGCGGCCGCCCATTATAAGTAAAGCTCATGTTTCCCAGGAGGCGAGACGGGCTAACTGCTCGGCGCGGTCCGAATTTGGAGGAAGAGCATGAAGACCGAACAAGAATTAATTATGACTCGACTGCCGGTCCCCACGACGAACCGCGGCACGCATTTGGGCATAAAAAAGGACTTTGCAACTGTTGCCGCAGCGTGGTTCCACTTGCAACGTTCCTGATTTGGAAGAGAGCCTTTCCAGTCAAACTAACCGCCTTCTATCGTCCTACGGAAACACAAACTGCGCGTGTAACACACATTGGCAACATATTAAAACCCGAAGCAACGTTGTGGCCAGATAATTCTGACAGATCGTAAGAAGAACATGCTATAATTTCACCTTAAAACATGTTGTTAAGAAATTAATTTAAAATTCTAGAAAATTTATAGTATATTATCTCGTGATTACAGGCAGTTTTTTACAATATTTATTTAAGGATCTGAACGGTTATTTATAATTCGAAACATTTATAAATAAACCAACAAAAATACATAATGCACTTGGCACATACACTATGCAATATAATGTACAGACCATCAGTGACAATTAGAATTTTACTGTCATCTGACATCAGTCCATCGTTTTTTGTACGCACACGCATCTAACCACAGAATAAAAGGAAATTAACTAACACATTGGCAATATTTCACGAGTAACGACTATCAGTTGTCCTATTTCTTCATCTTTTTAATTATACAGCAATTTATTAATCCTCAAAACTTTTTAATTGCCATATATGAACCTCTGACTATAAAAATTATATTTGTAATGGGCAGGAAAATTTTGCGATAGCGAATACTCACGTCAGTGGCGTATTTAATACACTTGTTGCAAAATGAACGAATTTTTTTTTCATAATAATCCCATATCCTATCTACTTTCTTGCCCACTCTACTCAGTATTCACGCTTGATGGGACACAAACTGACACGTGCTTTTATAAACCGTAAAAGCTTCACGAAAAATTTTGTTAGGTAACCAACAAGGGACCCTTCAGAAAACCAAAGTTTGGGTTTTATGTCACATGGTTACGCAAATAACGGCAAAATAAAACGGGACATCCTTATTATATTGATCTCCAAACGACTTTATTGCCTAGCCAGTGCTCAGAAATGTTTAATTAATGACGGAAGCTTAGCCCGCACCTTAACTAGTCCGGCATCCTCACCACATGAGCAAAGGTGACAAGCAATAACCTCTGCCTCTTTAACTTTGAAAACTGAAATTAATAACATAAACTGTGCAGTTGCAAAGTTCTTCAAAGTAGCAAAACTGCATCTTGTTAATGATTATCACATATATAATGAATATCCAAAGAAGGTTGCAAAACACATGACAATTCATGGTGGTGACTGTAAATTCATTTTCTATGGCATTGCAGTCAAACCGTAAGATGGCTAAATATTAAGTCAAACATACCCGCTTGAAAATGAGTACAAAGAGGCCATCGCCAAGATGATGCTTTTAGGATGGACAGAGCCAAATTTTTACCAACAGAATTGTCTCATTGTTTGTCCAAGTTGAACTCATCAGACAAAACGTTAGTCACCTGAAACTGAAACTTAACTTGCACAGTGTAATACCTCCACAAACACGAATAACAACTGCGACTTGATTTGTCATGGAATGGGCAAGTTTTCTGTTTAAGAGGGCACCAAAGTTCAGCCACGCAGTTTGGCAAGTTTTCGTGGATGTCTTCTCCTGTTGTTTTATTCGTTAGTCCAGGTTGTTCCAACTGGCTTTCAAGAGGGTTTAAATTGTAATTTGGCAGGCGATTCCAGGTGTGCGAATGTTGCTGATGCCAATTAGTCACATCTGCAGCCCTGTCAGAGCAAGAATTCTCACCTTGGAATACATGGACAGCAATGTTATGATCCTCGACAGAATGATGATCAAAAAGCAAAAACTGGTCATCCAGGAGCTGAATGTAAGTTAGTAAATGGGGTATAAATTTCCTGTCACCTCAATCAAAGAACCAATTTCCAAGTAAATAAAACACTACCGGGGTATCAGAGATCCACCTTCCAACTTGGACCAAACTTTACACGCAGTCCTCATTGAAATCTTCTTGACGCCTACGAAGAAAAATTACGCCTAGCATCACTCCCATACAAGGAAAAACGATACTCATCTGACAAGATGCCATTTTCCATCCATGCGCAGTCCAATTCTGTGTCGCCGGATAATTTTGTAAGCAAAAGTGGGCAAAGGCCTCTTGTGTTGCCACTGTGCTTCATACATTCGACGTATGCAGTTCCCTTGGAGTGATCTTTCAGACATTGGTTGTAAAGGACTTGCGTTATCTTCCAGCAGTAATTCTTGTCTCAGAATAAAGCTATTTTTATTCACAAGCCGTAAAGCACACCAGTTCTTGTCTGTCCGTATCTTCTTTCGGCCACAATTTTGACAATAATTTGTATAAGATTGGGGCTTTTGCGACTGCTGGTAGACCTGTATGACAGTGCATTCCCATACACGTGCAAATTCGATTTGGGACGTCCAAAAGCAATCACTCCTATTTTCCTATCATTATCAAGTGCTTCGCTTCTCACTTTCCCCACACCGAACGAAACATTCACGGCACTTTACCACATCTTCGCAATCTATGAAATCTATGAATCTCATAGCACACCACACAGGTATTTATAGCCCTGTCATCATCCTACAGCGTCATCTGCAGTTGATACCACGTGTAAGTTAGTCACCTTACTCGTGTAAGGTGACTAACATTTGTCCGGTGAGCTTGCTTACAAAATTATCAAAGAAGAGTGTTTACCTTTNCTTGCTTACAAAATTATCAAAGAAGAGTGTTTACCTTTCCTAACATTTTTTTGAAGAAACAATTACGGGAACTTCACACGAAAGTAGTTATAGAGAGACTCTGAATACTAGATAGTTTCGGAGAAGGATAATTTCATAGCTACGAAACATTTCTGTTGACTTCTATCACTTGACACAAAAAATAACTATTTAGTTNGGAGAAGGATAATTTCATAGCTACGAAACATTTCTGTTGACTTCTATCACTTGACACAAAAAATAACTATTTAGTTTCATTACTTTGGTTTTTCTTCTTTTTCGACTATAGTTATCAATGAGACAAATTTTTAATATTCGACGACTTTANTTTTCATTACTTTGGTTTTTCTTCTTTTTCGACTATAGTTATCAATGAGACAAATTTTTAATATTCGACGACTTTAACTTGTAATAATTTTTGCAGGTGTATGACATTTTTTGTGTGTGTGTACACGAATTTTATATAGTTACTACCATAATTAATTCAATATGCTAAATTGAATGTGAGTCGAGACCTATGGTACATGATTCAATTTGAATCAACTGCTTCTCTTGCGGAAGTAAGAGTCCCAACTCGGAACAGTAAATTTCCTTTTCCTTTTAGTGTGTTAACAGGAACACAGCACAGATACCGCAATAGCGTGTAAGGAGGCTCGAGCGTAGACTTCCTCAATAAAACACGATGAGCCGTAACGAAGCCCTCCGCCTGGCACGCAAGTGGCACACTCCGCCTTAACGAACCTAAAGCCGGGGCTGCAGAGGACATAAGCCTTACGGTGCCAAGCGGCAGTGCGCGTCGATGCCTCGGGTCGACGAGAGGTCCTCGTTTACACAGCCGAAGACTACCCAGCTGCCAGTCGCTACGTGCGTCGCCCGAAAGGAGGGCCTGCCGAGGGAAGTTTATTCATGCCCCAAAAACGCCCGATGAAAAATTCATGAAGCCGCGAAGATTTACATTGGGGGCCGTATAATGAATTAAATTAGGGCCCGCAGAGGGTCTGTGGATCTCGTCTTCACGAGGGGATGGGATCGGTGGGCACCCCAGAGAGGCGGGTAGCTCCAAATTACAAGGTAACCACAGCTACCAGTACGACGGCAACAAGAGGATGTGTCAGGGAGTGCTTTATCTCGAGAGACGCGTCTCTCAGGAAAACTAAAACCCGGGGGGAAAATGGATTTTAAGATGTGTCTATCACTGGTAGTGAAGTATCGTCAACAAAGTCGGTTATTTTGACAATAGGCGGCATTACCCGAACCGGCAGTGTATATTCAAAGACTGAAAAAACATATAAACTCGCAATGTCTCACAATAAAAAATACTTCGAAACACAAACCGGAATTCCTCTGATATTTAAAATTCACGCTANAAACTCGCAATGTCTCACAATAAAAAATACTTCGAAACACAAACCGGAATTCCTCTGATATTTAAAATTCACGCTATAAATTAAACAAGATCGTTTAATTTCAAACGGAGTCATCAAAACACGTTACAAAACTCTCTCAAAGGGGCCGTGGTGGTGTAGTGGTTAAACTACTCGCCTCCCACCTAGGCGAACAGGTTTAGATTCCCGGAGGGGTCGCTCCCGCATTTTCGCATGTGGGAATCGTGCAGGCGATGCTGCTAGTCAGCGGGTTTTCTCGGGGATCTTCGGTTTCCTCCGCCCTTTCATTCCTGCGCTACTCCATACTCACCTCGCTTCACCCTCATCTGTTCTCAAGACCTCGACGTTAAGAGCCACCGAAATCTCTACACTCACTCTCTCAAAAAATGTAATACTTCTAACGAAAGCTATAACAGAAACGAAAATTTCGAAGCCTCTGAGAAAAGCTAGGAGTAATGTTAGTACACACAATTAAAATAATTTAAGCCACGTAATACTCTAAAAGAGAAGCGTATACTGAAAGTATCAGACACAAGAGGTATGATTGTTTTTTTTTTTTTTACATTTAAAGTAGCTAAGCAAGTTTAGCTAGTCAGTTAAAGATGTTTATCTTAATCCCCACCATCTCTCTTTCCGTACTTTCCACGTGCTTACCAACTTTTGAAAACCAGTCACTTTCATTTTCTAGATTACATATTATATTGCTATTGCGCATTCCTTCATCATAAATTCATCCGCAAAATTATCTTCAGAATTTAGTAAAAAAAAAAATATCTAGAGAAAAAATATTAATTCCAAGAGGAAATAAATATTGGCTTCGTTCGTGTTAACTTCGTAATATTTTCTGTACTAGTAGCCCCCACGAAGCTGTTAAAAGGGCGAAGCAGAGTTCAAAACTGAGATGGCATTCTTCGGCATTCTTCTCGGTATATGCAATATTCAAGAATAGCATGACGAAACTAAACATTCAAAAAGTTCGATTTGCATGCCTGGAATATTTATGATCTGACCTAGCCACGGAGGCATTGGAAAATAAACGAATTTTACTTGCTTACCCCAACTTCATTCCTAGTTACGAGCTTCTCCATCATCGAATAATATTTATAGTAAAGCCAATGTTTTTGAAAAAATGTTCCGTGCATCCTACACTGCTGTAAATATTGTGCTTACTTCAAACATTTTCACGGCTAAACTGGTCGACTAGTCCACAATTAACTAATCAGGGGAAAAAACTTCAATTAACTGCATATTTTAACTTAATACACTAACTCAAATAATTAAAGTAATGATGGTAGCGAATCATAAGACCTAATTGCATACTTCAGCATATTACTGAAACTTAAGGTTTAAATTGGTGGCCATTGAAACAGGTTTCTTTTTTGTTGTGCGCATTCAGTTAGTATTATAACTGCTGCATGATTATCGCTTAACAATTTCGCAATGTCGCATTGTCTACTCAGAGATCGTAGCCTTCAGTTCTTGGCTGTAGTAGTTATAATGTGGCACAAGTACACACACGAGAGAAAGAGTATATTCCAAGGAGCACTATTAAAGTGGTCGATAAACCGCGAATAAAACCACACAATGCGTTGTAAAAAGCTGACGTTACAGAGAGAGAGATAGAGATAAAAATAGAAAGAGAGAAAGAAAAAAAAGGGGAGAGAGAGAAAGAGCGCATTTGGTATACATAATACGTAGAAGGAGCGATTTCAGTGGAGAAATTTGTCCGCGTTTTTAACGCTATTTGCCTAGCCCGAAGCAATGCAGTTTTGATCCATTTCCATTGTATGGTCATGGCTCCGTTGTGCAGGCAGTCAAGTAACTACGTAAGAGATTGCGAGTCAAAATACATGCACCACTGTGGTTTCTCAGAAGCGAATAAGGACCGGGTTTGGCTGATAGAGGTGCGAGGGTGTCAGTTATGCTGTTCAAGAGCCAAAATATTTTTTTCCCCCAGATCCATAGGATATTTCATGGTTTCGTGACACGATGCCAATGATAACTTGATAGAAATACCTAAATTTATAAAATAATAACGTTTATAATTTTTTATCGTACATATAATAACATCAACTTGAAATATTAAATTGTGCGCGTTCCAAAAAGTTATTTAACGCGAAGTTTGATTTTAGATAAGATGTTTGTGAAGTTACGGGAATGTCTCGTAGAACATTCTTAGAGTGGAATGGAGTGGAGAGATTTGGGCGGCTCTTAACAACTAAGTCTTGAGAGCCAATGATGGTGAAGCTAGGTATGGAGCAGCGCCGGAATGCAAGGGCGGGGCGAACGGGAGATCCCCGAGAAAACTCGCCGACCTGCGGCATCGTCCGGCACGATTCCCACTTGTGGAAAGCCGGGAGCAACCCCGCCGGGAATTGAACCCGGTTCACCTATGTGGGAGGCAAGTACTGACCACTACAACCCCGCGATCCCGACGTTTTTAAAAATAGTTTATTTGGTTCACCTGCCGTTTATAATTTCTATTTATTTTTCCTTTTAAATTTTATATTACAAGTTGAAACTGAAGTACGGACAAACCAAACAATAAATTCTGAAGAAAATATTCTTCGTGACGTATTAATGACATAGAAAACGCATTAATTTTGTTCAATTGTTGGTGTTTGTAAAAAAAGAGATGTAAATTTAAAATCCCTATAGTAATTCCATTTTTTTTTTTCGAAAATTAGTTTATCATTATTTTTAAAAAAAATTATTTCGTGTCACAAATAAATGTATGTAATATGCTAAAGAAGTATAAAGTCTCTCTTGAAAGCCTTTATTCGTCTACTCGCACAACAACAATGCGAAAATACGGAAGCGATTGTAGAACTACCTTGCGTCGCACCAGGAAACTATCGTCGAAGAGGAAATAATTAGCCGCAATGGCTCCGCCGCTGCCACGGGACTCTGTACATTAAGCAGATGCTGAATAGTGAACGGAAGAACAGGACTTACTGGTGCGTGGTGACGTTGAAGAAGAGGTGGGAGTACTGCGGCGCCGAGTCCTCGGGTCCGTGCGGCGCAGGAAAACTCAGCACCAGCATGACCGGTTTGCGGGAGAAGTACTGCTTCGACTGGCGCAGGAACGCCACCGAGTCGTTGGCGATCAGGTCGGGGTAGTAGTCCTGCAACACGAGATACACCCCACCTGTCCTCATCCGTGCACCAAACATCATGTACACTGGTCTTCGTCTTCAACGCACACCTCCCAACACTGGTTCACGCCATGCCGGCAGTACTGTCAAGATCGTGACATCGAACTGTGCCAACAAGCTTGTAGTTTAAAACAGATGCGTGCTTCAATGAGAAAGTATTTTACATATATTGCACTGTCAAAGTAAAACGGCCACAAGTCAAAACTGGCCGTTGTTTAGGACAGCCTTTTTAATGTTTATAATCACATTAAATACTTTTAATGGTGGGTACAAAGCCATAATCCAACATAGACTTTTCACTGGGTAAGCTTAAACATTATGAAGGCTACTTTTGAATGTGTGGCCAAATTACTGTCACAGNCTGGGTATGCTTAAACATTATGAAGGCTACTTTTGAATGTGTGGCCAAATTACTGTCACAGCAAGCGTAGATTTTGGACTTGCTTCTATCAAAATATTGCTACTTGGCTTTCATTGTGGAAAAATAGAGTTATGGCCTTATTACATTTGAAAGACTGGGTCACACTTTTTCCAATGATGGCCTCAACTCAATTTCGCATTTTCACAGTTGTGGCCCTATCACTTTAGTGCGATAGGTTGTTCACGGTTCATTGCGCACTTTTGGATGCACTGCTTAACACGTACTTTCCTTCTCGTTCTGTATCCTTCCGCCACGTGTAAAATTTGCATTGTTGTGGGCCTATTAGCTTTATTCATGCGTCAGTCGGAAAAATGAAACGGTTTCGAATCTAAACGTGTTACCGATAGGTATACGTCAATTCGTACTCTAATGCATACAAAGCAGATAAACTCAAGATTTATTTGTAATAAATACAACCTCTAGACATGGAACTATTTTTATTTATCGGCTACCAACTTAACTGAGAGCATGCATGCCAGTGTGTACGGTAATTTATATGCAGTTGACTAGCAGTAATATTTTAATTTTTAAAGTTTCTATTTTGCCGTGAACAGTCTAGAGTTGAATAAATACTCGTTGCATTAAAATCCTGCCAGAGGAAATGCAATAACCCTTCAAAACAGGCATTAATGTAAACAGTCGTTCCAACCAAGAGTTCAACACACGTTTTGAACAGGCAAATGTAAATCTCCACGTTGTTTCCAACATCAGGCAGGGCCAACCCCAGATTGAAGACAAAGCTAAGACCGATTTTCGTCTTTGCAGCACTGACTCAGTCATTGCCAATATAACTGTCAAAAATCACATTGTCAACCGTGATTAACATGACTATTTACATTTGAATTTTCTACAGAACCGCATTTTCGTATAAATGAAACGCGTTTGGCTAACTTTAATATATTCTAGTTGCATTAAGGTTTTGTTACAGGAAGTGTACAACCATCTCAAAGCTTTTATCTACACAAAGTGTTAAAACTTAAATTTCTACTGACGTTTGTTTCGATAGTGTTACTGTTATAAAAGCTGACCCATACTGGAAAACGGAGAGCAGTCACTGTGCAGATGGTATGCACACTCTGTCCCATGTTCCCTCCACGGGGCCAAAATGCATAAGAGGAAGCTGTCAATATGTGGAACTGGAAACCCTAACTGGCCAGTCTGAATAACGAGGTAGTTGGTTGATGAGATTGCGGTGGAACAGCGATGGAATGACGACGGGGAAGGAAATGGGAATGCCTCGAGGAAGCCCCCACACAATAACGGCGTCCGCCACGCTTCCCACTGATAACAGGAAACATGTTAATTTTCTCCTTATGACTATGTTCACCTGTTTTTCACGAAAAGATTTACGCGAAGGNCATTGTTGTGGGCCTATTAGCTTTATTCATGCGTCAGTCGGAAAAATGAAACGGTTTCGAATCTAAACGTGTTACCGATAGGTATACGTCAATTCGTACTCTAATGCATACAAAGCAGATAAACTCAAGCTTTATTTGTAATAAATACAACCTCTAGACATGGAACTATTTTTATTTATTGGCTACCAACTTAACTGACAGCATGCATGCCAGTGTGTACGGTAATTTATATGCAGTTGACTAGCAGTGAAATTTTAATTTTTAAAGTGTCTATTCTGCCGTGAACAGTCTAGAGTTGAATACATACTCGTTGCATTAAAATCCTGCCAGAGGAAATGCAATAACCCTTCAAAACAGGCATTAATGTAAACAGTCGTTCCAACCAAGAGTTCAACACACGTTTTGAACAGGCAAATGTAAATTTCCACGTTGTTTCCAACATCAGGCAGGGCCAACCCCAGATTGAAGACAAAGTTAAGACCGATTTTCGTCTTTGCAGCACTGACTCAGTCATTGCCAATAGAACTGTCAAAATCACATTGTCAACCGTGATTAACATGACTATTTACATTTGAATTTTCTACAAAACCGCCTTTTCGTATAAATGAAACGCGTTTGGCTAACTTTAATATATTCTAGTTGCATTAAAGTTTTGTTACAGGAAGTGTACAAACATCTCAAAGCTTTTATTTACACAAAGTGTTAAAACTTCAATTTCTACTCACGTTTGTTTCGATAGTGTTACTGTCATAAAATCTGACCCATACTGGAAAACGGAGAGCAGTCACTGCGCAGATGGTATGCACACTCTGTCCCATGTTCCCTCCACGGGGTCAATATGCATAAGAGGAAGCTGTCGCTATGTGGAACTGGAAACCCTAACTGGCCAGTCTGAATAACGAGGTAGTTGGTTGATGAGATTGCGGTGGAACAGCGATGGAATGACGACGGGGATGGAAATGGGAATGCCTCGAGGAAGCCCCCACACAATAACGGCGTCCGCCACGCTTCCCACATGATAACAGGAAACATGTTAATTTTCTCCTTATGACTATGTTCACCTGTTTTTCACGAAAAGATTTACGCGAAGGNATGATAACAGGAAACATGTTAATTTTCTCCTTATGACTATGTTCACCTGTTTTTCACGAAAAGATTTACGCGAAGGCTATACTCTAGTGTACTATGGCTAGAGACCTGCTAAATTCGCGTTATTATTTAAGGGCAGACTGAACTGCAAGTTACTGTGCGTTTGATCGACTTTAGTCATTGGCCGGATATATGTCTGGCACGTCTCGGAGAACTTTTGAGCCAATAATAATAGTTCAGCGGCGGAGTGGCCGATCTCTTTTAAGGAGATCAAGCATGTAGGTGACTTTGATTAAAGTGCAGCAGCCAATGAACCCAGGACTGTGCTCACTTGTTTATAAGGCAGTGGAGTCTATACTCTTACCGAAAGATAACGCGAATTTTGCACCTATGGCATACGTGCAGTTTTCCTCTGGTTATTGGCTACATGCCTTTGTCGGGAGACAGTTAATTACCTGATTGGGCCAATCAGAATTAGGTAACTCCGACACTGAGTGTCCGGGATTCGTGGGCAGACACATGCAATGCGTAACAGTTAAAATCATCCAATCACGAAAGTGGGTCTGAGCTCTAGTGTTTTGTAGTACTAGTGGTCCTGAAATCTTTTCGTGAAAAACAGGTGGCCCTGCTAATGACTAATTTCAAAACATNTGTTTTGTAGTACTAGTGGTCCTGAAATCTTTTCGTGAAAAACAGGTGGCCCTGCTAATGACTAATTTCAAAACATCCTAGTACTAACTGTTTAACTTACTCAGTATTGAAATTGAGAAATTAGCTTTTTATAAACATTACAAACTAAAATATCACGATTTAAAATCCCACTAAAAAGCGTCGTGACATTAATGAGTCATATGCGATCTCACTTGCCTTCGTTTACATTGATCGCGAAGCATGTTTTTTATGTAGAGATATTTTAGTATCATGAGTATATAAAGCAGCAAACTAACAACACCAAGAAATATAAAAATGCGTGTAATGCACTACACTGCTCATGCAACAGCTTTTAAATGGTCGAATAAAAACATGTTTTTAACAGCCCCACCAAAAACTATTTTACATATGTTAATTAACAAGCTGCGTTACTACACTTCATTACATGATTCGACTAGCTCGGTAAGCAGGCAATTTTCATAACGTTTTATTTCGCCAACGTTAGTTCTCGATTTTTTCGCATGTTATCAAACAATTTGAACGGAATTTCTTTAAAGTTAATTATGGCTGATAAAAGAACACACTGATATTGCCCAACAGTAGCTTCGTTGTTTGATCGCATGTATCACGATAACGAATAAATAATAATAAAAACACTTTGAGAGCTACACAATTACACATTAACACAACATTAAAAAATGGTTGTACTCGTCGGTATTTTAAACTGGTAAACTGACTTCCGGAACTGTAGTCCTATCTTTGTCAGCTGACGTAACATTAAATTTAATTGGTCTAAACTGTGTAATTTTTAACTCTCAACATAAATATGACACATTACGTAGCTCTAACCGTACCAATTTCCTGTTCACTTCAACGTGCTGTACATGCTTACGATGAAACGATGATATAGCCTTGCCATGTTGAATGTCTGAATCTTCATTACAATATCCAAAAACAGTAAAATATATTACAACGTACAGGAATTGTAATAAATCCTTGATACTAAGTAACCTGCATCAAATACCAGAAGGGCCTTTATAGCACCCGATAAACCTTACAGTGAGCCTTAGAACGGGGCCGGTTATGACTGATAACGTCATACAAACCATGGTTCTGTGATCACGAGATAAAACTCCCCTAAAATATCGCTGTTAATTGAAAATAACTTTATAAACTTCGCTGTTTATGCAATAAACGATGGATGTTTGTTTTCAAATGCTACCCAAACGCATTCCTATAATATTCCACCATATTGCACCATACAATATTATTTTAACAAAGCAGTTTAATCCTCTCCACTATACACCATTAAAAAAAGAAAGCCAAAATTTTAAGAAACAGAATTTTTTTCATATTTTTAAACCATCATACATTTACTTCGACCTTTAAGGGGAAAGAATATTGTAACACTATATGATATAAGACACATGACATCGATTCTACAGTAATGTGCGTGAAAATATAAATAGAGAATAAATCCAAGAACCAGCGCTGCTGCAAAACATCATCTGTCAAAGTTCCATAAAATATATTCTTGATGCCATTTGGCTACTGCATGCATATTTCCAAGAGGTTCACTGTAGTGAATGAAATGACGGCACATGACATCGCCGGTCTGGAAAGGGTTAAATGGGGCATATAGGGCTGAAGGTGCGCTTTCTTCAGGTCAACTCTGGAGTGATCGGTAGTGTTCGTCGTTTCGTGAAAGGCTGGTCACATATATTCGACGAGAGGATGTTTANGAAAAGGGTTAAATGGGGCATAGAGGGCTGAAGGTGCGCTTTCTTCAGGTCTACTCGGGAGTGATCGGTAGTGTTCGTCTTTCGTGAAAGGCTGGTCACATATATTCGACGAGAGGATGTTTAAGTGCTTCACCAGTGACATTATTCTTTCGTTAGAATCTATTCAACTAAATGGTGTCAACAGCTAGATCAGGTCTAAGTAGTCCTATTCACTCTTCGATGTAGAATTCTCATAAAAAATATTTGATTTGTATTGTCCAACACTGTTCCAGAGTTGNGGTCCTATTCACTCTTCGATGTAGAATTCTCATAAAAAATATTTGATTTGTATTGTCCAACACTGTTCCAGAGTTGCATCTTGCTTCTTCTTGGTTCCCTATTCCTGTTGTCGCACCAAAATAACTATTCCACTTTTTAATTTATTTTCTTTCGTTTTTACCTACTCTGAAGTCCATTTATAAACATTCTTGAATTATTCATGAAAAGTACCTTTTTTTTTTCAAATGTGTTCTTTTTTTTTTCGAGTGTCAAACACAGGTCCATATACCAATGTTTTCCGTCAAAAATTTCTCGAAGCTTTATAACACTTGCATACGAGCAAGTTATAATTCAGAAATTCAAGCATACACACCGTAAAAAAATATCGAAAACTCGAGTCAATGTTCGAACAGCGAATTTTAGATCTCACTATAACTGACGAGAAAATCGGCCAGGTTTTCATGGTCTCTCGTTTCACACATGCATCACTAGTATCGGTCACTCTTTAAAACAACTTCTACTAAATGATTTTAATTTCACTGAGAAAATAGTTTTGTTGAATAAAGCAAAGTTTGTTTGGCGAAAGCAAAGTTTGTTTGGCGAAAGCAAAGTTTGTTTGGCGAAACCAAATTGTTTTGTTGTTATTATTTGGTTACCTTAAAATGTAAGATTTAGTTGGGGTAACTAAATGTTCGGCTCCACGTACATTAAACAGTTTCAGTCATCATAAATAAAAGTGGAGGCCCGACAGTGATTTCACCTAGATCGTTTGCGCCCGAATACTACGTCCTAGCAACATCAGGTAAAGTTACTGCTAATAAGAGAGGGGATGTTTATAAATGCATACAATTTAAATACTTGACAACAAGCGCAAATATTTCAAATTTTACAGTCCTTTTTTTATTTCCCTGTTCAAGTTATTTTATTACGATTTTTATACCATTATTAAGCACCAAAAAATTAACAAAAAAACTGTTACCAATCTAATCCGCTGTATTTCCGAAGGCAATCAGATGAGTGGTCGAGCAAATATATACCGTTGAATCAACTTATGTCGTTCAAAGTCTAATATTTTTTGGCCAACACAGAGGTTTTGTTTATTCAAGCATGTATTTTGTTAGATGAATAAAATCCTTTTTGTTGCTTTTCAAGTTTCTTTTACTCAACAAAATATTTTATTGGGTCTACTAAATGTATATTATTGGCTGAAACAAATTTTTGTCTCAGTGTCCATGAATGCCTTTCTACCATTCTGGAATATGTTAAAAACGGCTTCAATTTTTCAAAACGGACTGCTCTACGAATTTATTTCTAAGAATCCCTTCGCATCTCGGCAATAAAATATTAGCCAACAGTAATACACACATTTAAAGTAATATAATTTGACTATAATGTACGCGTATTTTTACTTCCTGTAACACGTACCTAACAGCACCCATACAACCAGCTCCATGAAACTCGGGTTGTGGCCAGGAGGTGTAAGGTAGTGAACAGTACAACACAGTCGACAGACATCGCGCCGCTCACATCCCACCAGATTCCTAGTGGCATCACTCTCTGCCAAAAACACCAAAACTTAAACAGTAATTTAAAGAAGGCAGCACATAAATAGACCGCTTTAAATATGGGTCTGGAGCCCTAGCAGAATAGAAACACAGTGGCCCCACTGTTTTCTCGATGATTCGATGCAAGTCTGTTGGGTTACACTTATTCTATACGACCCAAACTGAGAGTTATAGAAGATTCGACGCTCGGTCTCGTGACAGCACGCCCATCCTGATTGAAATCAGAGTTCGGTGGTGTCGGCGAAGCACAAGAGAATTTCTTCGAAAAGGTGGCCAAATTTCAAATGTTGCAATAACCTCATATATATATATATATATATATATATATATATACATATATATGCATATATATCGCAATACATAGGCCTACGCTACTTTTATTTTAAAGTAAATCATGAGGTATTCGGGCATATATTTTTCTAAGTTTAAAACCAATAAAGTAACAGTGATTTGACATTGCCGTTTTTTGTGTATTGGATATTTTGTACGATTCTTTTGATGACGAATACAAAAGATTCAATTGTGAAACACCTCGAGGTTTTCGTAAACGAACTCAGGTCACGTGATATTTTTTTCTACAAACTGTGCGAAAACGGTTACAACCTCGACCATCCAAACGTTCCAACATGGCATACGTTCGGCAAGTGATTAAAAAAAACCAATGAATAAAAGATGTTCGAACAGAGGAAACGTAGATGATATCTCAAGTACATTCAAATTTAACTATATGCATCAGCACCTCCAAGATTAGCAATTAAAATTTACGACTTTCCTTCTACTCTTTTTTGCTGGTCGCTAGCTAGCAGAGCTCTGGCGTGAATCCAGTACGCGCAAAACCGTGTTTAGTGAGGCCTTGTAATATTTTAAATACAAGTTCTACTTAGTCAGAATATAGTACAAAGATCACAAACATGGGTCACAAACACTTACTTTGTTATGTGGTGGTGACGCGAGTGAGAACGTGAACTAAAATAAAATGTAACCAAAATAACATATTAAATATTGATAGAGGATTAAAACAATTTATGCGAACATGGGTCCGGAAATGCCTCATTCCCTTGCTAGAGCTCTCCTCTCACATCGTTGTTTAGACTGTACGTAGGATGCAATAGTTGCGTGTGGAATTCTATCGTAGCTATTGTGTTCAGTGTTTAATACGTAGTGTAGTGTATCGGTACATGATAGCCATGNAAAAAAACTGGTACACCTGCCTAATATCGTGTAGGGACCGCGCGAGCTCGCAGAAGTACTGCAAGACGACGTGGCATGGACTCGACTAATGTCTGAAGGTATACAAGAGACAATTCACACCATGAATCCTGCAGGGCCGTCCACAAATCCATAGGAGTGCGAGGCGGTGAAGATCTCTTCCAAACAGCACATTGCAACGCATCCTAGATATCCTCAATAATGTTCATGTCTGGTGATTTACGTGTCTAAAGTCAGAAGAGTGTTCCTGGAGCCATTCGGTAGCAACATCAACGTGTGGGGTGTCGCATTGTCCTTCTAGAACTGCCCACGTCCGTCGGAATGCACAATGGACATGAATGGGTGCAGGTGATCGGACAGGATGCTTACGTATCTGTCAACTGTCAGAGTGGTATCTAGACGTATCAGGGGTCCCATTTCACGCCAACTGCACACGCCCCATACCATGACAGAGCCTCCACCAGCTTGAACAGTCCCCTGTTGACATGTAGGGTCCATTGATTAATGAGGATGTCTCCATACCCGTACATGTCCATCCGCCCGATACAATTGGAAACGAGACTCGTCAGATCAGGCAACGTGTTTCCAGTACTCAACAGTACAATGGCGGTGTTGGCGGGCCTATACGAGGCGTAAAGCTTTGTGCCATGCAGTCAACAACGGTACACGAGTGGGCCTTCGGCTCCAAAAGCCCATATCAATGATGGTCCGTTGAATAGTTCGCACGCTGGCACTTGTTGATACTCCAGCATTGAAACCTGCGCCAATTTGAGAAAGGGTTGCACGTCTGTCACGTTTAATTATTCTCGTCAGTCGTCGTTTGTCCCGTTCGTNCAATTGGAAACGAGACTCGTCAGATCAGGCAACGTGTTTCCAGTACTCAACAGTACAATGGCGGTGTTGGCGGGCCCATACGAGGCGTAAAGCTTTGTGTCATGCAGTCAACAACGGTACACGAGTGGGCCTTCGGCTCCAAAAGCCCATATCAATGATGGTCCGTTGAATAGTTCGCACGCTGGCACTTATTGATACTCCAGCATTGAAATCTGCGCCAATTTGAGAAAGGGTTGCACGTCTGTCACGTTTAATTATTCTCGTCAGTCGTCGTTTGTCCCGTTCGTTCACAATATTTTTTCCGGCCTCAGCGATGTCGAAGATTTGATGTTTTACCGGACTCCCCATATTCGCGGTACACTCGTGAAATGGTCGTACGAGAAAATCCAAATTGTATCGCTACCTCGGAGATGCTATGTCCCATCTCTCGTGCGCCGACTATAACACCACGTTCAAACTCACTTAAATCTTGATAACCTGCCATTGTAACAGCAGTAACCGATCTAGCAACGTTGCCAGACGCTGGTTGTCTTATATAGGCGCTTCCGACCACATCACGTTACTCTGATTGGTTCCATACCTCTGTTATTTGCATACGCACGCCTATACCAGTTTTTTGGCTCTCCAGTATATATATATATAATGGCCCACATTAATATTCGGCCACCTTTGATTATCGCAGTTTCATGGCCTTATGTTACATTAGTAATGAAGATAAACATAAATCATATAGCACAATCATTCTTGTGTGCTTTAAATGAAATATAGTGTGAGCCAGTAACGAAAATGAGCAATGCAACTTAATAAACAATATGATTTTGTCATCCCATACTGCATAAGTACGCCACTTTAATATTCGGCCATCATCATTCAAACACAAACCTAATTCTCTTTGAAAACTAAACACACAGTTTTTTANTTCTCTTTGAAAACTAAACACACAGTTTTTTAGTACCTGGTAGCATGGCCATTCTGTGTAATTACTTCTCGCAGGCGTTGTGGCATTTTAGTAATTATATTCTTGGTATATTCGGAGCCAATCTTACTCCATCATTCCTTGAACATTTTCTCTAATTCTTTTGTGGACCTAACTGTTGTAGTACGCAGTCTTCTTTTGTCAAGTAGGGTGTCTAAAAGATACCCTAAGTCCAACCCACTAACTCCTCGTGTGTTAATGACTTTGGGGCAGTTATACAAAAGCCAGCACTTGACAATGTATGACTTTTACTTTTGTTTTGGGTCATTATCTTGGTAGAACTTAAACGTGTTCCTAATACCCAGATTATCAGCCCTCTTGTGTAGGTTTGCTTTCAGGATGTTGAGATAGTCTTCCTCTTTCATTGGTCGATCAATGTACAGCCTCTCCAGCACCTGATGTAGATATACAGCACCAGATCATAATACTACCTCCACTGTGTTTCNCGATCAATGTACAGCCTCTCCAGCACCTGATGTAGATATACAGCACCAGATCATAATACTACCTCCACTGTGTTTCACAGTAGCTTGTATGTTCCCAGGTTTTAGCTCCCCATTTGGCTTGCGCCATACTGTTACCCTGCCATCTGAACCAAAAGCATTCAATTTCGCCTCATCAGCAAAAATTACATCATTCCACCAATTTTCATCTTTGTCAGCGTGGTCTTTTGCGAACGTAAGTCATTACTTCTATTTGCCTCATTAATGAAAGGTTTCTTTATAGATACCCAGCTATTATATCCTGCTCTTCTGATAACTCGTCGTATGGTTTCTGGATGGACGTTCTTACCACAATCATTGAGTACCTTCGTTGTAAGTTTGCAAGCACTAATTTTTGGACCTTTCTTTATTTTTCTGATTACTAGACGTTTTTCTCTCTCGCTTAGTTTCTTTGGCTGTCGTTTTTGAGGTACCGAATCTATTCTGTTTTCGTTCTGAAACCTTCTTATGATGTCTCCAACAGTGCACCTAAGCAGATTCAAGTGCTCCGCAATTTCTCGTTGAGATTTCTTCTTCGCATGATTAAAAATGACCAGCTGCCGCTGTTCAAAGGTTGTATTCTTGCCCTACGTCCCATTTTCCTGACTGACGCAGTCAACAGAGCTACCCAATAGAATCTCTCAGCGCAGAGAGCTTGCAGGGAATGAAACGAGGTACGAACGCAATGTGCATCATGCCTGTGCCACGCGTCCACCACAACTGGCCAAATATTAAAGTGGCGTACTTATGAAGCATGCGAGGACAAAATATTGTGTTTCATTAACTTACACTGCTCATTTCAGTAATTGGCTACTATTGGATTTCATTTAAAGCACACAAGAATGATTGTGCAATATGTTTTATGTTTATCTTCATTTATAATGTAACATAAGGCCAAACAACTGCGATAATCATCGGTGGCCGAATATTAATGTGAGATACGGTATGTTTTTATTATCTAAGAAGCGAGAAATGTTTCCCCAAGTTTTAAACAAATTTCTGTTAGTTATCGATTTTAACTGTACAGCATTAGTTAAGAAGCTACGTTTAGATTTCGTTCTTGTATACAAACATCAGTAACAATGTTGTTAACAAGCGTATGACGAATAATAACCTTCACACTTAATTTTCGATAGTTATAACTGTAAACTTTCCCTTCGGATTTCCTTCAATCTGGAAACCTTACAATGAAAATTACTACAGATCAGGGATGACAGCGCGTTTTCAAGATAGTTTACACACACGAACGGTGCACACGCAAAAATTAGGCAATATGAGATAGACGCACTCGTGAAGTCCTACTAAATGCACTGCGTCAAACATTCCCGTTAAAACCAACACCAAACCCCAGAAAGACTAAAATAATCACCGCACTTCGTAGTCAATCAAGCTCAACATCTTGCCTGTATAATACAAGATACAGGTATAGATTTTCAGAACTATGTTCAAAGCCTCAAGAATTCCGCCAGCCTGGCGCTTGAACTGCACTGCACTGTGTTTGAAATCCTGGTATTTTGACGAAACTATTAAACGCGACCCCAGTATGTTTACCTACGAAAAGGCATACCCCAGACGAGGACGGAATGGTACTTCAAAGTTATCACGCATGCTGTAAATATTATTTTGGAGTACTCCAATATAGTTAAAAACTGCTTTTCAGACTGCCGTAACAAAAAAACATACTATCCGGACACGAGCCAAACTACAATAGGAGACTGTATTAAACTTTTGCTGCAAACGTTTCATCAATAAAATGATAGTCACCGCTGAAAGTCCAATAGGTACAAGCAGTACTACGAGAACACTGCACGCCATTTCAGAGCCCTGCGCGTAGTGGCGATGGCGCTCTTGTAGCGCATTCCAGTGTAACCCTTATAGCTGCCGCGCTTCTCAGCCAAAAAATGAGAAAAATTATGCCGACAGGCGGGACACTTAACTGCACAAGTTTCCCTATGACTGGTTCGTGCATCTAGTTATGCATTTTTGTCAGCAACTAGTTAAGATATAAGTAAATACATTTTGCGGTGTTGCTTGGAAAAATATTACAACTTGCTAAGAGGAATACACGCAAAATTTACTATTATCAGCAAAATAATTTACAATCAATAAGTTTTCAGATATTTGAAATAAAACTGGCACATAATTACATTTTTACATGTTGTTGGTGCAGTTAAATCTAAACGCCTTCTCTTATACTTACAGGCATAACAGATACACTACACTTGCATCAATTTTTAAACCTAAAAGTAATATAAAAATAATTTATAATTTGAAATGTAGTAAAGCCCTTTAAAACAATAAGTAGAACTGTTGCATTATAAAAATTTCAATAAAACCATTTTTAGGTATTTACAATTGGTTTCACATCACTACGCCCACTAAAATGTATTGCATATAATGTGTAGTGAATGCAGCGCAGAGCAGGACGCGTCCTGCAGGCGACCCAAATATGCTCTTCAGCCCGTGTGTGTCACTTGTTAAGCTTCCCGCTTGCCTCGTATCGTGGTCCAGTTATCACAGAGTTGGTAATCATGACTGCGAGGTACCCAGATAAAACATTTATAAGAATGGGTTGGAAATACTGGAGTAAAATGGCGTGTAGATTTGATCACTTCCCTGTACGTAACATGTGCTAGTTGACAGGAAATGAAGTCTTGGATCGCAGTGAGTTGTAATTGTTGGTGAGTTAACAGTTGAGGTCCTTAGTGCCGACAGCGGCAGGGCGAAGAGGGAGATGAAGCAGCGAGGGAATGCAATAAAGGAGGAACCAGGGTTACCCAGAAAAAAAAAAACCAGCCAACAGAAGCGAAAATCCGGGTTGAACCCCGCCAAAAATGTGACCCGATTCGCCGTAGTGGGAGGCGAGTGACCTGATGTATGCGATACCGCGGCGCCTGTTCACTTACATCTTCGCAAATCTGGCTCTCTTCAGTTGCTGGCAGTATTAAGGGCCCCGCCTACCTGCCACTTGAACTGCATTACATAGTGTTACTAATTCAAGTTTATCATCGAAACTATTAAACGTGCGTCCAATGTGCTGATCTACGAAAAAAAAACACTCATTTCAGACGAGGACTGTTGAGTGCTTTCAAGACGTCATGCACATTACACACCGTTCCATAGAACTCCAAGAAACCTAAAAACGGCTTTTCCAAAGTGCTGTATCTCAAAATATACGCGTCAGATAAATACAAAACTACTCAAAGGCCTTGCACTGAACCTTCCTACAGACTTTCCACCAATTAAATAATAGTGTCACCGCTGAAAGTCCCATAGATACACGGAGTGCGACGAGAACGCTGCACGCCAATTCAGAGCCTTGCCCTTAGCGGCGATGGAGCACTTGATGCGCGTGGCTGTGTCGCCCTTACCGCTCCGGCGCTTCTCGACCTCAAACGCGGAGAAAAAAGCTCTAGATAGGCGGGAGCCTTAAGTAAGTTACGTGTTAGAGGAATTCAGACCATAGTTTCTTAAAGAGAGAAATATTTGTTCCGGAGCGAGAATTGAACAAAGGGCATACAGGCACGTGCAACTTCAAAATGTTACGATCATGTATTTTTTACAGTATTACACAATTATCAAATAAAATTATTGACATACATTATTCAAAAAGTCTTTAGTTTAGTGTCGCATAGGATCAATAGGCATCGGAAATATTTTTTTTAGAGAAAAGTTTTTTTAGATGTTGGTACACGAGAATTTATCCATTTTATTTACGTTAACGATNTGATTACTAGACGTTTTTCTCTCTCGCTTAGTTTCTTTGGCTGTCGTTTTTGAGGTACCGAATCTATTCTGTTTTCATTCTGAAACCTTCTTATGATGTCTCCAACAGTGCACCTAAGCAGATTCAAGTGCTCCGCAATTTCTCGTTGAGATTTCTTCTTCGCATGATTAAAAATGACCAGCTGCCGCTGTTCAAAGGTTGTATTCTTGCCCTACGTCCCATTTTCCTGACTGACGCAGTCAACCGAGCTACCCAATAGAACCTCTCAGCGCAGAGAGCTTGCAGGGAATGAAACGAGGTACGAACGCAATGTGCATCATGCCTGTGCCACGCGTCCACCACAACTGGCCAAATATTAAAGTGGCGTACTTATGAAGCATTCTAGGACAAAATATTGTGTTTCATTAACTTACACTGCTCATTTCAGTTATTGGCTACTATTGCATTTCATTTAAAGCACACAAGAATGATTGTGCAATATGTTTTATGTTTATCTTAATTTATAATGTAACATAAGGCCAAACAACTGCGATAATCATCGGTGGCCGAATATTAATGTGAGATACGGTATGTTCTTGTTCTCTAAAAAGAGAGGAATGTTTCCCCAAGTTTTAAATAAATTTCTGTTAGTTATCGATTTTAACTGTACAGCATTAGTTAAGTAGCTACGTTTAGATTTCGTTCTTGTATACAAACATCAGTAACAATGTTGTTAACAAGCATATGACGAATAATAACCTTCACACTTAATTTTCGATAGTTATAACTGTAAACTTTCCCTTCGGATTTCCTTCAATCTGGAAACCTTACAATGAAAATTACTACAGATCAGGGATGACAGCGCGTTTTCAAGATAGTTTACACACACGAACGGTGCACACGCAAAAATTAGGCAATATGAGATAGACGCACTCGTGAAGTCCTACTAAATGCACTGCGTCAAACATTCCCGTTAAAACAAACACCAAACCCCAGAAAGACTAAAATAATCACCGCACTTCGTAGTCAATCAAGCTCAACATCTTGCCTGTATAATACAAGATACAGGTATAGATTTTCAGAACTATGTTCAAAGCCTCAAGAATTCCGCCAGCCTGGCGCTTGAACTGCACTGCACTGTGTTTGAAATCCTGGTATTTTGACGAAACTATTAAACGCGACCCCAGTATGTTTACCTACGAAAAGGCATACCCCAGACGAGGACGGAATGGCACTTCAAAGTTATCACGCATGCTGTAAATATTATTTTCGAGTACTCCAATATAGTTAAAAACTGCTTTTCAGACTGCCGTAACATAAAACATACTAGCCGTACACGAGCCAAACTACAATAGGAAACTGTATTAAACTTTGCTACAAACTTTTCATCAATAAAATGATAGTCACCGCTGAAAGTCCAATAGGTACAAGCAGCACAGCGAGAACACTGCACGCCATTTCAGAGCCCTGCGCGTAGTGGCGATGGCGCTCTTGTAGCACATGCCACTGTAACCCTTATAGCTGCCGCGCTTCTCAGCCAAAAAATGAGAAAAATTATGCCGGCAGGCGGGACACTTAACTGCACAAATTTCCCTATGACTGGTTCGTGCATCTATTTATGCATTTTTTGTCAGCAACTAGTTAAGATATAAGTAAATACATTTTGCGGTGTTGCTTGGAAAATTTTTACAACTTGCTAAGAGGAATACACGCAAAATTTACTATTATCAGCAAATTAATTAACAATCAATAGTTTTCAGATATTTGAAATAAAACTGGCACATAATTACATTTTTACATGTTGTTGGTGCACTTAAATCTAAACGCCTTCTCTTATACTTACGGGCATAACAGATACACTACACTTACATCAATTTTTAAACCTAAAAGAAATATAAAAATTATTTATAATTTGAAATGTAGTAAAGCCTTTTAAAACAATAAGTAGAACTGTTGCATTATAAAGATTTCAACAAAACCATTTTTAGGTATTTACAATTTGTTTCACATCACTACGCCCACTAAAATGTATTGCATATAATGTGTAGTGAATGCAGCGCAGAGCAGGACGCGTCCTGCAGGCGTCCCAAATATGTTCTTCAGTCCGTGTTTGTCACTTGTTAAGTTTCCCGCTTGCCTCGTATCGAGGTCCAGTTATCACAGAGTTGGTAATCATGACTGCAAGGTACCCAGATAAAAAATTTATAAGAATGGGTTGGAAATAACTTACTGGAGTAAAATGGCGTGTAGATTTGATCACTTCCCTGTACGTAACATGTGCTAGTTGACAGGAAATGTGAAGTGTTGGATCGCAGTGAGTTGTAATTGTTGGTGAGTTAACAGTTGAGATCCTTAGTGCCGACAGCGGTAGGCCGAAGAGGGGAATGAAGCAGTGAGGGAATGCAATAAAGCCAACGGTAGCGAAAATCCGGGTTGAACCTCGCCAGGAATCAGATCCGATTCGCCGTACTGGGAGGCGAGTGACCTGATGTATGCGATACCGCGGCGCCTGTTCATTTACGTCTTCGCAAATCTGGCTCTCTTCAGTTGCTGGCAGTATTAAGGGCCCCACCTACCTGCCACTTTAACTGTATTACATAGTGTTACTAATTCAAGTTTATCATCGAAACTATTAAACGTGCGTCCAATGTGCTGATCTACGAAAAAAAAACACTCATTTCAGACGAGGACTGTTGAGTGCTTTCAAGACGTCATGCACATTACACACCGTTCCATAGAACTCCAAGAAACCTAAAAACGGCTTTTCCAAAGTGCTGTATCTCAAAATATACGCGTCAGATAAATACAAAACTACTCAAAGGCCTTGCACTGAACCTTCCTACAGACTTTCCACCAATTAAATAATAGTGTCACCGCTGAAAGTCCCATAGATACACGGAGTGCGACGAGAACGCTGCACGCCAATTCAGAGCCTTGCCCTTAGCGGCGATGGAGCACTTGATGCGCGTGGCTGTGTCGCCCTTACCGCTCCGGCGCTTCTCGACCTCAAACGCGGAGAAAAAAGCTCTAGATAGGCGGGAGCCTTAAGTAAGTTACGTGTTAGAGGAATTCAGACCATAGTTTCTTAAAGAGAGAAATATTTGTTCCGGAGCGAGAATTGAACAAAGGGCATACAGGCACGTGCAACTTCAAAATGTTACGATCATGTATTTTTTACAGTATTACACAATTATCAAATAAAATTATTCACATACATTATTCAAAAAGTCTTTAGTTTAGTGTCGCATAGGATCAATAGGCATCGAAAATATTTTTTTTAGAGAAAAGTTTTTTTAGATGTTGGTACACGAGAATTTATCCATTTTATTTACGTTAACGATNAAAATATTTTTTTTAGAGAAAAGTTTTTTTAGATGTTGGTACACGAGAATTTATCCATTTTATTTACGTTAACGATTTATAAAAAACATACTCAAAGAGAGTATGAGAGAGGGTAGAATACGTGTGTGTGAATAAAATATAATTTTTAACTTACTGAGTTGTGTGAATACTTTTATTAAATAATATTATTTGCAGTTTTTTATATGTGTTTTTTGGATACTTTATCAAATGCGCGCCTGTTTTCAGACACTTTTAGCGACTCGAGAATAATGAGTGTTGCCCACGTTCCAGGCGTTCCATTTACTTTTTAATAAATATTTGCGTGTTTTCCTTGACAATGGTAGGGTGATAATTGATGACGCAATGCGATCCTTTCTTTTGATTCTGTCACGCTGAATAATAGTTGGTCGAAAAAATATAACTTCAGCTTCTCTAAATTCAGCAGGAAATAAGGATGACAATCATGATTATTTCAAGGAATAATTGAATGACAACAGGTCTTGCAGAATAACACATCTTCGTTCATTTACAAGTTACATTATATAATAAATGTTCTTGAAATTAACTATGTATTCAACTTTCACATAAAAAAACTCAAGCCGCCGATAGGAATAAATTTAAACTGTTAGTAGTGAGTATTGTGGTGAGCTCGCGCCTAAATTGGGCAGCATTATTCAGTTGCATGAAGTACGTGTGTGTAATACACTATGTATATTAACGTTTCCTTCTAAAATGGTGGATAATTAATTAAAAGCCTGTTAAATCTGGGGATTCAACGATGTGAGTTTTGTGTCACTGCTTTCACTCGTAAGTTTAATTTAGAAGCTCTTTCAAGCAATAACTTTCTGAATAACAGCATTACCAATTATCNACTGCTTTCACTCGTAAGTTTAATTTAGAAGCTCTTTCAAGCAATAACTTTCTGAATAACAGCATTACCAATTATCTTAAAATATGGGCAATAAACAGACAAGAAACATTAAAAAACGAAGGAACATATTGTTATAGTTTGCAATAACAAACTAGTATGATGTAGTTATTGTACACTATGTATAATTATCAGCATGGATTCCATCCGTAATTACGTATTTACGCTAAGATAGAATTTTACTAGCAGAGTTCAATAGCCAAACNGATCAGCATGGATTCCATCCGTAATTACGTATTTACGCTAAGATAGAATTTTACTAGCAGAGTTCAATAGCCAAACTAATATCTTCCGTGGGTAAGATTATTGAACACATGTTTCAGTATGTAGATGAGAACAGCGTACAACGTCGTCAGCCAAGATGGATGACATAAAATATTAAGCGAAAAGCCGAGGAAGCTTTCTGAAATGAAAACTGTAATTTGCCAGATAACAAAAATCTGTTATTCTGTATTATTTCAGTCTTGTATGTTTATCATCGCAACAACGCAATGAGCATAATTGCCTTTATTTTAGAAGCAATAGTGCCATTTCTCACAATCTACTGACCAGGTTCAAGTACAGAAACCCAAACGATAAATAACACAGGTTCCAAACGTCAAGATAATAATAAATTATCATTGAAATGGCAGCTACCGTTCACTCATTCGTAGTGCAACATGCACAAGTTTATGTAAGTAATTAAGTACGCAAAAGGAATAGTGTGGACCAGACTTGAGGAATACAGTGTAGGAGGTGGACAAGCAAGTCATCACTCTAACTAAACACGTGGCCGAGGTCAAAGGTGGGTAAATTTTTCCCTTAAGGTGAAAGGTGCGCTAAATAAGTATATTTGCCCGATCTTCATTATAAATGGTTGTTCAAAGGGTTTATCGAAATTTTTGGAACGACATATAATAATCTTGAATGCTTTCTTACGTTGTTATATATTCGCTGCATTTACTATTTTCGGAGCACTAATGGAAGATAATTTCCATCAGTGCTCAGAGAATAATAAATACAGCGAATATATAACAATGTGAGAATATTTTAGAAATGATTAAGTGTGTATTGTGACAAAAATTTCTCAAAAATCTTCTGAAAAAACTACTTGGGACAAAAAGTGTATGGCTTTCGTGCTACATTCCTCTTAAGGTGGAAGGATTGTAATCATATAGGATTTTTTTTTTTTTTTACAAATCTCCGTAATCAAACTATATGACCAAACATTAAAAATCAAATATTTACGTGACGTAGAGGACTACTTAACAAAATGTTTGAAGTTTGTACGGATTTAGTTATATCCATATTTCCAAATTGGGACAAATGAGGGAACCTTTGTAGTTATAAGTGTGAAAGAAGTAATGGGAGAAAAATAAAATGGATTTCGAAATAACTGTAAAGATGTTCCCTGGGCCTAGACAAGTTTCGTTTTTAAAGGCTGTCCACGCTAAACTTAGCTCTTTCGAAAATCATACTTTGAAAAATGTCACTGTCCCAACCTGCACACATTTTAACGGGAACATATACTGTCATGGATCCCGTAAAGTTGGTAACGATAGATGGAAAGTAGTTCAACGTCTTAGCGTTGAATCAATATTGTTTGCTAAATATTTGTTTAATCAGAAACAACTACTTTCGCTTTGTTTTTTGTTATGCATATAAGTGTAAGAATTAGCAACGTTGTAAACTATTTACTTTCCTAATAATTTCACAGTTTCATTTGAGCGATGCATGAATAGTGATTAAATCCATGGCAATTTTTAATGTTACGTATGGTGTAAGAATACACAATGTGCAAACCAGTAGGTGTTATGCAGGGCTTTCAAAAGTGCTCAGTTTACAGTGAACGGCCTTATAAAATATTGATTGTGGAAATTATGCTACGGAGGAATGTACGTATGTAAATCCCAAATGGCGGATATCAGTCCCCCTGAGGGCACGTTCGTTATCGGCGTGGCGACGAAGCGAGCGAAGCGCAGTGGCTGAAGAGTTCTCTCTCGGCGCGGCGGCGGAAGAGGCGGAAGATAACGGTGCCGTGCCGAAGTTAGCAGGCGGCCAGAAGTGCGCCCCGCGGCCATTGTGGGGGCCGCGGGTGGCGTGACGTCGCCAGGAAGCCAGTGATGGACGTGCCGAGATACCGCGATGTCGTCGTCCCTTTCGCTCTCCGCNCCGCCTTAGCTCACGGGACGTCAGACGACCGGGTCACTTCCGGATGCCGCCGCGGGGGAGGAGACGCTACGAGACCGCCGGCCGTTCGCTCTCAACTGAGACACGACGTCTGGCGTCGCCCGCCGACGTGGGAACATCTGTCTCCATATCGAACCGACGTATTCGTCAGAGAACGCGGAATCCACGCAGCATAACTTACAAGATAGCTGGACGGCTCAAAAGCTGACACTTCACAAATTAATACCTGAAAAAAAAAAAACCTACCCTTAAATGCATATATTTTAAGTACATCAGTGCGTGTTGTTCTTTAAGTACGTTAAAACGTTTGGATAACGATTCCTCATGGAAAATGAGGTAGGAAAGTTACGTACGGCTTATGACCTAAAATGATTATTAAATATAAACCTCCAAAAATAGTAAAAAATTGAAAGCTTNGAAAGTTACGTACGGCTTATGACCTAAAATGATTATTAAATATAAACCTCCAAAAATAGTAAAAAATTGAAAGCTTATAATTTAAAATATCAAAAAGTACTACGGACGAGAGAGAACCAATGTGGGCAGTGTATCACTGAAATAATATAAGCAACCTGTGAAACTGTAAGTGCAAATAACGCACCTCATCGTAACTCAAATACGTAGGGATTGAAATTATCACATCACATTGAATATTGAACCCCAAAGATTTTGGTGAATTTTAAAGACAGATTATTCATCACCATACCCAAATGTACAAAAAAGGTCGCATTGTTGTAACACTTTAACCCTCTCCGTTTCCGAGAAAACGGCACCTACGTGAAGGGTGTGCATTGCTGGAAACTGAGACGGTTTAAGTTTTACCATGGTTGAAAATAGAGGCGACGCCTACACCTCACCTACATCTTCAGCTTCGTCTCAGACAAAACTGAGGTTTCACGGTTTTTTTTTAAGGTGGAGAAGTTATTCGTCAATCGACCAACCAACCCTCGTACCACATAGCTCGGGCATGTATTACTTCATGACGTGGCTCCCAACAAGCTTCGAAACACTTTTCGTAGTTCGCGTCTTGGTTCGTGACGTGGTCCACAACATACTTTGAGTAATGTTTCAAAGCTCGCATATTGGTTCGCGACATGGATAGTGATGAAGTTCACATTATTTCCGATAGTCACTACTCGATTCGCTGCATGATCGCGATGGGCGAGATGTTTTGCAAAGTTTTTGCGAAGTTTTGCAAAGTTTTTGCGCGAAGAGTTTAGCAGTATGATTCGTATTTGGTGACTTATTTAGAGGTTTGTCGTNGAAGTTTTGCAAAGTTTTTGCGCGAAGAGTTTAGCAGTATGATTCGTATTTGGTGACTTATTTAGAGGTTTGTCGTCATCGTATGTTGATATAAACGGTTGGCCTGGGTGGTTGGACTTTCTGGGTGGTCTTGGCCATTTTTTTAGTCAGTTTGGGAGGAGTTGGTTTTGGCAGCAGTAGTCTTGGGTGAAGCCAGTATTTTGGGTNTTGGCCATTTTTTTAGTCAGTTTGGGAGGAGTTGGTTTTGGCAGCAGTAGTCTTGGGTGAAGCCAGTATTTTGGGTGGAGCCGGAGTCTTGGGCGGAGAGTGATTTTTGGGTGTGGGGGCATTTCATTGGTCGCAGTATGGATGACTGGTCTAGTAGGTTGGTCTGGACGGCTGGTATGATAATTTTGTATAGTCAGTCTGTATGGCTGGTCGGCATGATCGGTTGTTTTAGTTATCTGATCTTGGTGGTCATTATACTGGTCGGTTGGAATGACCGCTTGGTATGGTCGGTTCGTACGGTTTGCTGTTATGGTTAGCTTGCAAGGCTGGTTCGTATTTTTAACTAGTTATGTTGGCTTGTTGGTTGGCTCATATGGTTGGTTCGTACTACTGCTGGTATGGTTGGTTCGCATGGCAGGTCAGTATGGCCGGTTCATATGATTGATTGGCATGACTGGATAGTGTAGTCGGCTGGTATGGTTGGCTCGTATGGTTGGTCTATCCCATTGGTATGCCCAGTTGGTCTCGCGGGGCTGTTGGCCTGTTTGAGAGGAATGGGTGTTTGGTATGGTCGGTTCGTAAAGCTGGCAGTATGGTCGGTTTATACGTCGACTGATATGGTCGGTTCGTATGGTCAGCTGTATAATTGTTTCGTATGGTTAGTTACTATGGTCGATTCGTATGGTTGGTTAGTATGGTCGGTTCGTCAGTTTGAATGCGAATATTTCGTCAATTGTTACATAATATTGGTCAACTCGACTATAAATGGCCTAGAAAATAGTCCGTTATATCGAGCTGATTCTGCATATGCTAGCCTTGTGCACTGAAGAAACAAAAAAACTCGTACACCTGCTTAANTCCTGCTGGAAATGTCCACGTCCGTCGGAATGCACAATGGACATGAATGGGTGCCGGTGATCGGACAGGATGCTTACGTATCTGTCACCTGTCAGAGTGTTATCTAGACGTATCAGAGGTCCCATTTCACGCCAAATGCACACGCCCCATACCATGACAGAGCCTCCACGAGTTTGAACAGTCCCCTGTTGACATGTAGGGTCCATGGATTCATGAAGATGTCTCCATACCCGTACACGTCCATCCACCCGATACAATTGGAAACGAGACTCGTCACACCAGGCAACGTGTTTCCAGTCATCAACAGTCCAATGGCGGTGTTGGCTGGCCCAGCTTTGTGTCGTGCAGTCAACAATGGTACACGAGTGGGCCTTCGGCTCCGAAAGCGCATGTCAATGATGGTCCGTTGAATAGTTCTCACGCTGGCACTTGTTGATGCCCCAGCATCGAAATCTGCCCCAATTTGAGAAAGGGTTGCACATTTGTCACGTTTAATGATTCTCGTCAGTCGTCGTTTGTCCCGTAACCGATCTAGCAACTGTTCCAGACGCTTGTTGTCTTATATAGGCGCTGCCGCCCGCATCGCGTTACTCTGATTGATTCCATATCTCTTATTTGCATACGCACACCTATGCCAGTTTTTTTTGGCTCTCCAGTGTACATTCAAAGTTACACGGGCCCAATTCTAACTGTATACGAGTGGTATCGCCGACAAAATAAGAAGTCCAGCTGAAGTCAGCGGTGGTACCACCAAAGACGAAGTCGGGANTATACGAGTGGTATCGCCGACAAAATAAGAAGTCCAGCTGAAGTCAGCGGTGGTACCACCAAAGACGAAGTCGGGATGTACGCCGGTTTTAGGCATGCCATTAAACAAACGCTTCATCATAGTGTCTATTCTCCAATAGCTCGCTAGTTTGAGCAGGTACTTCAAATGTGAGCAGACTTTTAGTTTGGTGTGAAAACATATGCGTAATTACGAGCTAAGCCGATAATAACACGCGTACTGTGATGAAAGTGTTAAACACAATTTAACTTACCAGAATGATAGCTACAAACGTCAGGAGAGAGATTATCTATCATCTGTCGCATCAGACGAATATCGGTGACGTGGTGAAACTTTTGCCGCATTACTTAACTGCAGAGGTAGTGATGTTAAGTGACCAACAGTCAATCACTTGCGATACTGAATGGGTGATGGGGCCGACGAAATAGCCAATGAAATAAAGTGGTGTGGTGGATGGGGTCGAACTATGGTGAGTAAACGGAGTGGCTGAATAGATTAAAGAGTGAAGGATGGTCGCGCATGATGGTAATCGTGGAGGGGAGTCGAACTAATCAGACGAGGTATGTCAACTGATTGGTGGAGGAGAACCAACTAATCAGTTGAATTATAGTGAATAAATGGAGTGGGGAAAACTGGCTGGAGTGAGATGGGAGGGAGTGGGTTTCGCGGGTTAAGGGGAGGGGTTGGGATCGGGCAGTTAAGGAGATGGACAGTCGGGTTGTATGTTAGTGGTGAGGGTGGATGGTGAGGGAGGTGAGTAAATTGTGAGGGAGTCGAGCTATGGCAAGCAAATGGAGAGGGGGTGAAAAGTCGAGAGATGTTATGGATGGAGGGGAGGAGAGAGGGTATTATAATACGAAAAGCCANGGATTTGGCAGATTGATCGACTGTATTGTCAATAGTTGATTTGCACAGGGGGTCGAGGGGAACCTCTTATTCAGTCACCTGCTGATTGTCGCACCACGGAGTAGCTGTGCTCCGCCATCTTTACGAGAATCAAACCCTTAAGATCACACACATCCAACATGGTGTTTGGCATGAGTTATGTATTTTTCTTCTGCTTCATTTATTTTCTTAATTTTTTTTGTTTGCGGTTACTGGCTCAAGGCCACCCACATTCAAAATAGCAGTCGGAGTCATTAACATATTTTTCCCTAAGTTTTTACGAGTTTTTTTCTCGATTTTTTTTTAAATTTTCTTAAGTTTTTAAGTTTAAGTTAACTGGGGTTAAGGTCACGGTACCCACATCCAACATAACCGTCAAGTAATTGACGAAATTTTTTCGTAGGTTTTTACGAGTTATTTTAGATTATTTCTCAATTTTCCACGGTTAAGGTCCCTGGGGTCAAGGCCAAGGTCACATACATAACAAATTGCTGTCGAATTTTAATTCTTTCCCGATTGTTTACGATACTTTATTTTAGAGTTCAAGGTCATCGCAAGGTCAAGGAAATGCCATATATATATAACGGTCATGTCCATAATGTGAACGAGCATGGCCGACGTCCCTCCTGGTCCGCTGGGCTTGGTTTGGAGCCTTAGTCTGCCTTGCAGATCTGGGGACTTTTTGGATCTCATAATGAACAGCCTCGGGTCCGCCGTGGACTTTTTCAAGTCCAACTTGCTGTTTTGAAGGCATTTTGATGGAGTCACATCGAAGAGCCTTGAATCTACTTTGCAGATTTAATGACTTTTGTAGGAAATGTACATGTTTTTAGAAATTTCTGAGGGTGTATGAAGCGATTTAGGGGCAAAATCAACCATTTCTAAAGTGATTTTTGGGATAAAAAAAANGTGGACTTTTTCAAGTCCAACTTGCTGTTTTGAAGGCATTTTGATGGAGTCACATCGAAGAGCCTTGAATCTACTTTGCAGATTTAATGACTTTTGTAGGAAATGTACATGTTTTTAGAAATTTCTGAGGGTGTATGAAGCGATTTAGGGGCAAAATCAACCATTTCTAAAGTGATTTTTGGGATAAAAAAAAGTTATTTTGACAACATGGCAGCCCCATGTCGACGAGTGCGACTCCCCGACTGTGACAGCGCCCAATATGGCGGACGAATTCGAATCCTATCCCTGATCCCTGTGCCTGGATGAAGATAGTCCTACTGCTATTTTGGAATATAAATGTTTCACACGTTCAACAAAACATTTTTAAGAGGGCGTGGGGCATAAATTATTTCCAAATACGTCAATTGAAATCCATAGGTTTTTAGTAATCAGCATTAAAAGAAACTAAGAGAAAGCAATCCCAGATATTGACTTTTTCCAACTGTGTGAACAACTATTTTCCCATACTGGTGCATTTATTTTGCATCATATCTTGCACCGCAATAACGTGTCAACATTTTGGCGTCAGAAATATCTCAACAGAAACGCATCACACTGATAAAATATTTGTTCACAAAGTTATTAAAAACAGTTATGTATGATTGTACTTCTTTTGATTTTTCTGCATTGGGCTTCATAAACTTGTAGGATACGATTAAAGTTTACAGAGGTAATTTATGTCCCAGGCACTCTTAGTGCCAGTTTCCAGTTCCTCGGTTAGTGTTTGCGTTTTACAACAGACATTGCCGAGTGATAAAGCATACCGGTACTATTTTTTTCTTAATGTCATCCGAATGATTTGGGAGAGGGCATACACAAGCAGGCGCCGACAACCAATATTAATCGGCATCGTTTCTTTACTAAAGGTACTAGTGAAGTTTTCTTTCATTTATGCAATGTAAACCAACGTGCATTGCAGTACTGCCGNGTTTCTTTACTAAAGGTACTAGTGAAGTTTTCTTTCATTTATGCAATGTAAACCAACGTGCATTGCAGTACTGCCGCTTTTTTTCTTTCTTTCTATAACACGGCTTGACGTATCGCCTAAAGCATTCGCACAAAGTAATTAAAAAAAAAGAAGAAACATAAAAATTAGAAATCAGGCCGCCCAGACCAAGAATTAAACCCGGTTCTCCCGAGCGCGAGACCAACATGTTATCACCGCTCGGTATTCCGATTTGTAGAGACGAACACACTTTATGGACATGTAACGTTTNCGCGAGACCAACATGTTATCACCGCTCGGTATTCCGATTTGTAGAGACGAACACACTTTATGGACATGTAACGTTTACTGGCCGTAAATTTCACAACACCAAGACGGTTTAGTTAATGTTATGCAACGACACGAAATACCTGCTGTTAAAACTGTGGCAAAACTTTCTCCCGACTTCTTCGAACCTACCTCCGCGCGTTTATTTTATTACTTTTGACGCCTGTTGTACTCAGACTAACTATATTCCAGCGCTTTCACTTAAGATTGGAATCGGGAGGACGCGGGGAAAGAGCTTGAGCGTTCAGTATGGCTTATTAGCTCCATTAAATACCCAAACTAACACCAACACCGGCCAGTAAATAACTGATAAAATAAGGCATTTAACCAGAGTCGCACGAACATATCACATGTCTTAGTTTGTGTGTGCTAAGCCACAGCTTCTCTCATCTGAACTTGCATTTTATGTTGCGAGTGAAATCATGCAGCGGAACGGGTACACTAGCAAGCAAGGAGAAAACATTTTGTTTATATTTTATTATTTTACTTTCGTTTTCTTAAAATTATAGATGCATTATGCTCGTGCGAACAGAAGTCGAAACGCAACGAGGTCTTTAGCGCCCACTGGAGTGACATGAGAGTAAAATGAAACAGTTAATGAATGCAAAGTCTGGGAAATGCCGTCATCCAACGACAACGTCAAGCCAGATTTTCAACATGCGAAAATCATTTGTGACCCCGGAGAAACCAACCTGTATCTCCACGCAACACAGAGTTCACAAGGTAATCGAGAAATTCTTGAAAATTTACTTTATAACATACAGTGGGACTACCTGTCTATGTTGTAGGCCTATATGGTAACATGGTCTACCATATATTAGTTACCTGCGAAATTTAGATGGAATATATTGAGTGGTTTCCGAGATATGTCAAAACTTATTTTTTCGTGTTTTTCTTTATTCCTTCAACGAAATTTGGTATAAATTGGTTAAATATTTTCCGTGATATAAAATGGGGCCTCAAATATTAAAGAATCTACCATTTTTTAAATAACCAAAGGGCGTGGTAGAAAACTAGAAAGGTCTGATGTCCTACCTATATACTGTACGTGTACAGAGTTTGGTGAAATTCGTTTGACGGGTTGAAAACCTATTCCGACGGGGGAGAGGGGTTGGCATACATCGCACACACACATTCATTCGCATGATCGCATAACCCTAGTTACCTTTTCAAGGAAAGTCGGCTTCAAAGGAGTAGGAGGAGATCTCAGACTACATAACGAACTCTTCATTCCATCTATTACGGCAGATGTATTCCTGCCTTAGCCACATTCTAACCCAAAACACCTTCGCATCATAAATCATGATTCAACGAAGTACGTTGCGTATAACAACCACCGGGAATAAGGGCTGAATCAATGCGCTGTTAAGAAATTAGCAATTTGTATATGCAACCCTACGGTGCACAAAAATTCAGCTGTTAAGTTACCATTACGAAACCGAAAATAATAGTTCAAAATAATTTTAAAATTATTGTTGAACACACTGCACTTGTTGAATAGCAACATATAAAAATGTTAATTTCTAAAGTTGTAATACATTACTTATATTTTAAAAAAAAATTATCTTAGCAAATTTTTTTTTGCAAATCCTAGAATTTTTTATGTAGATATAACCTCTTTCGCCGATATAAATACTTCAATTTGTGAAAACATGCTAAA
Source organism: Clitarchus hookeri (assembly GCA_002778355.1). NCBI lineage: Eukaryota > Metazoa > Arthropoda > Insecta > Phasmatodea > Phasmatidae > Clitarchus > Clitarchus hookeri. The sequence continues at coordinate 1,065,195 of NQII01000104.1, read as the reverse complement.
AATCACCAAGTGTCACATGTTTACATCTATAAAAGCCAACCAATTAGTTTTAGAGGACTGCTAGTTTAACATACACGCTCTTTCTCCTGAAAAATTATGGAAATGTTATAAATAAATGCCAATATCAAGTAAAAGGACTTAACCCCCCCNCACGCTCTTTCTCCTGAAAAATTATGGAAATGTTATAAATAAATGCCAATATCAAGTAAAAGGACTTAACCCCCCCCTCCCCCAACCCCGCATAAGTGTGACACTCACAGTTCACGTATGAGCAACCAGTTCCTTCTTCGTCTCATTCTTAGCGGTAATTTCACGGAGCTTAAAAAACTTCCTATAGAAATGACAAGTGTTCCTGCTGTTGTCAAGTTACTGATACAGATAACTTTATAAGTTGAAAGGTNAAACTTCCTATAGAAATGACAAGTGTTCCTGCTGTTGTCAAGTTACTGATACAGATAACTTTATAAGTTGAAAGGTTCTCATACTTCAAAGCACAATAGATAGTTTTACACCCTACACGCGACGAAAATTTAAAAACTAGAAGTTGCCGATATAACTAATAAGCCTGCTTTCCTCTACATAGATGCAAATAGTTTTGATAAAATTCTTAAAAGCGTAGATTGATGGTTGGTTTTGACGTTTTGTTGACCGTAATCTGGAATGTAACAAACTACTTTATAGAGGGAGCAAACTGAGCATCTTCGGTTGTAAACAATCTAAATTTTGGAAGAACGGATTTACTAACCTGGACTATTTATTTATAGTGCAGTAATTTTGAAATTCAAGTGATTCACTTAAATTATGTAACTTTACGTGACCTACTGTAGCAGTGGCGTGTGGTGAATTATTGCAAGGTAAGCTGGCGTTAGCTCTGTTCTGTAGCATGTTGCTTGATACTTTACACTCCCACCACTAAAACGTAGTTCACCAGTTGATGCCACAGGACGCGTGTAATGGGTCCCTTGCTGCTCGCTTGTGAGTGGTCGGAATGCTTTCAGTTTCTCTAGGCTGCATGGTGGTTACTGACTCCTGCTGCGTGCATCGAGAATGTACAGCAGTGAGCAAGTAACAATTCACCACACACCACTAAATTGCAGCATTACTTGTACGCAAAATAAGGTGGGAATCGGTTGATTGGTCCCTGATATGTGGAATAAAAGTCCCATTTTCACATGTAGAGCCTTCTTCATAAATTACGGTCAAAAAGTTATCTATCAGCACAGTCGATGTTTGTCGTAGAAACTGCCAAAATAAAAAATTTGGTTGAAATAAGTTGAAGCTTATGGTATGCTAACGTAAAATATTTACGCGGTTGTTATGTTAAAAATGTGAGTATAACCCTTTAAGTAATACAAATTTTGATGTAGTAAATAAATATAACTTGTCGCCAGATTATGATCGCGATCGATTATTTTCCGAGATGTCATAAAAATTGTTTTTTGTGACGCTTTTTACAAAATGGAGCAAAGAAACTGTGTATATACATATTAAAAATATACTGTTAGCATAGCTAGTTGAGTTAAAAAAAATTTATATGGTTTCGTTGATATAGAACACTAAGCTAAAATAGCTATATGGCCACCATTTTGAAAATAAGCATGACGCACTTAAAACTTACTATTTTACATGATCTACCGTAGTGCTACTTAATGCCAAATTAGGTAGGAATCAGTGAATATTTTCTCATGTATGACAATAAAAACATTATTTTTATGTAGTACTATCTTACAAAGTGACGGACAAAAGAAGGTCATATAATAGCGTATTTCATGTATGTAACAGACAATTACAGCACATCTAAGTTTGATCGAAAGTGGTAAAACGATGTGGTGGCAGAGCAAATTGACCTAAAACATTAATATGAACGCCATTCTGAAAATAAGTGTCTTATGTATTCAAATCGCATATTTGCAAATGGCCTGCCATAAGTACACTTACATGACAAATATGGTGGGAATCGGTGGATTAGTTTCCGAGATACGATGTTAAAGCTGTGTTTCTTCATATAGTGCTACATTCCAAAATGGTAGACAAATAACCATATCCGTATCTAATTGCAGTACTTATATGATGCATTGCCAGCATACGAAATTTGTTCTAAATCGGTTTAATGGCTACCGAGATATGACTTAACGCCTTAAATTGTAAAACAGTCACCATTTTAAAAATAAGCATTAGCATTATGCGTGGTCAGAAACTATAAAAGTCAGATGTCCTTACTAAGTGCATTATATGTAGGACATGCCGAGTTTGGTGAAATTCTGTTCACAAGTTAAAAATTTAACGAGTCTACTTTCCTCTACATAGTTGCAAATAATTTTGATGGCGTTCTTAAAAGCCCAGATGGTTGGTAGACCTTAACGTCTCGTTGACAGTGATATCATTAAAGACGAGACCAGAAACACATGCAAAACTACTGAGAAGGTTCAAAATGCACATGTCACTAACTCAGAGATCAAACCCAAAACTCCTCGTACCGTACGCTGGCATGCCGCCAGCTGCATTACGTAAGTGGTAGGCCTATTAGATGCATCAACTTCGGTTGTTGTCAGTCTAGTGTTTTACTAGACAAGGTTTACTAACCTGATATATTTACAGTGCTATTAATTTGGAATTAAGTTTCTGGCCCACATGAAACGTGTACGTTTGCATGGCCCTACCGTAGTACTGTTTGTTTGAAAAATTTGGTAGAAATCGGTTGATTGTTTACAGAGATATGGCAAAAAAAAATTTTTTTCCATGTGGCGCTATCTTACAAAATTACGAATTAGAGAAGCTCTGTATCGACACATTTGAAGGTTGCAATAGATACTGTCAGCATACAATGTTAAGTTGAAATTGGTTACATGGTTCCGTACATATAGCAAATGAATCTAAAATGTTTATATGGCCACCATTTTCAAAAGAAGTATCTGCCCCACTTAGAAACTTACCAGTTTACATGAGTTAACATTGAACTACTAGTTTGGCAAATTTGGTGGGAATCGGTTGATTAAGATATGACATAAAAACTGCTTTTTCAAGTGACACGTTCTTTGAAAACTACGGACAAAAGAGGCTATGTATCGCTACATTATATGCTTGCAATACATTATTTCAACACACGAAGTTTTGTCGAAATTGGATACATGGTATGGTAGTTATAGCAAATAAACTTAAAATATTTCAATGACGACCATTTTTTTAATAAGTACCTTACACATTTAATTTGCAAATATTTTATGACATACAGTAGTATTACTATGCTAAATTTGGCAGGTGTTGGTTGAGTAGTTCCCAACATGTACCGTAAAAATTATATTTTTCATATAGTGCTGACTGCCAAAATGGCGGATTAGTAATATCTCTTCCTAAATTCAATGACTTAGTGACTACCACTTCGAAAATAAGCATCCGGTGTTATCGAAAACTATAAAATCGGATGTCCATACTAAGTACACTAAGTGTACTTTCGTGTACTGAGTGCGGTGAAATTCACTGACACCGAATTTTCGTAAAAACAAATCGACCCATTTTAATATCTTTATCAGGTAACTGTTGCCTACAAATGCTGTCTGAGGCACTTCGCTGGTTTGTAGTTTTTATTTTTGTTTGTTAGCGCCCCAAACGCAAGCCAGTAAGAAAGACTAGCCTTGCCGTGTGTAGGTACGAGGACAAGGCATTAGGGGGGGATTCAAGCCATTAAACCCCGCAGCAGAGACATTTGTCGTATCCTGAACGTCACCTCTTCTCTTCCTTAGGCCAATGGAAGCAGGGAGGCAAATATGATGAATAGAAACGAAGATGAATCTGATTTAAAGCAGAAATCCCCCCCAGAAACATCCCGCCCCATTTTTCACTACGGCAATAAATTGCACAATAATTCACAAGCGTTCCATTACTGGAACTGACTACCGTACTATCGCTGATGTATGATAAATTAACAAAAGTATATCTGCAGCTACAGCAAGCAGATGCAAATCTGGCGGCAAATTACATTAGTGGAAGCGAACTAAACGATTGGCTTGAGGGAACAAGAACGCGACGTGGACACTAGTCGCTGGTTAGCATTCCTCACTCGACGGGATCGCCAGCTTTAATCCAGCGCCTTACGTCAGGCATTAGAAGAGAGTCGTAAAGCCAAGAATGAGTATACAAGAGTGAGAATAAGAAGGAGATATTATGGGTTGCGATCTAAAGTCGCCGAATGATTTAACGAAGTGAGTTGTGACGAAATGTAATGGTGGGTATAACGGGAGCATCCCCAAGAAACTCACCAAACAATGACCAACATGTTTACCCACCCGGGTTTGACCCGGAAGACGGTGCGATTATGCAGGAGAAATTTTAATTAACATACAGTCGCCGAACTTCTTTTCCACACAACGAGCGAAGATTGAGTGTTCGCGGAAGATAATACCTAGATTATATAACCTCTTTATTATCGATTCTGTGGCGAAATTAAGGCAGAGTACCTTCTCTTCCACTTAACCACACAATAGGCAACATTATCATCGCCTACATAGGACAAAAGCTGCAAGACGTAACAAAAAAAAAAAAGTAGTATAGCACGGCGCTATACACTGTTGCCAGTTCGTCTCTCCTCTCTTCACTACAAATTCACCATAGAACACACTCCCGACCAGCCGGCGGTGGTTCCTCGGCTCGCGCCATAGAGGAAATAAGGAGTGCTCTCGCTCACGAGTGTATACAAGAGTACATTACTCTCTTTTCATAGTTAGAAATATGTTTCATTCTTATTAAATTATATTGTTTTGATGTTTACATATATAATTATATACACGTGTTGTACCTCCATACCAAATAACATGTATGATGGCAGTTAATAACTAATCCAAAAATCGAAATAAATATCATTTTTAACGTACCTGTTCAATGCATTAATGTTTGTATACATATTTGCAATTCTTAAACTGCAACAAAGCAATGTAATAATTTTCGCAATGTGATACCGCAACTTGAGATGTCTGGTTCGAATACGGCTTCTATATTTACATCAACGTACACAGTTATGCAGTTTTTTACAATGTAGGAAAGTTGGACATGCATCGTAGGATATCTACAACTTGTGTACAAATAAGTTTTAAATTTTTTTACACTTCTGAAAGAAATTGTTTTATTTTACAGTAAACGGACAAGAAATAATTTTATTTACTTTGATGATTTATATAAACTAACTTGGTTGGTTTTCAGGTAACTTCTAAACCCATATTTTGTACTTTTGGACCACTGGGTGCCCTTCAATCACACGTAAAAATAAACACTGACTTGTACATATCACTGGACAGTGTTGGGTAGTAACTTAACGAAAGTAACGAGTTACCCAATACGAGTTATTTTAAAGTAACTTTTTGGGGGAACTAGTTACATTTTTTTTGCAACGTAACATAACTAAGTTACTCATTTATTGTAACGAGCAGAAAAAATAAAAGTTACTTTTCGCTTCATAATACTGTAGTTTCATCTCATGTGCAGCGAAGATAGTGGAAATAGGAGGACTTCATGAGTCACGAGTTAAAGAAGCAGGAGGTGCTCGCTTGACGTCGGTCCACATTCCCATGATTAGTATCTATCGTTACCTACTCTGCCACCTGCCCTGTCCGCTTCATGTTTATTTTTTCTTGCCTGCGAACCATGACCAGTGCTTTCGAAACGCTAAAATGGACACGGACAGCGAAGAAAATTGGTTTTAATTTCCTTAACGTAATGATTATTTCTTGCTTAGTATTTAAAATGACGATAGCGCAAATGTTATAGGTAAATGTTTATTATACTTTATCAAATATTTGTCTTCATCAAGAACGTTTTATAACCAGAGGAAACAACTAAATATAAGAAAATCTATAATTTGCATGGGTGTGTTTGTAACATATGCACACAATAAAGCGTTGTTCAAATTAGTAGCTTTATTAAACCAAATTGTTATGTACTTTTATCAATAGATTCCTTAAAGCATACAAGAGTTATTCCTGAATTAAATTTTGAAATATAAAAACATCTATGTAGTATTTCACAAATTATGTAAATAAGTTACGCTTATTTCCAAGAATCACAGTCCCTTAAATATATAATTGCAATTTTTTTTTTAGATATTGGCATTTAAAAGGTTTTTACAAATGCTACAAAAATGACTTCTGAGAAAATGCGAACCGAAAGCTGCTAAATCACAAATTACTAAATTATGAATTGAACAATTCGAACACAACCTAAGCACAGAGTACAAAAATACATAGCGATGAAATGACGAGGTGGTGTCTTTAATATGGGTGTACCCATTTAACTGATTGGTTATGCGACTATCTGGAAAGGGGCCTCGTGTCTGATTGGCTACTGCGTGCTACGAAATGTTCCCTACTGGCTGGGCTGCCGGCTGGCAAGTTAGTTACCAGGCGCGGATTAGGGAATGGAGTTCCGACTGTTGCTGGTCAGTGACGCCATTTTGGTAGCGTGAGCGCCTGGAGTTCGCGGAATAAGCGGCTATTTCACCTTTGTATATTTAATTACTCTGTGGCCAAAGTTTTGAAATTCTGGTAACTTTTTAGTTACTCAGTCACACCCAACATGTTTTTTTGTATTTTGTACGAAAACCGTTGCAAATTTTTTAGCTGTTATTATAATAAAAGGTTCTAGATGTTTTTACAGTGAAAACAACATATTTAGAGAATCTGCAGTGTTATTTATTTTACAAATAGCCTACCATAAATAAATCTGATAAACATTTTCCATGAAAACTACTGCCAACACAGCACTTCACTCGGTGATTTTAATTCATATTGACTACAAAATTAGTATAATGTTGTACAAATACACATACGTGTGTGTAAATTTCATCTAAATCAAAAACGTGATAATTTAAATTTTAACGACAGTATAATACGCTTGTTAGGTAGAGTTTTGTGTTTTGACGTCTCGAAAGAAATGCAAAAATCAAGAATGTTAAAAATTAATTATTGAAAAGTAATTTCAGTTTTGGATTACAATTTTTCTTTTGAGTATTTGAACTGTTATATATGAATATTTTAAAAAGCCTATGTGAATGATGTCATTTCAATTTTCTCTGGTTTTAAATATATCCTGCTTATTGTTCAGTGTCAAGTGATATAGCCACTGAAAAGAAACTGGTCTTATTTTATGTTTCCATTTTGTTAAGTGTACTTCTAAAACTGAGAGTTAAATTTTCTGTATTATTATCCTTATTACTTTTATTACTCTTCATTTACTTATGACACTCTTACTACTACTCGATGGCTTTACTGTTAAACACACAGTATGTTCAATCAAATATTTGAACATTTAGTGTATACAGAGCTGCAGAAATTCTGGGTAGGGTGTTAGATGTACGATAACAGGAAATAAATTATGATAAAATGTTACACCTAAAATATCAAAGTAATGAGAAGTAATTCCTCTAGTGGGAAAGTATGTGCCTTACTACGTCACTGACTGTACGAATTGTTAAGGAGGAACTTTATTTAAGACAGTGATTGTATTTGCGACAATTTAGTAGTTTTCTAGTGAAAATATTTCCATTTTCTTGCTGGAATACTTGTTAGTTTTATTCTTATAATAATGCAATTTACAGCCTACTTTAACAAATATTTTATGTTTTATCGCTTTATTTTTTTTACAACAGTGTTCTAACTAAAGGAGACCTAAACATATAAAAACCACCTTCTGAGTAACGGAGTTCAGTTAAGTTACTTTAAAAGTATTGCCCAGTTACATTATATCCGAAAGTAATGAAAAGTAGCTGAAATTACTATACTTTCTAAAGAAACTTAACTGAAGTTATTTTTTGAATTTAACTTACCCAACACTGCCACTGAAGGGTACTCTTGTATGGCGTAGCCTATGTGATACGGAGAGACTAAACTGTGATGCTTGTGTGTAAGTCATTGAGTGTATAAATGAAACGAATCCGGTCTGAGTTGCCGTCAGTTTGAACAGTGCACTTTTACTTGGGCGTTAAGATCTCGCATAATTTACTTTCTCTCAGTCAATATTTCTGTATGCACGCCAGGTGGTGCTCATTTAAGCGTATATGCATTTCGGGGCAGTAATTTCTTTTTAAACGTTATTTTTTAGCAATGCTCAGTTAACCGTAAACTAGGTACAATTAAGCGTTTCTTCTACGTCAGCACAAAGGTTTTCAGCGTCTCAAAACAAAACAACATCGGATTAACGTGCCTTATTAATTATCATCAAAACTTGAATAAATTTAAAATCGCGAATAGTATAACCTTGGGCACATGCATAACTGTATGTAGTCAAGTCGAAGTGACTGCTAAATTTAAATACTATCGCGAGCAAAAAAAAAATTCACTTGTCAAATTTTTGTACAGTTTTATCTATAAAGTTGATAATTTGAAGAGATTTTCTCCGACTAGAATACAAATCTACTATGCAACTGGTCTCTGGTACGATGATGTTTCTTAAATACTAACTGGGATTCAGTTAACAGATTATATTTGCTCACTGGTTAATATATTTGTCAATAGGAATTTTCAACCATCATTCACATTTCTGGAAAAACGTAGGTAAAGGTAAATTTATTTTTAGAAGCCCCCCCCCCCCTTTTTTTTTTTCAAGCGGGAGATGTAGAAACTTACTGGAAAAGAAAAATTTGTGCAGTGAGAAATTTTTTTAATAGTGAGTGTTTTGGGGTTTATAAATGAGCTGTATCAGAAAATTATGTTCACTGTGAAACTGATACTGATAGAGAAGTTAACATAGCTTTGTCCCTACCACACCACCACCTCTCATTTTCATATCCTGTGCACGGGAATGTATGTATGTGTATGTATGTGTGAATGTATGCATATGTAGGTGTATGTATATGTGTGAATTAATGCATATGTATGTGTGTATGTATGTGTGTGAATGTATGCATGTTTATGTGTGTGTATGTATAAATGTATATAAGTATGGGGTTAAGCCTAGTCTTCCGTTAGAATTCGTGCGGTGTTTGACAATTTAATATAATGTACACAAAGACTGCAGTTTCCACATGATAAAAGCGAGGACGATGTATTATACTTCATCCGACATGTCTGTGATCCTTCATTATAACACTTGAACACTTATGGTATTGAACCTACAAGTGTAACTATTTTTAGCCTACTTTCCCAAGGAAAGAAAGGCTTATGAGATCACTTTCCTGTCTGTGGCTGTGTATGTCTCCCCTTTCAATTTTCGAACTCGTAGACCGAATTTAACCAAACTAGATTTATACATAGTCGAAGTCACATTATTATGACCACCTGCTAGAAGTGCCATCTACAGCGCGTAGCCCATGACGTAATGGCCCGTGACGTGGACTTGTGAAGCAGGTACATAATGCGACCTACAGAATGGCTGCACACAGCACACACCGAAATTAGTGGCATTATTCCTGATATTCAATACGGTTTTAAAGTACAATATTCCACTATTCATAAAGTACAAAGTTTGCAACAAATACAACCACAGCCATCCTAGAGCATAAATTCACATTCGCAGTTTTCCTAGACGTAGCGAAGGCATTTGATAAAGTTTTGATTAAAGGCCTCCTGCAAAAACTAATAAATTTCAGTTTCCCATACTGTTACATACATCTCCTTAAAAACTACTTTCTGAACAGGCAATTTTACGTCAGCATTGACCATTCTAAGTCCTCTACCCACCAGCTCACCGCAGGAGTGCCACAAGGTTCTGCACTTTCGCCATTTCTATACAACATATTCACAGCTGAAATCTCACATTCTCATTGTTCAGTTCAAATGTGTGCCGACGATACAGTTATTTTTGCACACGACAAAAGCCTTCTCTACGCTCGCATATACACACAGTTACAGCTCGGCGAGCTGAGTCAGTGGTATGACCGCTGGAAGTTAAAATAAATGCAGAGAAAAGCCAGGATTTAATACTAACTCGCAGACGAAAGTTCAAAGCAAAGTCGTTAAAATATTATAACACAGAAATCCCATTTTCTAACTCCGCCAAATATCTAGGCTTAATAATAGATTTAAAAAAATTGGTTGTCTGTAAAGTCGGTTTACTGACGATAGTTGAACGTGACAACGTCTTAAGAAAATACTGATGGAATGGTAGCATTTTTCAAAAGAAAATTTTAATTTCATTTGTTTAATAGATTTGTATGTATATAGAGAAGGAGGTAATTGGAAATCACAATGAAATTGATCAAGTGAGATTTATTTGTACGCATAAATACAATTATGTCAATTTTTTTTTTTCGCTCGTTCCGCGCTCTCGCTTGCACTTCAAGCCTTACATGGAACGCCTCAGAGCGAGGTAACGCCGCATGAGTCATGTTTTTTCGTGCGTGCAGCCGGCTCTATCGAATTATAAGACGTTGTCACGTCAAAAACTGAACTGGGACGTTAACATTAAACATACCAAAAACTAAATAAATTATATCCCCTGCTTAAATGCAACAGGTTAAACAAAAGACTAACTATTAATATACAATTCAATCGTCCGCTCAGCCCTCATGTACGGGAATGAAGTGTGGGGAAACGCAGCTAAAGCACTAATAATTCACTTACAAATCACTCAGAATAAATATCTAAGAATAATTGGCGTAGCCACTCGATACAGGAGAAACTGCGAAATGATGCGTTGTTGTGTACAGTTATAATCATAAATATATTTAATGTACAACACGTTCTCAAGCATGGACGCGGGGGCTGAACGCGTTAAGCTAAAGAAACAAAATTTGCCTGGAAAAGGAGTGGAAAAATCAATCGTGGAAAACTATCACCAGTGTATCCTGCCATGATTTAAAATTCACAACCTTCCACAAAACGACAAGTTTCCACCTAAACCAAAATTTTTTACCGTTTCAATTTGCGTATGAACGTGTATTCACAAAAATGTTACAATTAATTTTTTTTCTGACTTGACGCCATATGCCTACGTGCACAGAACTCAGAACACTAAAATTAAACGAACAGGCCTTTCGNAATTTTTACCGTTTCAATTTGCGTATGAACGTGTATTCACAAAAAATGTTACAATTAATTTTTTTTTCTGACTTGACGCCATATGCCTACGTGCACAGAACTCAGAACACTAAAATTAAACGAACAGGCCTTTCGCTAATTGAAAAATTCAATCATGCATAAGTTNCGCTAATTGAAAAATTCAATCATGCATAAGTTATATTTTATCACGAATTATGTCTGATCAGTCTAAAGTTAAGAATGAAAGACTAAAATTTTTATTTGTATGACTCAATAATATTTCTTACTTAAGTTAGCGAGTAATCAATTCAGATTCAGTACATTTGGGAACATTTTATTGAAAAATGTTTAGTTCTGGTTAAGAAAATAATTAAGTCTATGGCAAGTTAACGTTGGTGCCAAACTGGTTCTGGACTTTATTTATGTCATATGTGTATTTGTATGCTTCGGGCGTATGTCTATAAACTTAAATTTCACTGGATTGGTCCCAGAAATTGTCTGACCAATGTTTTGTCTGTGTTTAAAACGTCATCGCAGAAATACTCAACCCAACTTGGGGGACTCTTCCAAGTGTTGCTATACAAATTTGTCAACGCGGGCCAGTTATATGCATACCTCGACTTCACTTGACAGGTCTCAAAAGGCTTGTTGAAAATACTGGGTCATACTTTAAAAGAACTTAAATAATCGCCGATAAGTGACGACGTGCGACAGAAGGAGGACGAAAGAACGTCCATTCTGCCACTTTTCACCACACGCTAGTTGCTTTTATTCCCTTTGAGCACAACAAAGGGCAAACCAATTTGTCTAGCAGTGCCGGAAACTTAAGTTTATTAACTCGTAATATAATGTGGGCGGGCGTGTCATCAGGTGTGCATTCTATCACCTTCACCCGCTCATCCGCTCCATGTATCACAAGACGCACTCTGTCATTAGTGGTGACTCGTGAGAATAGCGAAAGTTGATCGCAACACATTCCCAAAACCCCAAATAACTGAAAAGTAACTTCTACCGCGGATTTAATGCCATCCTTCAGCTCATTAAATTTTCTCCCTAAATCCCCAAATATTAAGTGTCCTAAATTGCGGATTGGACCACGACTTTGAACACGTCTCGCTACTGCAGTGTCGACGGGGCTCCCGGAATTGCTAGAAAGGTGTCCACGCATCCAATCATATAAATAGCAGAGACGTCCCCTTTCTTAAAAGGCCGCGCCCACCTGTCGCTTTAATTGCATTCCAGATGTGTTTGAAATCCGCGTTTTTTTAATGAAACAACTTGACGTGTTCTAATTCTACTTACCTGTATACGAAAAGGAAGCACACTTCAGGCAAGAGACAAATAAATCTCTGAAGTCGTTACGCACATTATAAATAATATTCCCGAGCCCACCAACATATCTTAAAACAGCTTTTTTTACACTGTTGTATTTCGAAATATACTAGTCGAAAACAGGCAAAAGTATTATAGGGACCTGCACTGAACTTTTCTGCAGACTTTCCATCAATAAAATTATTGGTAGACCGCGACGAGAAAACCGCACGCCAATTCAGTGCCTTGCGCGTATGAGTATTGGGGGAGGGGGGGAACTAGGTGGGCCCTGTCAGTGCCGCCATTATCGCTCCCACGCTTCTCGGCTGCAAACGTGCAAAACAACTGGTAGACGGCGTCCTTCATGGTACGTGACGAGTGCCCTGTGCAGTGCGAGTATGATTAGCGACCATTCTGCAAGTAGTAATGATTCATCGGTGTAAAACCACTGGGCCGTACCGCGGCACGTGTGCGAGAGAATATCTGGGGTTCTTTCTGATGAACACGGAAAACTGATGTCTACTCGTTGGACAGTCAGAAAGCTGTGAGGACATATGTGCAGAGCTAGAGGTTGCTGTGATGCCCAATGTCATATAGCAAATAACGATACAAAGTATATTATTGATCGGTATAGCGTAGAAATCGACTGCTTTATTATACGTAAATAATAACAGAAAGAAAACTGCTGTAACATGGCAGCCTAATTTGGAAGTGTTGGAAGCTGGAACAGTAACAATATTTTGAAATGTTTTCTTGGATTACACGAAATATTAGCAGTGACCTCTCAATGCTACAATACTGGCATGCATTTGTGTGTGTGGTCACGAAAAAACGCTGGTAAACATTTCTCCAGATCTTAAATTAAACTCTCCGTCAAGTAACGGACACGTTGTTTATCAAAACGGAATTGCTTAAATTCCACAGAATTTTCCGAGAATTCACAAAACCTCTTCATAAATTTTCTAGTTAGTTTTCTGTATTTCCAGCTTAAACAAAAAAGATAACGGAAAAAAATCTTTTATTTTCGTTATGCTGGTGTTTTACTGTGTATAAAAAAATTTCAAAATTCTGTATATTTTACACCCGAGTAAAATTTGAGCCCAAGTCAGATGTTCCGGTGTTTGTGACTAACCGCTACCTAAGACCTATTAGTTTCTAGTATGTTTTCTTAATTTGAGTGTTTCTAACTGTTACATATGCATGATGCTACTTTTGATGTTTGAAGGAATAGGTGAAGTGGCGTGCTGGAAAATCTGACTTCCGCAGAAACTATAATTGTCCGGTTACAGCAGCGAAGTAAGCTTCGTGTAGACTCGGCATTGTTCGTTATCGTAACACGAAGCAGGAAATACGGAGACTATCCGTATTTTTTATTTGCGTATCTCAACTCCGTTTTTCATAATTATGGATTGAGTTTATTTTTATTTTCTGTACATTTCCATTAATATAAGGAAATTTTTAACTGTGTATAGGTATGCTCATGTTTCGGGGACGACTTAGTATGCTATAACCAAAACGTGTTATTTGCTAATCGTGGTTATTTGAGTACTTTTGATATCAACCTTTGAAAGATTTCCATGCTTCTAACTGCATATACTTTGACGGACACTTAGTAGCAATCTCTTTAAGAAGTTGTGAACGAGATAGGAAAAGTATTACCATGCGTTAAAACTGAAATAACGGCCATGTTTACATTTGTGGAAATTAAATTTATTGTTTATTATCTGTTCGTGTTTTATGCACACGAGAGTAATAATTAGCGTGTTTGTCAAGTATTTGCCAATCTAACAACTTCCGAGATTCATTTTATCGACACACGAATAATGAAATCGGGTCCATAGCAATTAAAATTTTTAAATGAACAGAAGAATACAAAATACGCAGAAAAATAAATCCTAAACAAAGCTTTCAAACGTGTTCAATTAACCACAAAAGGCGTACACAATCAAATAATGTAGCTACCAATAAATTTGGCAGTAATTACAGCCAAGAAATCGAGCAATGCGCAACATTAACGTTAGTGTACAGCAAACAATACAAAAGTTCGCATAATAAAAACTGCAAGTAATGTGTACGCCAAGGTCTGCTGTGGCTTACAAGATACCTAGTGATGTATAATCCATTCACTGTTACTTCACACTTTTTTGCAACTCTGCTAAAGAATATCTTCGAGAATATTTCTCCGCTTCGTCTAAACTAAGCTTAACTAAGTTTAGAGAATTACACCAAAGGACAACGCACCACATTCGTGCGCACTCAGTTGTAATAATATTTTCATGAGAATTATTTCTTACTGGGCGTTACGAACATGCATGTTTTCTCACTGCTGTTATTCATATTACGTATTTATAAACGATGAGAATTATAATGTATAGATAAAATATAAAGAACATTTCAGTTCAACCAAGAAAAAAAGTTACTTTTATGATCACAAGTATAAAAACGCTTGTGATACACGGCATATTATAAAAATAACTAAACACGTCACACATGGGGCGATTTTTCCAAGGTTTGATTACAAAGGGTGAAGAAACTGTGGATAGTCTATAGTGAAGTAGTTGATAGTGGTGGAGTGTACCTTGTGGTAGTCGAAGCCGTGCTTGATCTTCTTGCCGTTGAGGTTGATGGAGTAGTTGTAGTAGCGGGAGTTCATGATGAGTCCTCCCCACTCCCTCCAGCCGGGAGGGATGTAGCTGCCGTTGTACTTGTTCAGGTACTTGCCGAAGTAGCCTGCAACACAAACATGCGCGCGCTGTTACAACCACTGCCCGCTCTTTNGTACTTGTTCAGGTACTTGCCGAAGTAGCCTGCAACACAAACATGCGCGCGCTGTTACAACCACTGCCCGCTCTTTTACCTCTTAAAACCCCGTCATACATTATGTGATCATCTCCTAACAATTTCCCTCCAAAACCATTTTTTAAACTAAATTTAGTTACAGCCATGGCTGACAGTAGGTGAGGAACGGAGCAGATAACCAACCCCATCACCAAATAAATGAAATGAACGTAAGGACCATACCTCCCAATAACTGACGAATGGTGGACCACTCCCTTTTTTATATAATTAAAGTATTGTAATTTTTAAAACCTGTGGGAAACAGGATGTAAGTTTTTGTTTTAAAAGCATTTCTATTTATAGAAGTTACAACTTTATTTTTGATGTGAGCTAAAAATGCCCCAATCCCACACATATATACTACTTGTTTCAAAGCGTAGGCATATACACGTAGCAAAAGTTAATACTTTATAAAACAATTTCTTCCTTCTCCTGCCATGACGGTATTTTTACACCTAGTTTATCCAACTTTTACGTGAAAGAAGTTTCGGGAGGGTGATATTTATGGCATCGAACATGCCATGCACCACAACAGAGGTTCATGATGACGGCTTTTTACTCGCAAACTCAACCACCATAAACTTAAATATACAAATAGCTTAACCAGGATTCGAACCAGAAACTTCGTGCGCCTTAACAAGATTTAGGTCATGCTAATACAAGCTGTTACAAGCTATTTTGGAGAGAACAAGAATTCACAACCGCTTATTAATGAAAAATATGAAATAGTCATGTGAAAATTTAATTATTTCCGTAACCGCGTCAAAATTACAGTTTTGAAAGCCGTGAAACGCATATAGCCAATAAGGCTATTGTTCATGTTCTAAATTTTACTTCCCAAAAAACAAACAATAGAAAACAATGAATTGAAACTAACTGTGTTGGTAAGGCCACGATCTTTCCAATTACAATCACNAAAAAACAAACAATAGAAAACAATGAATTGAAACTAACTGTGTTGGTAAGGCCACGATCTTTCCAATTACAATCACCGAAGGCCAGTTCGATGCATTTGTGCCCGACTCGTCATAGTTATACCGACAAAAAATTCTGCAGTGGAATCGCTACTATCATATTATTCAATGACTGATCGTTTTTATGGCGATTTGTAAGGGGTTGGCGGTTAATTCCAGTGCCGCGAACACCAAGTTCCACTACGTTCCCTTTATTCACAAGTCAGTTGCAGCTTAGCTGAATTTTCTGCGAGTTTCGTTTCATCGATTGAATTTACCAATTTAAACTCAAAGTGAGGCAGCAACGTATTCAAACTATTGAGAAAACTTGCTGCTTTCAATAAGAAACTCGGTGTGCGACATTATTTTAACACCTAGATAAATACTTAATTTTGTTTGCATGTTCGTTGCTAGAACTACTGCGGAGTTGAATTCGAATGGGTAACAATACGCAAGAGACCGTAGTATAAATACCTATATGATAAGACAAATGCTGCGTTGTGTGCCATGCGAGGAAACAGACGAAGTGTGAAGCAGTATATGCCTGTTCAGGATTGTCGGTGCAAAATTACATTTTACGTAAGAAGAGTAGCTACAGGTGTTCACGGAAAAGTACGCAGTTTTGAAAGCAACTTTTGAAAAATGTCAGTGCTCTTACTTGCATATATTTTAACGGGCCCACTGTATATGGCATGCGCCCAATAAAGTTGGCAACGGCGGAAGGAAAGTAGTTCCACAATTCCACGTTGAATTAGGAGTGTTAGGTAAACATTCGTGAATACGGAAATTATTTATTTTGCTTTCTGTTTTTTAATGCATGTAAGTGCGAGGATCAGGAAATTAGCCACATGTTTACTTTTCTAATAATTCCACAGTTTCACATGACCGACGCATGAATAAAGTGACCAGACTTCATGGCGATGTTAATTTTACTTATGGCGGAATAATACACAATGTGCATAAAAGTAGATCATAAGCAGGTCATTCGAAAGTGCTGAGTTTACCGTGAACATCCTTTACTGAGTTTACCGTAAACATTCTTGACTTTGTTTACTGAAGTGCTTGCGTACGTTTTCTTCGAGTGGCGAGGTGACCCTGACAGCGAACCAGAGGCGTTTGTGTGGCAAACGGAGTAACACCGAGTGCAGAGTCAAGTCAAGCGCAGCGACCAACTGCATTCCCCGTAACCAATCAATATGATAATTTCAGATGTTACACTATTTTGTTTGCTGATTCGATACGATACAGTTCTCTTGAAACGACACGGCGCGCTTACCCAAGCATTAGATCTCACGCCCGTCCTTAAGCGAGCAGTCAGGCGTGTTAACTTGTTATTCACGAGTTCTTAGATTCTATTTCTATATCGGACAACTAGATAATTTAAGAGACGTGTATTTGAAAGTCATTCTCTTGGCAGGTACTTAACGTGTCTAAACAAAGACGTTGGAAAAAGCTATCAGACAGGTTTTGTATCTCTTAATTTCTTGTTTCTCCGCCGCCACACCCTGTGCCATAGAATTCATAATTTGGACAACAACAAAAATTAAGCAGCAACAACTTTATTTTCCTAGAATCTTGTGTCCGCTGTATCTATTGCCGTTCATCTCGAGCTCGCTCGCAAAACTACAAATGAGTTTTCTTTTACATCTGAACCTTTAATAAATTGGCGTAAAGTGGCTCCCCGTTGTCACTCACTACGTGATGCTTTTTGCCAGTTTTACATTACTTGTGACTAACCATTGAGAATATAGAAGAAAGCAGGCTATGTGCATGACAGCATAGCACTCCCGTTACTCCTGGAATCTACACTCGATTCCTACTAAACTTATACTGTTAGTCAAATGGGCTATTTAACATAACCTAAAAATGAGATAAATCTATTTCCGTCTTCTGCACATGTACCCAACACTGACCTATCCCACGCCAATACAGATGTCAAAGTCACATGTTCAATAGTGATGAACATGTTTGTTTACATCTGAATTTTCAAAAGACAAGCACTTTTGAATAAATAAAATACTTTCAACATTTCGAATTAAATCTCAAAAACGCTTAGTTTATAAAAACAGTGTTCTAACCTCAAATCATATGCAAGTCATTTACGATAGTCGTATTGGCATGACAAGCATTTCAGTGCTGGGACACTGAGTGGCTACTGCGCACCTCGGGCGCCGACTCGGCCCTGTTTTTTTCTCAGCGCTATTAAAAGATTTGGCACTTTATTTACAAATAACGGTTTAAAAAAACAAGTTACAAAAGTTTAAAAGTTTCACAAGACTCAACACGACATACGTATATATCGCAACGTATTTAAAACGCAAATGTTATACACACCCCGGAGGAATTCTGTGGATGTACATCAGATGATTCACACAAATGTAGGGTTCGATCAAAATAGTGTGTTGTCATTTTTACTACTCTATCTCCCCACAAAACGTTATAATAGCTTCCAGATTTAAAAAAGAAAAAAATATTACAAGGTCTTTTACATCTCAAAACAGTGTGTATTGAGAAAATTGTAAAATCCTTATCTCGGTTACATATTAATCTGAAGTGTGAAATACGACAAGCCTCTGGTGCGATTACAATACTGAATACAGTTTTCTATAAAACTGGGAAAATCTATTTCACCTAGGAGAATATAAAACCACCTGTTACTGCAGTGTATGCGCGAACCTGATGCTGAAACATTATGTTCCCACAGAAAAAATCTGTAAAATTTGAATAATAACTAGAGAATGTTTTGCAAGCTTTATCACGGAATATAGTGTTTTAAATAGTGACTTACGCCAGAACCTCAAACTTGGAATCCTGTAATATATGTAACACGGAATTATAAAGTTGTATTTTACTGAATATGTTGCTCTGTATATACTAATACTGCTACAAGGAACTTGGTAATTCAATATCCGTAAAGCAGCTGTGGACGGTTAATAAAACAGTGTAAGTACACTGAACATCCAAAAAAAATTGATACACCTGCCTAATATCGTGTAGGGCCCCCGCGAGCACGCAGAAGTGCCGCAAGATGACTCGACTAATGTCTGAAGGTATGCAGGAGGCAATTCACACCATGAATCCTGCAGAACAGTCCACAAATCCATANCGACTAATGTCTGAAGGTATGCAGGAGGCAATTCACACCATGAATCCTGCAGAACAGTCCACAAATCCATAGGAGTACGAGGCGGTGGAGATATCTTCTGAACAGCACGTTGCAAGGCATCCCAGATATCCTCAATAATGTTCATGTCTGGTGATTTTCGTGGCCAATGGAAGTGTCTAAGGTCAGAAGTGTGTTCCTAGAGCCACTCGGTAGCAACTCTCGACATGTGGGGTGTCGCATTGTCTTACTGGAATTGTCCACGTCCGTCGGAATGCACAATGGGCATGAATGGGTGCAGGTGATCGGACAGGATGCTTACGTATCTGTCACCTGTCAGAGTGGTATCTAGACGTATCAGAGGTCCCATTTCACGCCAACTGCACACGCCCCATACCATGACAGAGCCTCAACGAATTTGAACAGTCCCCTGTTGACATGTAGGGTCCATGGATTCATGAAGATGTCTCCATACCCATACACGTCCATCCGCCCGATACTATTGGAAACGAGACTCGTCAGACCAGGCAACGTGTTTCCAGCCATCAACAATCCAATGGCGGTGTTGGCGGGCCCAGGCGAGGCGTAAAGCTTTGTGTCGTGCAGTCAACAACGGTACACGAGTGGGTCTTCGGCTCCGAAAGCCCTTATCAATGATGGTCCGTTGAATAGTTCGCAGGCTGGCACTTTTTGATGCCCCAGCATTGAAATCTGCGCCAATTTGAGAAAGGGTTGCACGTCTGGCACGTTTAATTATTCTCGTCAGTCGTCGTTTGTCCCGTTCGTTCACGATCTTATTTCCGGCCACAGCGATGTTGAAGATTTGATGTTTTACCAGATTCCCGATATTCACGGTACACTCGTGAAATGGTCGTACGCGAAAATCCAAATTTTATCGCTACCTCGGAGATGCTATGTCCCATCTCTCGTGCGCCGACTATAACACCACGTTCAAACTCACTTAAATCTTGATAACCTGCCATTGTAGCAGCAGTAACCGATCTAGCAACTTTACCAGGCGCTTGTTGCATTATATAGGCACTTCCGACCGCATCGCGTTACTCTGATTGGTTCCATACCTCTGTTATTTGCATACGCACGCCTATACCAGTTTTTTTTGCTCTCCAGTGTATTTATGTTCATATTTTCCACAACAGTTATTTTCTAGTAGCTAAAAGAGTTACTCGTATCACCCGAATTCGGCTAAATTATAATGTAATTACCAGTTTTAATAAAATAAGCTAGCCTTACAAGTTTAACACATGTATGTCCAACTATCAAAACTAGAGCTACACATGGTCAATTGTTTGTCTCGGAACGGAATTTGTTTGCTTCCTCGCCACATTCCGCTTCCTACTGATAGGAGGAGCTAGAGTTTTAATGAGATGCAAAGGCATAAACGAAATGCGAAGATGGCCTGAATATCGGAACAAGGAAGCGATTAAAAACCAAGATCAAGTGTATGAGCCGAGGACTCCGGCATTCTTTCTGGTTGTCCTATGATGCGTTAGTACAATAAAGAGCAAACTGAATTTTACAACTTACATATGGGATCATGTGAATCAGTGAAAACGCTATACAAGTGCCAAAAGAACTTGTCAAAGTACAAAATAGGGATTATCTTGTCTGGTAATGTGATGGAGCAAGCTGTGTGGAGAATGATGATTGGCTGTAAGGCATTATTAGACGGAAGAAAAGCCTATGCTTCTCTGTACTGTGAGGATAGTTATGGCTATCTTGGCGAAGTGACTGCAACGCAACAAGAACGTGATTATATTGATTTTTGATATTCATTACACGAGCTCTGCCATCCTGCCTACACCGCAGAACTGACAGACGCCATGGCTGAATAATGAGATACACCGATTGCAAAGGTATATATACGATGGAACTTTGAATGATGAGGAGCGGAAGCCAATAAGGGATCCGATCCAGACTACATTCTTTACATGCATTAGCATTGCACACTGTGGGGCAGAAGAGATAACCTTTCAAGTTGTCAGAGAGCACGTTGAATGGACGACACAACTCTCATTACTTATTGTTGAGGGCACCTGTTACATTTGATTACACGTCCGATATGTACAAGGCGACAGGACATCCAATCAACTGCTGGTTCGATTACTCTCCCAGAGCTTGGGACCGATAAGTGGTACTGGCAGTCCAACAACGAACGGCAATACGTGATGACAAAGTGGGTGCTGATGACTATCTTGTATTTTAAAACGTACCTCCTACACTTTAATTCTTATTAAAACTGCTGATCATGAATATTATTTGCTAATAACATAATAACAATTTGATTAGTACGCCACCCACTTCCTTATTTGGTTTCCGAAATTTGCAGTTTTCTATTGGGTCCTGCCGACCTCTCGTAGCGCCATCGCTTGGTGCGGTGCAAGGGGTTCTGGGTTTGAATAATAGGTAAGGCATTGGTGTTAGTTAAAGTTATGCTATTAGTTAGTTTGTACGCCGTCTCCTGATAAGCTCTTTCCAGCATAACACCGGGGGACGTTGACAACCCCTTTACAATTCCAATTCTAGCAGGCCCTACGCCCAATGCCGAAGGGATGGGGTGGAGGGAGGTGTAAGAATGATATTTGTGATGCCTACTGTAAGGTTCTGTTCTTCCCTCGTAAACATTCACACAACCTCATGGTTATTTACAAATTTTCCATATGTCTGCGTTTATGCTGCGTTCGAAAACAAGCTTCTGGTGCGTGTGCGCTTTAACTGCTGGCCCTGCCACGCTCCTACGTGTTTAATCGCTATAGTTGAATTGTTATATTTTCATTTTTCCCCTGTCTCCGCTTGTTAGCGTCTTTCTTAACATCTCTGTTTTATGCTATGAGGTTAAACGGGAGACTAATCACGCACGCACATACATACATACATACCATAAATACACACAAATCCATCGCCTACCGGTACACAATATTTGAACCGGAAAATGCGTTGTCATAGACGTAATAGCGATCTCTGTCACAGAAGTAACGCGTATGGTTAAATAGACGTAAAATAACATGCATTACTTAATAGAAAGTATGTGCTCTTCAGCAAGATTTTACGTAGCCCCCNACCGCTTATTTTCCATTGGGATATTCTATATGACCACCCAGAACACCACGTGTCTAGAAGCTAGCAACGGACATTACGTTGTGCGCCGTGAAAGATATTTAATCCCGTTCGTGCAATATCGACATTGCTATTCGCATAATCCCTGCCACCAGTTTCCACATTTATGACCTGTACATGACACCATAGTTGGAAGAAGCCGCTTAAACTACTATAACTTGAGTTTTGGGCACGAACCACTTTGGGGGGGGGGGGTGTTATTCGAAGGGTCGGAATTCAGACTGCCGGAAAGCCGTTAATGTGGAGGTTTGCACGTCAAATAAGTGAACTGTGAGATCAGCTTGATTGACAAACGAGCACTAGGGTACTTATAACAGAAAAACAGAAGAGTTGTCATCAGCTCTTGCTACAATGCTAAAGAGCGAAGAGTTCAGGAAGAGAATAATTTAACTTTGTACCGAGTTGTTGAGTGTATCAGTCAGGTATTTAATTAATTGCGGAAACGAGACCAAATTAATGCTTCTAGTGATTATAGAGATACATTTATTACCGATGCGACGACTTTGTTTTTAAAGTGTATAAATGATTTATGAACTTGCATTACCACGTTACGACTGAATTTGGAACAATGTTGAACATGTTTCATGAATACCAAAGTTAAAGTTAGCTCTGCTACGTATGGAGTACTTGAAGAGCAGCATGAATAGCAGACGCAAATAACATATCTTCCCGTTTTATTTAACAATTTTGAAGAAATTCGCTGAGGCAAAATATTTCCACCGAACTGAAGTAAATGACTGTATCAAGCACTTTAAAAGCAAATGCCACAGATTTTTTTTCTTTTAGTGCAACAGTTTTCTGGGCCAGTGTCCGAGTTGTGTGTCAAAAGAGGACAGGAAACTTTAGGTGAAACGCCTGTAGGGAAAATGCCGCATTCATGTGAGCCGAATGAAAATGACACGTGCCCTAACACGAGAAATGGCCTCGGCCGAATTTTTTGTTTAATGTTGAGGTTATTAAAGTTCTTGTGAGCCTGCATCGGCGGTTTTTGGGCTAAACTCAAGAAGCATCTTGGGATTGTTTTTATTACTTTTAAGTGATTACTAGAGTTTTAATAAAACACACTACTGTACATGTTGCAGTCCTCGGCATCACAAAAGTTAAACCTCAGTTAGAGGAAAATTTTCACTCCGTTTGTACTTTCCTTCACGTATTCGGGTAGACGAGTTTCTTTCAAGGTGTCGTTCTGTGTGCTGAAACCAAGTTTCCAGTTAGCTGTGTGCGGATGTTCAGTAGAATTAGCAATTTTGTGTGAGGCCTAGTCGAAAATAGCTCATTAGAACACTAATAATATTTTATTTCCGAGCCAATAGTCGTGCTGCGATTTCGTTGCGTTCTGCAACGGCTTTCATCAATTGTTATTAATGCCATGCCGGAGTTTAACATAATTCAGGTGTTTTAGTATCGTGTCGAGTATAATCCGTAATAGAATGGTTTTATCTTTCACATAAAATAGTTCTGCCTTGCTGGCGCTTGAACTGCGTTGTTGAGCGTTTGAAACCGCTTTTTATGCAACTGTTAAACGTGCTCCCAATGTAGTTATCAACGAAAACAAAACGCATTCCAGACTAAGAACGAATAGTACTTTCAAGACGACATGCACGTTACAAACACTATCTCAGAGTCCTCAAACATAACTAAAAATAGACTTTTCACGCCGTGGTATTTCAAAATGTACCGATCGGTAACATAATGCTTTATTATAAGGATTTGAACTAAATTTTTCTATAGACTTTCCAGCAATAAAGTCATAGTGTCACCGCTCAGTTTCATAGTTACAGAATAACCACGGGAACACTGCACGCCAGTTCGACGCCTTGCGGGTAGAGGCGCTGGAGCACGAGTGTGCGTATTAGTGTCGCCCTTATCGCTCTTCTACTTCTGTGCATCAAACGAGCAAAATAACTGCAGAAAGGCAGCAACATTAAGTTCATTCAAGAGTCTAAAATAATTTTGTTTATATTTTTAGTATAATAGTTCTTTTACGTTGTGGCGTGTAATATTACTCCAAAAAAATTATGATAATGGAGAAAAATTACTTTTCAAGATTTAATAAAACAAAACATAAAAATTTTTAATTCAATTTTTTTCGAACAAATTACAAATATTTAACACAGCGTAAGCATACAGCATACATAATTGTTAATGTTATTATAATGACATAAAAAATATTTCTAGTAAATTTGTTTTGTGTTTCGTCCATATTTCAATTTTAACTCTTGAAATAAAGTTCAAAGCTAAAATAGCCAGAAATTAGGGCCTACTGCTGGTGAACTATGTGTTAAATTAAAAATATATTATAACATACCACTCTTGTGACTTCGAGGAAATCTTTAGCTTGAACCATATTTTGTGTTAAAAAAACATTTTTAAATTTGTACTAAACAATTTTTATTTTTTTATTTTTCTGATGCGCTTCACACTCGGAAAGATCGAGAGTTTTAAATGATGGCCGAACACACTGGAAATGGTTTTTCACGAGTGATTTTTCTATCCCTTTTCCAGGCGAACGTGGTTTCGTCTCCTTAACCTGTTCATTCCCCGTGTCGATGCTTGAGGATATGTTGTATATTAACGATATTTATTGTTCTAATGTACAAAACCGCGAAATATTTTGACTGTTTTCCTTGTGAGAAATTTTATTTGTTAAAGTTTCTGCACCACTGATTTATGAGCGGTTAATTCTGACACCAAGGAAAATACATTACTTTTTTCACTGGCTTCAAGATGCACTCCAGACAAGTACAACTTTAAAACATATAGAAATTGTTTTAATTATAAAGGTATTTTAATTAAGTTATTATGGATATCGTGTCAGAACTATAAATGTCGTCAGAAGGTAGAATTACTTTATTCTAAGGTTCATGGATTTCTCGATTTCTTTACTCAAAAATACCGATTCAGTAAACATACTTCAAGCAAATCTGCCTGTTGGATGCTATAAAATGTATTAGTTTATTTATATTACCGCGTGATTTTTCTACCTAGAATTACACTTAAGGCTGACTTAACTTTCCTTAATTACCTACACGCTGGAATTTTTTTAAGTATTATTTTATAAGTTAAAATTATTTTTTTGGAAGAATGGGGTGAACAACCTTAAGGATTATAAACCAATTTTGCGAAGTTGGGTTGAAATATTTACATCTACAAACAGCTTAGTACAATCATTTCTCACCACAGCCGTAATTAATGCGTGTTTCACAACAACTGACGCAGTCGATCATTTATTTATCCAATGAATGAGTGAATTTTTTTCCTCGGTGTTGGACGTAACTTGTGAAGGCCGCGCGCGGACAGAGCAACTCGCCATCTCCTGGACCACACGAGCCGTGATCATCAAAAACTGCAGCGACAAACGGGCGGCCGTAATTAATTGGCCAGTTTACCTCCGCGACAGAGCATTTTGTGGGTTGCGGCTCGCCCCACGACATTTGCGTCCGAATCCGCAAATTACCGGCTGTGCACGGCAGAAGCGCGCGGAACACCATGTCGAGGGGCTATAAATTGCCGGGCCAACAACTAGCCGTAAATTTAATTCCAGAACACGACACGCAGGGGGGAGGGGGGGTTAGATGTGGCGAAAACAGGTATTGGCGTGATGGCCCAAGGGATAGCGGATGTTTGTGGAGAGGAAAAAAAGGAAGGGGGCGCTAGGGAAGAGGTACTAGTCGAACAGACCCGCGACAAGTGTTGCCCCCCCCTCCCCCATGTAACTACCCTTCACCGATACCTGGGGTTGGTGCCGCCTGTTCCAAGTAGGCGTTCACGGGGGGTGGGGGGCGCTGTAATACACACGCGCGCAAGTGCAGTGAAGTATACTTCCGTCGTCGATAACCTTGCACCTCAACCCCCTGTACATTACACCGCGATAAAGGCTGCTCACGATTAAGTGAGCACTTCCGAAATCAACCTTAGGAAAAAAGTCACTGTTCCTGCCTGCATAATTTTTAACGGGCGCAATGACTGACATGCGCCCAGTAAAGTTGGTAACGAAGGATGGAAAACAGTCCCATATATAAACGTCGAAAAAAAACGTGTTAGATAACCATTTGTGATAACTTAAATTATTTCTTTCACTTTCTGTTTTTTCAATGCATCAAAGTGTAAATATCAGCAGATTTTTTTTAATGTTTATTTTTCTAATAATTTCGCAATTTCACTTCACCGGCGCATGAATAAAGTGATGAGGCCTGTTGCAATGTTAATTTTACATACATAAGGTGGAAGACGATAGAACGTGCATACAAGCAGGGTTTTCAAAAGTGCTCACTTTGCCGTGAAGAGCCTATAACAATCATGAGCACCAGTACACATGTGAAGATACGCCTCAAAAAGTTACTTGACTGCGGAATCTGCAGTGAAATCAAACAAATAACTTTGCTTTCAAAAACTGCAGTTACTATCCCCACCCCCAAAATATTATGGATTTTTAACATTACATTATTCTGGAAGACTGATCGGCCAAAAATAGGCCTATAACAACCGCGCACACCCACACATCCCGGCTTCCAACCCAGAACCTTGCGTTCCGAAGGATCCTTAGCGACTGACGATAGGGTTTAGAAGCTACAAATGTGTGTTTGTTACACGTATATAATGCATACTGTTTTAAATATAAGAGACGCTGAAGTCTATAAACGAGTGATTACAAACATGTGCCTTTTCACTTTACTTGCAGAAACCTGCCGCTCAGAGAGGCAACGTAATCAGAGTGGCCAAACAAATATATGCCGTTAGTACCAACATATGTTTTGTTGACAGTTCAATTTATTTTGGTCCAACACAGTGGTTATGTTAATTCAAGCGTGGGTTTTGTTTACACAACAAAATAGTTTGTTGGAAAAAAGATTTTTGGTCCTATACAAACAAATATTTCGTTGGCTGTTCTCTCTCAGTGATGGTGGGTACGCAGGGTAGACTGAAGAAATAATTAACTGACTGAACGCCCATTTAGAATGGAAGTGAAGTCGTTGACACTCGCAGCCTTTCGTTATGACTACGAGGTATCACGTTTGACCTCGTTCTCTCTGTGGCTTCGAAACTCCGCCTTCACGACGACCAACCAATGATTGGTGTCACCAGTGTTGCAAGGCTTTGGTACGTGGGNCCTCGTTCTCTCTGTGGCTTCGAAACTCCGCCTTCACGACGACCAACCAATGATTGGTGTCACCAGTGTTGCAAGGCTTTGGTACGTGGGCAAAAGCAAATGTTTTACCTCCAGCAGGGCATCGTATTTCAAACCACGCCTCAGTAATTGAGAACGACCACAGCTAACGGAAACAGTCCTCTTGTTAGGTCACGTTCACCTTACTCCACGCAAGAAACTACAGTATCAACGTATTCTTTTTAATGGAGTATCGAAGTCACAGCGGGCAACACGCACGTGTTTTCCGATACTTTTTTTTATACTTATACTCTACAATTATTGCAACTACATGGTATACGATTGAAAAATTAGTTTTGAAAATAATGTTTTGCCTCATGTCATTTCGCTCAAAGCGTTGTTTACATCAGCCGTGAAACGTGTCACAGACGAGTTAATTCACAGCTAAAGGTAACGCAAGTAACAATTAGGTCACCAAGAAATTACGAATTATCTAACGTAGTAAACAGCAGAAAAAATTTTGGGCTATAAAATATCGAAAACCTAACTGTTCTAACAAGTAACACTATAAGATTTTACAACCATTACGTAAGGCCGTAAAGATATTTCATCGAAATAAATATTTTTTCCTGTGGACACCGTTTTGGCACATGTATAAATAGGATGACTGAGAAATGTTTCATTTTGAAACACTAAAATTTTCAGCTAGAACAGGAATAGGTGTCAATTTTTTTTGTTACTAGTCTGTTAACTGCCTCCCAAGTTTACATCGTTTAAAACCTTCAGTTTAAAAAAAANTGTCAATTTTTTTTGTTACTAGTCTGTTAACTGCCTCCCAAGTTTACATCGTTTAAAACCTTCAGTTTAAAAAAAAGAAAGCTTTCACTATCGTGTATGTAGGTAGGTATATACGACAGCTGTTCCGAAAGTTCCTGCTGGAAGCGATTCTGTAACTGTCGCCCTTGAAGGTAGCTTGAAGCGTTCATTGTTAATGTGAGCGAAACCAACACGCANAAGCGATTCTGTAACTGTCGCCCTTGAAGCGTTCATTGTTGATGTGAGCGAAACCAGTACGCGGCTGTATTTTTCCTTTGCTTACTACAAAAGTTACTGTGGTATATGTAGGTATTCACAATGGCGGGTGAGGAGGATACACCGATAATAACAAGACAAAAGATAGCTATTGAGTTTTGTGTCAATTTACGCCAAAGTAGTCAGGATACGCCAAGCAAACGTACTAGAGTAAAGAAGCAATGGACACATCGCTCGTACTCAAGTGGTGGAGGCATTTCGAGGGAGGCGAAAGCTTGTGCAGGATCAGCCGGGAAGTGGGCGCCCAGCGCCAAGGTTTAGTTGACAATTCACTAAGCAAAAAAAAGTCTTTCTTCTTTCAACAGTATCTCTTCCACTGCCTCAAAGTAAATATATTACGCAATACCGTTTTAAAATTTTAATTAGGAGATATTTTAACACTTTCTTTTTGGTTATACATATATCTTTCTGTCATAATCTTACATGTACAATCTTACATTACAGAACTTTCAAAATATCCCTTACCTATCGTAGTATCTTTACAAAACTCGTATTTTCACTAAAACTATTTTACAAACAAAACTGCGAGTATTGTTTTTAAGAAACTCACTCTGCTGGTGATCACTGATGAAAATTAACATTTAATGGGAAAGTGGTTTCCTAACTTAACAGTTAAGTCTAAAATATCCGAACTGATCGAAAATTCCCTTCGTGTGCAACAAAAATTAATACACGATTAGCTTGAGTGGTTGTGCAGGAAACGTGTTGGCTTTCCTCCAATACATTACGGGTTCGACCACGGGTGGATCAGAATGAGGAAATTATGCACGAGGGAAATACGACTATATGGGCGGTAGGTTTCCTCGGGGTACTCCCGTTATCTCGTACTGCTGCGTTCCTTAGTCTCTCCATTGCGGGCGTCGCCTCATTCTCGCTGAAGCTCGACAGCCATCCTTTGTTAACGGGGGGGGGAGGGGGTGTATCACAATCCCGTTAAGATCGGGTGCTCTTTCCTATCCTACGTGTCGAAGACAAACTGCACAATCAGCAGCTAC
Source organism: Clitarchus hookeri (assembly GCA_002778355.1). NCBI lineage: Eukaryota > Metazoa > Arthropoda > Insecta > Phasmatodea > Phasmatidae > Clitarchus > Clitarchus hookeri. The sequence goes on along the minus strand of NQII01000104.1, from coordinate 1,035,700 downwards.
TGCCAGCATCCTGACACGAGTAAGTATTAACCACAACTGATGAGCTGCCTTGGGAAAATCAGCCGATGATAAACATGCGGCGGAAAGAAGTCTGATTCATGTCTAAGACACAACAGAGGAATGGGTGAGGTGTGACGATCCTTTGCAGGGTGTGCTGGTCGGTGTTCGCTCGCAACTGTGCAGGCTTGGCCCACGCAGAAGCAACCCGGAACCACCTGGTGTAAACTACGTCGAGACCGCTCACGAGCGAGCTGCGGGGGCGTCCATTGAACATGCGGTGTGACGCCAACTGTAGAACCACGATTTAACAGTTGTGTGTGGGCCGCTGAAGGAATGTGCTGCGGCAGCACACGAGCTGCGCAGCAGCCACTCTCCGTCTTCCGACACTCAATGATTTTCTGTCGATAGTTATGTCAAGAACGACGTGAATAGGATGTGAGGTCAGCACTTTTTGTGGAAGTACGTACTTGCCTGGTTTTAATGCAACTAGAATCTAGTCAAAGTATTTCATTCGTATAAAAAGGTGGAAAGATTCATAAATGTAANGCCTGGTTTTAATGCAACTAGAATCTAGTCAAAGTATTTCATTCGTATAAAAAGGTGGAAAGATTCATAAATGTAAACAAACTCGTAAATTTTTTCAGTATAGACTGTTCAAAGTAAATTGGGCACTTTTTAAGGACGATCTTAAAAGTTTCCTTTAGCTTATATGTATTTTTTCGCCAACTGTTAATATAGAAATTGCCCATTGAATAGTAAAAACAATGTATACATTTTATAGCCCTCAGAAGTTAATGTCTGAAGCCTTAATCAAATATAATGTTTTGGATACTGCACCTGCTGGGAGAGCCTTAAAAAATGTCCACTCTGCCAGTGAAAAGCCTATACATAAGAAACTCTCGAGTTTGCTTCACGCTGTGTGCAATTGATGCACGTCGCATAAACCAGGGATGGAAACATTCGCGAGTCAATAGGAAGGTTTCGATTTGGCACGCCATAAGCTTCAGAAGAGTAACTGCAGTTTTAATNGGAAACATTCGCGAGTCAATAGGAAGGTTTCGATTTGGCACGCCATAAGCTTCAGAAGAGTAACTGCAGTTTTAATAGGTGGAGGGTTGAAAAGGAAAGAACCTAAATGGTTCCCAGTAAACAGCCGCAGACCTTTCAAACGTTTCTGCCAGCCACGCTGGTATTGTTATTCGTGCTTTTTTTTTTATTGTGGTTTAAGAAGATGAGCGACACAGTGGCGCTTCTGAACAGCGTATTAGTGGGAGGTGAAATAAATGAGATACTTTAGCCCTCCCTGACTCTCATTGTTCTAATATCGAAANGGAAACATTCGCGAGTCAATAGGAAGGTTTCGATTTGGCACGCCATAAGCTTCAGAAGAGTAACTGCAGTTTTAATGGGTGGAGGGTTGAAAAGGAAAGAACCTAAATGGTTCCCAGTAAACAGCCGCAGACCTTTCAAACGTTTCTGCCAGCCACGCTGGTATTGTTATTCGTGCTTTTTTTTTTATTGTGGTTTAAGAAGATGAGCGACACAGTGGCGCTTCTCAACAGCGTATTAGTGGGAGGTGAAATAAATGAGATACTTTAGCCCTCCCTGACTCTCATTGTTCTAATATGGAAANGAACAGCGTATTAGTGGGAGGTGAAATAAATGAGATACTTTAGCCCTCCCTGACTCTCATTGTTCTAATATCGAAATAATTATGAATAAAGTTGTAGGTTACAAGCTAAAAAAATCCACTTTTCTTGTATTAATTCCAGTTTGTATATGTCTGCAGAAAAACATGCACCCACAGCACACAAAACATATAGTGTAAAATGAGCAAGACGGCAATATGCTTAATAGTTCAATCTTCGCAGAGTAAACACGCCGGACTCCACGTCTGTAGCTGCCTCAATTTTGTCTAAGTGGACTTAATTACCAAGACGTCACGCTCCGCGGGGTGGAAAGTTTCAGTAGACTGTCAGAATGGTCAATAATCTGTGATTGACGAGTAGCTAGATAAATGACACGGTGCGTCACGAGCCCTCTTCAACGGCACTTAGGGAGTGTCCAAATTATCCTCAATGTTTTGAGGGAAAATTTATGTGGATTTATATTTTTATCGCTACAGAAGTAATTTAGCAAAAATACGAAATCAATAAAAAAANGAGGGAAAATTTATGTGGATTTATATTTTTATCGCTACAGAAGTAATTTAGCAAAAATACGAAATCAATAAAAAAAATAACATTTTAACATTTTGAGTTTTAAAATAAGGTTTCAAAATAAATTTTACGCCAAATATATGTGTGTGTAATTTATATATATATATATATATATATATATAATATTGTAACACAAAGTTTAATGCCACAAAAATTCCATTAAGGAATTTTCCTTTAATGTCTGACAGAGGGCTTGCCTACAGTTAGTACTTAACTTCTGGCTATTTTAAATATGAATGTTATTGTGAACCTTGAAACGGAACTAAAAGTGGACCTCACTCTTGCTTCATTTCCAAAACAGTTCTTTACACTATTTTGGTAACAAGCATTAATTAAATCTACCCCTACATATTGCGTTTGTACAATTAAAACATTTTCAGCAGAACGTAAAAAAAAAGTTTTAAAGGTGATATCACCAATTTTTATTTCTGCGTTAATTTTTCAGACTCATTCCGACTCAAGGATACAAAATATGCTAGAAAATAATTCAGAAATACTCTAGGACCCTTCAATTTATTCTTATAGCGTTTAACCTATGTACAACTCTGTGAAGCAAAATATACTTTTTTTTTATAACCACCTGGCTGAAGGTATTTTGCGAGTGCGAGGCCTAGAAGCGCGAGAGCACTATATGCGACCCACCAGGCACGCGCATCACCTGTCTCGTCATCTCTAATGTGCGAGAAACTGCACCTTTGAGACGCCCAGCAGTTAAAGTATTATTTTATGGCAAAATAATACAGATAGAGCTATGCTGCACGCATATCTACATATGTAGCGCAGGAGAATCTCAATCTCTAAGAAAATTGTGAAACCCAGGGAGGGACGCGTGATTTTCATGAAAAATAGTCCCACGCGGACCGCATTTCAACATCCTATGTGGGCATTTGTAGTTTTTCTTTAGTCACGTGTCGCTGTGAAAGACGTTCCTGTACCTGACTAGGCCAATCACAATGAATGAGTGAGGTTGGAGGGAGGAAGAACTTCTTCTTGCTCACCCGCTAATCCCCCCAGCCACAAAATGTCAATTACCGAGTGTGGTCAGATGAAAGATAACAGACCAGCACAGCAAGACTCGTAGCGATACGGACTTGCACTCTCTGTTNAAAAGAACAATAAATACTGTTTTTCAACATCGCAAATGTCAAATGAGTTTGGAAAAGGAGATGTGGGGAGGGGACGAGGCGCGCGGATAAGGCATGTATTCCCAGCGTCTTTTTAACTCGTCTTAAAAAATCTTTAGTTTTAACAACGAGAAAATAGGTAGTCTAATCAGCTGTGACATTAACTGAAAATGTCATTCCATTTGTTAATAAAGGAAAGGGATTAGGGATACTTGCCATATTGATAAAATTGAACTTCTCAACTAACTAAAAATGTAGTTAATTATTTAGCATGTAATGGCTGCCAAATAAGGTATTCCTGGTATACTTTTCCCGGTATTAATCATGCGGTTACATAAAGGACTGTGAAAAACATCATAACTTCGTGGGTTTCGATACACTGGCAGAACTACTTGATGCTCCAGAATATTCCTTAATCGTGAAGATAACATCTNATGCTCCAGAATATTCCTTAATCGTGAAGATAACATCTAAGTAAATATTATGCAATATGAAGTTTTATTTTTTACCCACACGCTATTATAATTTAAAAGACTTTCTAACCTCTGTTATGAATGTAATTAAGTGTAGGTACGCATGGCCAGATTTGACTTGGCGGTATTTGAACAGTACAGTTTGTAATATCTTGTTTATTTTTGTGGCTTTAAAATAGTGGTGTGTCTAAATTTTTATTAATAATAGATTAATGGTAATTAACTGTGATTATTTCGAGAACTCTAAATATATCTACTTGCCACTATAGAATTTCCTAGCATTGCACGCTGTCGATGTTGAAGTAAGTTACTAACATTTTCTTCACAACCATCTGGAAATCATTTAATTTATTACCATTGAGGCTGATTTCCATAATCGTGCTGTTAATAAATGAGTAGTATGAAAATAATGCACTACAAAAATTCATACAACACTTTAAGTATAGGAAAAAAAAACATTTCTTCGAGCCAGTAATTTTTGTGGTCCTTTTATGACCACGATAGCTCACATTTAGAAAAAGCCGAACCACTGATGACTGGAAACCCACTCACAGGGTGACTCATGACTTTATCAAATAAATGACACTCAGTAATTCAGTATTTACTAAAATAGGTAAAATCAAGACGTTCTGCCACTTCTAGCTAACCTTTACGTAACCAAGAAATGTAAAACTCAATGTTGCGCGTGTCCTTTTACAAAATTTATGCTTCCAAAAAATGATAGTATACACAGAATTGTGTTTGTATACTTTGAACAACAAATACAAATACCTAAGCTCTTTAAAATGAAATGGCCGATGTACATTTTCATTTTTAAAAAATATTGTAATACTTAATTGTGCTGCAAGCCCACGTAAATGATCCAAGTCTAGCAAAACAGATCGCCGAGACTGGTCATTGTAGGCAGAACACAGTGGGTCAGTCTGGCTCGCCCATTAGCCAAGCCGCAGAAACCGCTAACAGGCAGGGAAGCATTCGCTCCCAAACAATAATCCGATCGGGAGAAGAGATAACGAGCCACCTGTTAAGTGCAATCCCCATTCCTTCCACCTTTGAACCCGGCAGTACACGCGTCTGGAAGACGTTTCGACACTCGCCACTACCATCATTTCCAGCAGCGATGTATTGACGGGAGAAAATTCATGTTATCTGAACAGAAGTGTCCTTAAAATTACCAATCTTATACTTTTAATGAGTGTTAGTTTGGCATTTTCGGACACGTCATTGAAGTGTGGCAGCAATAACAATCTTAGTTATTGTTACTTCTTTGTTATGCCATAGTTATTACCCTAGTCCACTGTGCATGTGCAGAGTGTAAAGCAATTTCCTAGGAGCCTGCACTCATCACCAGCGAAAATTTTACGCTTTTCTTAATCATTAGTTTGGCTTTTTCGGATGTTGTAAAGGTGTTTTCTAGCCATATCCTATTTTTATTTGTATCCATTTTGTGTAATGTAAAGTGGATAATTTCTCCGAAGTCTGCACATTGGCCTTATGCAGAGGCGCAAATAAATATTATTTAATAACAGAAATAGCATACTTACGTAAAGAAAATTTCATTAGAACAAAGCAGAAGGATTTATGTTCACATGATCAAAATCTCGTACACATATTTTCAACAGTACTCCTGTTATGAAACCACAGATTAATGAAATAGTTTATTAAATATTTCTACTAAATTTAAGAAAAAAATGAACAAAATCAGGTATACACAACAAAAATTGCTTAACAAAGTAGTGTACGAAATTTTATAGAGATCGGTCAAAAAAAATTGTAACTATTGCTCCACCTTAAGTGGATGGGAAAGTGGCTCAAGGGAAAATTTTTTGAGATACAGTAAGGNAAAAATTGTAACTATTGCTCCACCTTAAGTGGATGGGAAAGTGGCTCAAGGGAAAATTTTTTGAGATACAGTAAGGCAGGAACTCTCATTCGCGAACATCGGGTATCCCTAGTCATGCCTAAAATTTTATAGAAAAACACCCGTTTTAACTATGGTTAACATTTGAAAATTGTGCTTCAGGGAAAAGCGACAAGCTGAAACATGTTCAAACACGTGAGGTTTCCTAAATGCTGATCATTAAGGGGCCGCAGTGGCTGAGCGGTTACCCTGCTAGCCTCCCACCAAGGCAAACAGGGTTCAATCCCCGGTCGCGTCACTCCCGGATTTTCGCAAGTGGGAATCGTGCCGGACGATGCCGCTGGTCGGCGAGTTTTCTCGAGGATCTGCCGTTTCCCCACCCTTGCATTCCGGCGCTGCTCCATTTTCACCTCATTTCAGCCTCATTGGCTCTCAAGACCTCGTTACGGGCCGTCCAAATCTCTTCACTCACGCTGTTAATAAATAGACGCGATCAAGAAAATATGAACACCTAAGTTTTTGGCTCAAATGTTTTCTNTCTTCACTCACGCTGTTAATAAATAGACGCGATCAAGAAAATATGAACACCTAAGTTTTTGGCTCAAATGTTTTCTGCGCACGCGCAGCTCAATGCGTATCACGAGAGAGATACAAAAATCGCTGACATAGTGCAGCTTAACGTGGGATAGCGTACAATATCGCGATGTGTGAACTGTTCCATTTAACTACTTGTCATGCGATTTCAAAACATAGTATCGCTCGGCTCAGCATACCGTAGCTTGGCGTAGTATAGCTTCATGTATGAATCATTTATTGGCTCTCTAGTGTTTAATAGAATCTTACGAGAACACCACAGTCGAGCAACACTGATTTTCCTATAAGGCACGATTGAATTAAAATCGTTTAGCTGAATAAAATATATTTAATAAAATTAAAATCAACTGGGCACCCCAGCAGCTTATTACCAGCCAATAATGACCGTAGCCGTGGCGTGTGGTGGAAAGTTGCGAAGTACTCTGGTGCTTGCTCAGTGCTGTACACACTCAGCGCACGCAGCAGGAACCAGTAATGAGAGTGAAGCTGGCAGAAACTGAGTGTATTGCAGCCACTCACGAGAGAGCGGCGAGGAGCCCATTAAACACGCGCTGTGACATCAACTGCACTACTACGTCTAAGTGGCCGATGTGTAAACTAGCAAACGATTAGGTACAGCACAGAGCAAAACACAGCTTACCTTGCAACAGTCCACCACACGCCGCTGGACCATAGTTTGTTACAGTGAGTGTGTCCGGTACGATGTGGACCAATAGTAGGACGGTGGTAAGTGAGAATACAGAGAGCAGTATAACTGATGTTCCTGTAGAGGTGGTTAAAGGCGACTCACTTCAACGCCACTAATTACCTCAAAGTGTTAAACTTCAGTTACAGTCCATTCACGGTGTCTTCACGCTTTTTTAATCAAACATTTGAAAAATCACCTCATGTAAGACGTGCTTTGTTATTTCCTAAATGTGTGAGGTTCACGGTAAACTAAGCACTTTTGAAAGCCCTGTTAAGATCTACTAGTATGCACGTTGTGTATTCTTCCGCGTTACGTAAAATTAACACTGCCACAGGAGTCATCACTTTATGCATGCGCCTGTCAAGTGAAACTGTAAAATTATTAGAAAAATAAATATTTTACAAAAAGTGCCCATTTTCACATTAACATGAATTAAAAAAATTGAAAGCGAAAGAAGTATTTTAAGTTATCACTTTAAATTCGACTTAAAGACATACGGCTACTTTCCCTGTGACTTTTTTCTAATGTTGATTTCAAAATTGCTCACTTTATCGTGAACAGCCTTTAGACTCCTAAGCTTTGTTTGGGTGAGGCGGAGGAATATCCTGGAAGTAGAACTTTAGCAGGGGTTCAGAAAGTTGTAAGTAACCGTGAATGGAGTATGCCTCGACGGCTTGTCTGTGGAATGCTCGGCGCCTTAAAGAGAGGAGAGAAACCGTGCTTGTTACCACCAGGAGGCTAGTTTCCCCGTTGTAGTGCCAACACACCGACAACATCAATAAAGCAGTAAAAATGGAGGTGGCCGGCGCTGTCTGCAATCACGCACGGGCCCGGCCTGTGTCTACAGCTGCCTACCGTCGGCGGCGGGGGTTACAGGAGGGCGCGACTCAGGCCAAGGTTCAGTGCTCCAGGAAACATCGCCGGAGCGGCCCAGTGTTTACTGCGACCCGCGGCGCTCGCGGAAACACGAGGTATGCTGCACACTTCCACAGCCGCCCACGCGCCAAGTGCTTCCCTTCGACCACACGGCGACTTATTTCTGGCGCCGCGCCTGTCCATCCACTCCCACCTTCCGAGTTCACCTCCGACTCAAACATTAAGGGCGCTGCCTATATTCTATTCGCGTTTTCTCCGCACTTTTTAAATCAAAACTTTGAAAAACCACCCCATGTATGACGTGCTTCGTGGTTTCTTAAATAAGTCGTGTACCACAAGCATGTTATACTTGTGTTAACATAAAAATACCTTACTTTTGGTTAAATTGAACTTTCACATATATTTAATCTACAAATTTTAATATTTCANGAAGCTTCTTAAATAAGTCGTGTACCACACGCATGTTATACTTGTGTTAACATAAAAATACCTTACTTTTGGTTAAATTCAACTTTCACATATATTTAATCTACAAATTTTAATATTTCATTTATAATTGATGTGAATAATAAAAGGGAGAAAATNCAACTTTCACATATATTTAATCTACAAATTTTAATATTTCATTTATAATTGATGTGAATAATAAAAGGGAGAAAATAGTTGTGTTGGTAATTCCAAGCAATAAATAGATCATATGCAAAATATTATTACACTGACTTCGCAGGAATTAGGTGCACTGTCCCTTTGGTGTATTTTTCTATAGTCGGTTAAGCTTTGATTGCATCACGCAGAGGAATATCCTGGAATTAGATCTTAGCAGGACTTCATAAAAATTTGAAGTAACTGTGAACGGACTACACCGAAAAATTAAATTTCTTATTCGTATATGTACGTAACATCGTTCAACCTACAGACATTACTCGTCACTACTCTTTTCTCACACATGTTTTTTAGATCGCATAGATTTCATATTGTGGTACGTAAAAAATACAATTTTATTGTTTTTGGGACGTACAAATAAAATAAAGTTTAACAAGGGTTATTGAAAGATATTGTCTTAATTCATTTTACGGTATGCTTAGCAAAATCTATTTTACAAAAGCTCGTTAACTACTACAAATCAAAAATATGCAAGAATTTTCCTTATTTTAAATAAGTTTTAAAAACTGCGGAAATATTTCACAGCGTGATTTCAAATATTTCTTGAAGTATCTTGTTGTAACATATTTCAATGCGAATTATCTAATTTGGGCGAGTTAGATTTTATTATTTGTAAGTCCCAAAACCACTAAAATTGTAAATATGCCATTATGCAAAAAATATACCGTGTAAAATTATTTTATGCTATCAAATAGTACTTGTAAGTATTGTCTACACGTTGAACAGTATTTCGTACAAATATAAAATAATGAATTCTTTCGTGACCAGCTGTCTTAACTAAGGGCGCTGTACTCCGAGCTTCAGGTTTATCGCTATCATTTAAAAACAGTTTAATATTTTTGAGAAGTGTCTGCATACGAACAGTATTTAAGAAGTTTTTCGCGTCTTGAAAGCTAGTTTTCGTTTTTTATTCCAGTCATTGATGTGCAATTTCTTTTAATGTATAAAATCACATATAGACGTGTATCGCGATGATTTGTAGATATCAAACTTAGACCACTTAACGTAGCATAGTTGCATTAAGCAAGCCTTTGTGTTTGTTATTACAACATAAAACTATAGGGTCACCTCTGATAGTTCTATAGAGGCAAGTTGACGAGAGAGACTGCATGTCAGTTCTGTGCCTTGCGCGTAAAGGCAGCCAGACATTCGATGAGCGTACCTCGGTCACCCTTAGCGCTCCCATGTTTCTAGGGCTCGTACACACAAAACACCTGCAACCAGACGGAACCCTTAATGTCTGACTTTGTAATATTTTATACAATATGAAGCTTGGTTTGCCTACCAAACAGCAGCACAAGGCCGATAACAGGACAACACATTAATCTTTTTTTTCTGAGGAGGGATTGAAATGGAAATGAAAAACCGTTTGCGAAAACAATAAAAAAAAAATACCTTCGGTGCAGTTGATACCTTCGTGATCAAAACCACGACCTCTAAAATTCAAATGAAACACATTATCGCATGGCAAAACGATTGTGCCAGCGCTAAACGGTTGAAATTTGGTAAGCATATGAAACACTTGTCAAACTGCTATTTAAAATAAATACAAGTGAACGTGAAAAATTAAAGGTCATAACATTTTTAATGAGCCTATGGGTTACGGATGTAAATGTGCACTTTACGCGAACCTTGGGACAAATCGGCTATTTTAAAACGTACAGTTCTCGCTACTATACTGTCAGAGACAGAAATTTCTTTGTTCGTCGGTCAGACAAATAAAAAAACAGAAACAAGGTTAGATACGTGGTAATTTACTCTGGCAGAATGTGTCACAAGGAACATATCACTACANAAGGTTAGATACGTGGTAATTTACTCTGGCAGAATGTGTCACAAGGAACATATCACTACATATATTGAAAATTCTGATGTTTTTTTTACCAAGAGCCTATAAATACACGGTGATTTTAGAATCGTTTCAAATTCCTAATAAAAATTTTCTAAAAATTTCATTTAAGGTAGAAGTGGAGTGGTTACCAATGGATCACTGCACTCGACTGTACATCAAGCAGAACTCATTAAAAAGCAGTACACTCACTACCAGCATTGTCGAAAAGTACGATTTATGTTGCGTACTCTAGGTTTTTTTATAACATAATGATTTGCCGTAGTTACGACACGCCCCGCGCTCCAGACATTTCCCACGGGTGTTGCAAAACGTGGGCCGAGGCGTGAGAACCATGACGCCAAATTCAGGTCGCGGCAGGCGGGTGGCATGGACTGCGCAAATGGAGAATCACCACATCACTCCGTGGCATAGACGCCTAACACCGAGATTAGGCATATTTAGGGCGATAATGACGGAAGAGCGGTGTATTTTCTTCTTCTCTTCAGACCAAGCGGGGAGGCGTCCACGGGCCGTCGCGACGCTTGTCTCCTGCTGAGCTGCCCTCAGCTCGTTCGACGACGATTCTCAACAGGCGTGTATACGGACATAAGAGGCTGAATAAAGTAGGGCGACCACGGAATACTCAATATTAAAAGTAAGCGTCCGGTGTGGCAGGTTTTCGAAGAAAATTAGAGTAAGCCCCGAGTAGGAATAGTTATCTGTTTAACTGTCAGAATCGTCAGTTAAGTTATAAAAAAATGGCGATTAGAGTCATTCTGTGTATATTTGAAAATCTATGTTACTATCTTACGTTGATTTATTTTGGTGTAAAATACTATAGCTACATCAATTTGTTTATTTCAGTAACCCTGAGTTAGCCCCCATTTTTGAGGTAAGAGTAAAATATTATATTTACAGTAACATATTTTGTAACACTGTTAAACATGTTTGTTAGAATTTATTAGTTATTTATTATTAAAATGAATTAATGAGTTTATTTTTAATCAAAATTTAAGCTTATTTCCATTATGAATGTTCCAGAAAGCGTATTTCAAAAAAAAAAAAAAAAAAAAAAAAAACCCTTCGACAAGCAAGCGTATAATAATAACAGTGGTTGTCTGAAATAGAAGATAAGTAATAATGTTTACAAATACTTTTAATAATTGATTTTGTGTAAGTCCATTTCAGCCAGTGGTGCTTCCCTTTTTTAATTGAAATAAAGATACATAAAATTAATTAATAAAATAATATTTTAACATTAGTATTATTATTGTGTTAGATACCATCGTAGCAGTTATTATGTATGATTGCCCTATTTGACGAAGTTTTCTTGCAAAATGTGTTTCTGAAACATCCATAATGTAAATATGCTATAAATAGACTTTTATTAATTAATTTTTTTTAACTTTTAAATAAGTACATTTTTGCAAAATATTTTAGTGGTACAAATAAGTGAATTCTTCTTCCATACACAACATACAGTATATCACACTTTTTCTGACAATTTTGGTGCATGTATTACTTTTAATTGAGTTGTACGATTGGGTGCAATGCTCTATAGGAAACAATTCTATTTTTACCGAAAAATGNATGTATTACTTTTAATTGAGTTGTACGATTGGGTGCAATGCTCTATAGGAAACAATTCTATTTTTACCGAAAAATGCACATTTTGAAAATAAAATGTATTGATTAACAGTACTTTTCCAATAACGCTTATTTTATAATTTCTATTTTAAAAAACTGTGAATTTGGATGACCCAGGCACATTAATGTTATAATTTTTCCATGAAATTACAAAAAATCGATACTAGTGCAATATAATTCGATATCATGTACTGTATTTCTTGAAGACCTTACAAAGCGAACAATGTTTGGTTCGGTCAGAAACTGAGTCTGTTAACGCAATAAGTGTTCTACAAAACGGAAAAAANTACAAAGCGAACAATGTTTGGTTCGGTCAGAAACTGAGTCTGTTAACGCAATAAGTGTTCTACAAAACGGAAAAAAGTTATTACGCCCAACGGAAATTTCAATTGGTTTATTATAATCTATGTTTGGAAAACCGAACTGGCCGTGTATTTCAAAGTATTAACAGCTTATTAACTGCTCTGAGCAGGAGCAGTGCAAAAAAACTGCATTTGTTGAAAGTTTATATGAATTTATTGCAACGATTACAACAGCAGATCACATGGAAAACCGCAAGGACATTCATTTGGCCCCATGTTAGTAAAATGTAGAACTTCACCTAAACCTCTGTGGGGGAATCGTTAGTCAGAAATGAATATGGTCAAGCAGGTTCGGTATTACAGTTCCCGTAAGGGGAAACAGTGGCGTTAGTAGACATTTATTTTGGAAGCGGTTTTATTTGTTAATAAATCAGGAGCTATAAAAAAAATGTTCAGCTGAAGAAAAACAGTAGATGTAGAAACCTGTATTTTTTGTTGTAGTTAATTTATAATACTTATTTTTAATACTTTATTACACATAAGATCTCATTAGACTAATAACTAACTGCATTATTATTTTTTTAATGCGTTGTTCAGATAACGGGTCAAGATTGAACCAGGACCCCCACCTCCANCAACTAACTGCATTATTATTTTTTTAATGCGTTGTTCAGATAACGGGTCAAGATTGAACCAGGACCCCCACCTCCACTCCCCCTTTTTTCCGTCATCACTGGTGGAACCTATCGTGTGTGCTTATCAATTTAAAAAAAAAAAGCCTCCTCGACAGTTATTTCCGTGCGGAGGTGTGTGTAGAGTGGCGAGACGGTGAGAATGGCCCACTCGTCCGCACAGAGCCACTTGTGGAGTGTGGCACAACGCCTTGCCTACTCGTGAACGGCCACTCCCTTNTGGCCCACTCGTCCGCACAGAGCCACTTGTGGAGTGTGGCACAACGCCTTGCCTACTCGTGAACGGCCACTCCCTTGTTGCCGGCTGTCAGTGGAGGTGTACTACCAGCAGTGATGGAGAGAGTACACCTCGTTCTTCGATACCACGGACCTGTGTCACATCCCACTCTTCCAATATTCTTCAGAACATCTGCTAGCNAGTACACCTCGTTCTTCGATACCACGGACCTGTGTCACATCCCACTCTTCCAATATTCTTCAGAACATCTGCTAGCGTCCAGTGGCACGGCTCTTTGTCAACTTTAGTAAAACTGGGGTCCAAGTAAGGTACCATTCCCCCAAACAGGGAAACTGTGAGGTAAAGGCTCGCTGTTGGAGTATTTTCAAATGTTTGTCTTGGCGGCTATAAGAGCGTCGAGGCATCCGCTGTTAAGGCTCTCGGCTACTTGGAGTTTTTTTCCGCGTTTGAGGCTGAGAAGCGCGGGAGCGATAAGGCCGACACTGCCATGCGCATCAAGTGCGTCATCGCCGCTAAGCGCAAGACTCGGAACTGGCGTTCAGTGTTCTCGTCGTGCTGCGTGTGCATATTATTTTCTTGGTGGAAAGTCTATTGGAAGGATCAATGCAGGTCCCTTGAGTAGATTTGCATGTATCTGATGCATATATTTTAAGCAACAGCGCTTTGAAAAAGTCGTTTTAAGCCGTTTTGAAGTACTCTGAAATGGTGTTACTAACGTGCGTGACAATTTGAAGGTACTAAACAACCCTCGTCACAAGTGTGTGTTCTTTTCGAGGATCGGCACGTTCAACACATGTTTAATAGTTTCAAGGAAAAACGAGTATTTTAAACACTGATCACCGCAGTTCAAGCACCAGGTAGGCGGGAGCCTTAAGGACTTAGGCAAGGTTTTGCAGTGTGCCAACTTCCGAAACATAAAATAAGGAATATTATTTCAACTACTTAATATATATTTTGTTACGTATAGATTTATTTCCGAGATATTTAAATACTGGTGACTACCATATGCATTAATAGTTTACAGTCTGTAGTTTTCGACAAAAAATTGCCGATTTCTTGCCAAAAATTAGGGATATAAAATAGGCACCAGTTTACCACAAAAAAAACTAGGTGTACTCCAAAACAGGTTAAATATCTTGATTATGTAATTTTAACTGTCATATGTTTCAAATGTCTGCCGACGAATCATGAACGTTCAGTGTCGGAGAAACTTAAATATTTGTTGGCTCAATGAAGTAGGAAAATGTCTTCTCACAAAGACACGCAGTAAATAACTAATAGAAAGTTGCCAGTGTCCACGTAGGATTGCAGCGGCAATGGTTGTGAAGGTCTACAAAGTTCGTTCCGATGGGGCACGCATTGTGAATCGCCGACTCTTGGCATCTTCCAAACAAGTACACAAGGTAATAGGAAATTATGGCAGAGTCCAGCATTGTCGGAATTTCCTCGTACGGAATATTTGCCTCGTCCCACCTTAGTCCGTGCGTTTCGTANTGGCAGAGTCCAGCATTGTCGGAATTTCCTCGTACGGAATATTTGCCTCGTCCCACCTTAGTCCGTGCGTTTCGTAAGTCTGTAGGCGGTACGTCTGTTGCATGGAGCAGTCGAAATGCTGTCATGGATACGGCAGTAAAGGAAGTGAAAACTTTGGTTTTATCGTCTTCGTCACTGTACGAGATAGCAATCTGCTTGATGGTGNCACGGCAGTAAAGGAAGTGAAAACTTTGGTTTTATCGTCTTCGTCACTGTACGAGATAGCAATCTGCTTGATGGTGAGCGAGTCCAACGAGCGAAAACCTTGGATGTCGCAAAACATTTCATACGATTTTTGTTATATAAAAATTTTTAAGTTTCCATGCACACACCGAATTTCACAATTTTTTTACAAAGTCATTTAAAACTTTATCGATACACATCGGGCACCTATGTTATCGGTTGGTTTCCTCGCCAGTAAATTTCTTGAAGGGGGCATCTTCCACGGATACAGCTTGCGAGTAGATAGCTTGCATGGATACGTCGTCTTCTACGGGGAGGACGTCTTCAATGGGAAGGAGTCTTCAACGGGGAAGGAGTCTTCAACGGGGAAGGAGTCTTCGACGGGGAGGGCGTCTTCAACGGGGACGTCGTCTTACATGGGCGCAGACGTCGCGAGGGCTGCTAGGCAGGTCTTGCACCAACCGCTGCGACTTGGCTTGTTGGGAGCCAACGTGGTGCAGCCCTCTAAACACTCCTTACACGGGAGGCAGTCGCGTAGGACTTCGTACTGCTGCAGGTAAATACTTGAATCCCGTCGAAATTTCGTAAGGTGCGTATACGTGTACATTTCTACGAGATATAAAAATGACTGACTTTCCGAGTGGGCTCGGGGTGTGTCTTTCAAATAGTTTTTAATGGNTACATTTCTACGAGATATAAAAATGACTGACTTTCCGAGTGGGCTCGGGGTGTGTCTTTCAAATAGTTTTTAATGGAAAAAAAAGTCTTCCCTCGCAGTTAAAGTAGGCCGCAGATTGGTCGGAACGAAGGTTTCCGAAAGCACTCTAGTAATTAGCCAATGAGAAACAATGATGGAGCAATCATATATATTGGAAGGGGATGGAGGGAAACCAACAAGGAAATAAGGAAATATGTCATATGAAAGACCATAATGGGAGTAGAAGAAAAAGCACCAAGAATAAATAGGAGGCAAACGTTCTGTATAGTCTCCAATTTGTTCACCAAAAGAGTGGCAGCTGCCCAGCAATAGGAATACCGTAATCTAAAACAGACCGGATGGTAGAGACATGAAAATAACGACGACCAAAAAAGCTAGAACCCCAATGGTATGGGCGAGAGTCTTTCAAATGTTAATTCTTTTGCGACATTTAGTAATAGTGTAATCAACATGGGTAGTCCATCCACCACGAGCCTCTAAAAAGATACCCAAATACCGGACCTTTGTCATACAGGGAAGAAGAGAAGCTCTGATGGTTGGAGAAGGTAGCGGCGACGGGGACTGTTTATGCGTGAAATACAGGGTTCGACTCTTATCCACAGAAAGATTAAAACCATGGTCACCCAACCAAAATATAAAGAATCAAGGGTCGTAGTCAAGGAAGTAAAAGTTTTGTCATAAGAAATACTTTCAACCCAAAGCACAATGTTATCAGCATAGTGAATAGAACGAACGTGAGAACCCAGATGAAATATGTCGTCTTGAGTGTGTAAGATAAATAGCAAGGGACTAAGAGTACTACCTTGAACCAAATTATTGGACACCTTACGAGTAAAATCTACTCCATCAGGAACTTTAGGCAAATAACGACGGACGCTAAACAAAGAATGTATACATCGTATGAGGGTATATCGTAGACCATGTTTAGACATTTTACCATAAAGGAGGTTAAGATTGACATTATCAAAAGCCGATTCCAAGTCTAAAAACATGGTACCCAATACATTATGGCGAGTGTAAGCTTTCCAAATACATGAAAACAATACAGCAACAGCATCCAGGGTACTAATACCAGAACAAAAACAAAGTTGTTCTGGACTAAGTAAACAATGATATTCTAACCACCAATTAAGCCTGTGTTTGACCAATCTCTACAAAAGTTTCGCCAAACAAGAACGCACTGCAATCGGACGATAAGACTCTGCTAATAGAGGGTTTACCTGGTTTAAAAATCGAGACTATTTCAAAATCCCTCTACACATTAAGGATACAACCAATAAGAGAACACCTAATTATAGAATTGAGTTAACCACACTTGAGTATTGCGAGGGAGGTGCTAAAGGAGATCATAAGAGATGCAATCCAAACCAGGGGTGGTATTACCGTNTACATTTCTACGAGATATAAAAATGACTGACTTTCCGAGTGGGCTCGGGGTGTGTCTTTCAAATAGTTTTTAATGGCAAAAAAAGTCTTCCCTCGCAGTTAAAGTAGGCCGCAGATTGGTCGGAACGAAGGTTTCCGAAAACACTCTAGTAATTAGCCAATGAGAAACAATGATGGAGCAATCATATATATTGGAAGGGGATGGAGGGAAACCAACAAGGAAATAAGGAAATATGTCATATGAAAGACCATAATGGGAGTAGAAGAAAAAGCACCAAGAATAAATAGGAGGCAAACGTTCTGTATAGTCTCCAATTTGTTCACCAAAAGAGTGGCAGCTGCCCAGCAATAGGAATACCGTAATCTAAAACAGACCGGATGGTAGAGACATGAAAATAACGACGACCAAAAAAGCTAGAACCCCAATGGTATGGGCGAGAGTCTTTCAAATGTTAATTCTTTTGCGACATTTAGTAATAGTGTAATCAACATGGGTAGTCCATCCACCACGAGCCTCTAAAAAGATACCCAAATACCGGACCTTTGTCATACAGGGAAGAAGAGAAGCTCTGATGGTTGGAGAAGGTAGCGGCGACGGGGACTGTTTATGCGTGAAATACAGGGTTCGACTCTTATCCACAGAAAGATTAAAACCATGGTCACCCAACCAAAATATAAAGAATCAAGGGTCGTAGTCAAGGAAGTAAAAGTTTTGTCATAAGAAATACTTTCAACCCAAAGCACAATGTTATCAGCATAGTGAATAGAACGACCGTGAGAACCCAGATGAAATATGTCGTCTTGAGTGTGTAAGATAAATTGCAAGGGACTAAGAGTACTACCTTGAACCAAATTATTGGACACCTTACGAGTAAAATCTACTCCATCAGGAACTTTAGGCAAATAACGACGGACGCTAAACAAAGAATGTATACATCGTATGAGGGTATATCGTAGACCATGTTTAGACATTTTACCATAAAGGAGGTTAAGATTAAAATTATCAAAAGCCGATTCTAAGTCTAAAAACATGGTACCCAATACATTCTGGTGAGTGTAAGCTTTCCAAATACATGAAAACAATACAGCAACCGCATCCAGGGTACTAATACCAGAACAAAAACAAAGTTGTTCTGGACGAAGTAAACAATGATATTCTAACCACCAATTAAGCCTGTGTTTGACCAATTTCTACAAAAGTTTCGCCAAACAAGAACGCACTGCAATCGGACGATAAGACTCTGCTAATAGAGGGTTTACCTGGTTTAAAAATCGAGACTATTTCAAAATCCCTCTACACATTAAGGATACAACCAATAAGAGAACACCTAATTATAGAATTGAGTTAACTACACTTGAGTATTGCGAGGGAGGTGCTAAAGGAGATCATAAGAGATGCAATCCAAACCAGGGGTGGTATTACCGTAGTGTACATACATACAATGGCCTAATTCATCAATTGTAAATGCCCGGTAAAAAAAAACTTGATGATCACGTGAAGCCGCGTGAGAAACAACTAAAGGAGCAGAAAAGGTAGTATCCTCCAAGACGGTATCAGGGGCAATGCGATACATAAAATCAGTGGCAAGTGAGAGGGGGATATGCTGCGACCGCTGTCCCTCTTTACTAACGCGGAAGGCTTTAAATTTACCCCATGATATACGACAGGAAGTAGTACGAGAAAGCGAAGCACAAAAAGTATTCCAATTAGCCTTTTTACGTTCAGACCACAACTTCCACGCCTGTTCTTGGCATTGCTTAAGATGTAGAAAATTAGCCAATGTAGCCGGACGTTTATACAGGCGAAGAGTATTCAAACGACGACGATTAACCTCGTCACATTGTCCGTCCCACCAAGGGGAATCATGTTTCCTACCACCAATACGAAAATGGCTAAAAGGCATAGAACGTTTAGCGGATTCCAAAAGGGAGGCATAGAAGACTCATAAACCCCATTAATGTTAAAAGCTGTGATAGCAAGGACATGTGAAGTTGCTTCAGACATTAAGAAATAAAATTTGCACCAATCAGCCTGATTATATAACAATCGGCATTGACGAAACTTAGGGGAAGAAGACGGATGAGTTAGCGAAGAAGTAAGGATAATCGGACAGTGATCACTACCCCAGGTATCATTACGTACCGACCAGGTTAAGCAGCCGAAAAGGCTGGCAGAAACAAAAGTTAAATCAATTGCAGTTGATCGGGAATGTGGAGGCCCGAACCATGTAGGTTGTGTACCATTCAGTAGAGTAAAAGATGATGTAACTAAAAATTCCGCAGTAAAAAGACTAACCCTAGCTCTGGTGATGTGGAGCGCTACTTGCGTTGTGAAGTCACTGTTTCCTTATTGGCACAGTTGGTGGGCCAACCCTAGATGATGCGACGTGACCGGAAATGTTGAAACGGAAGTAATTATTAAAGTGTAATTCTTCCACATTCCTTTCCACGAATGTAGAAGGGGTTTATAAACCCTGGCTGGGGCCGAGGACGAGAGGAATCGGCTCCCGTTAGCGGTCATGGACACACAAATAAAAGATAAGTATTGTCAAAGATAAAAAAAAACTGTAAAACTTTAAAGTTATAATTTTAATATCGAATTTTCTGTTTTCATTTTTTCTCACATTGTAATGTATTTTTATGTGAGGTATTGCTAATCACCTTTAAGAGAGAATTTTCCGCTCACTATTGTAGTGAAAGTGTTGTGGAATTTTAGGTGAAAGCTAGTATTTAGGAGGGGAAATTTTATGGGGGTATAGATCGTAACTATTATGATTGAATGCCCGTATGAAAAGGATGCTGTACAAGATTTTGTTTTTATGCTCAACGTAGAGCGGAAATTTGCAATTGTAACTTTTAATATAAATTTTCAATGTTTTGTAATTACTGAAACTACGTAAATATATGTACGCACAAAAAAAGTTTTTTCTTTCTTTTCCATATGGTGCATATATGTCCTTTGACACATATGTCCTTTTATGCCCGACATAACATCTTATCTTGAAAATTGGCAAATATTTCTGAATAGTAGTTCTCTCAGTAAAGAGAAGAGGAGGATAAATCTTGTGAAGGTTGTTGAAAGTTGCCGGCAGTTTGCTGGCTTTTACATTGAATGTGATTATCAAGAGACTTAGTCCTGTTGGCCATGGAAGCAAAAAAGGCGGGTTTTCTCAGGGGGCACAGTAAATCTGCGCACTCTGCTGGAGATTTTGGCAATTTTCCACGAAATACGCGTACCATGGGAAAGTAGAGTGCTAGTGCAGCCAGTTTTCCATGGGAGAGTGTGTAACTGGATGTATTTCGGCCGTTGCCGAGGAGTAAAGCTGGCTTTTCATCTATTTTGGCAGCAGTCTATAGTTTCAGTAAATCCCCCCCCCCCCTTCCTCCAGTGTTTGGGTCACCAATGTATATAGTAACGGATAAATGAGACATACTTGACTTGTGTCGAGATGAAAAATTTAATGTTTTTGTAAGGCATAAAGTTAGTGCACACATCTCATTATCCTAAGTCGAATTTAGTGGAACGCTACAATATGAATTTGAAAGTCGTGGTACATGTGTTTCATAGTGGAACACGTCGTGAGTGGGACGATGTGCTATATCAACTGGCATTGGCTTTCAATAATGTGGCAAATGATGCCACCAAGCATCTTCCATCTGAATTGTTTTTGGGGAGAACAGTGTTTCACCCGTTAATTCGTGCTTGGGTATTACACGAGATCTGTTGGGTATCTGTTGATCCGCAACAATTTAATGGCATATGGGATAAGGCAGCTAAAAATTTGCAGTCTTATCACCAAAACTTAGCTAGTAAACATAATAAGAGTGTACATAATGTAACATGTAAGATTGGTGATAAGGTGATTGTGGAAGCCCATTTCCTTAGTGTAAAGGCAGCGAGTTTTGGTGTTAAGTTGGTCCCAAAATATGTGGGAACTTATGTTATTCAGAAATCTTTGTCTCCTGTAACGGTGATGTTGGAGAATTAAAAGAACCCCAGCAAGTTTTGTAAAGGTTATGTGTCAGAATTAAAGTTGTTTACAAGTGTAAATGGTTATATGCTCCTGAATGTTGTTTGTTTTTAAAGTAAGTGTAAGTTTTAGTGACGGGAGTCAATTTTCCTCAGATCATGCCCATATCGCTTTCATTTATCATGTTTCATTTAGGCTGTAAGAGTGTTTTGTGTTAATTATGTTTGAATTGAAAGTGTTGAAGTGTATAATAACAAGAAATTACTTATAAGTAATGAGCCTACTTTCCTCTACATGGATGCAAATAAATTTTAGTGAAGTTCTTGAAGGCATAGAAGGTAGGTAGTCGTTGACGTCTCATTGACAGCAATATCATTATAGATGAAACCATTAACATGTGAAACAGTACAAAGACAAATAATATACACGAGTGACTTACCCGGGATTCGAATTCAGAAAAACTCTTAAAATTAAGCTAGCATGCAATCAACTGCATCACGGAGGTAGGATTCGGAGCATTAACTTTGGATGAAATCAGTCTAATATTCTGATTGATATGGTTCACTAACCTAAAAAAAATAACTTGGCCATCATTTTGAAAAAAAATGTCTGAGCAGCCACTAAAAAACATAAGATTACATGGCCTAACATAATGCTACTTTTGTGAAAACTTTGATGGAAATAAGTTGATTGGTCTCGGATATATGGCATAAAAACCTTATTCTCATAAATGGGGCTATCTTACAGAATTGCTTAAAAAGGGGGATCTGTACAATATGATTGTAATTAATAATGTCAGCATTAAAAGTTTGATAGAAATTGTTAAATTGTTAACTATATATGCCAAACATATAAAAATATTTATTTGGCCGCCATTTTTAAAATCATTGTTTGACCCCATTTATATCATGCAAATTTAATTGGCCTTCTGTAGGTCTGCAAAAATGTTGCGGAAATTAGTCGAATTATTCCGCAAATATTACAAAAGGTTTAGTTTACTCACCTGATACTACTGGCAAATGAAGATCTCTGTATGCATATTAGTTGATTAATCCTCCAGATGTGGTATAAAATCTCAATTGATCATGTGACGAGCTTCGTAAATAGACGGCAAAAAGTTCATATACTAGCACATTCGATTATTTTCATAGATAAAGTATAAAAAGTTAAATTTTAATATATTACATTGTTTCATAGATATAGCACACTAAGCTTAAATTTTTGTATATGTGCCATTGATAAAAAGAGACTTTCATACTTAAAACATATAAATTAATATAGCATACCACATTACAACTTCTTCGCAACATTTGAAAGAAATCGCTTGATTATTTTCCGAGATATGGCATAAAACTATTTCGCGTCGGACTATCTTACAAAATGGCGGAGAAATGAGGCTTTGCAGAGACAATTTTGATGGATATAACTGTTACTGTCAGCGTACAAAGTTAAGTTAAAATTTGTTTTGCAGTTTACTAGAAAAACAATTCGGAGCTCACATGTTTATACGACCGCCAGCTTGAAAATGTGTGTTTGACATACTTAAACCTTTCAATTAACATTACCTACCGCAATACTACTTGTTTGCCATATTAGGTAGGAATCGGCGAATCGTTTCCCGAGAATAAAATAAAAACTTTATTTATTCGTGAAGCACTATATTACAAAATGGAGGACAAAAGAGGTTCCGTGTAAACACATTTGATGTATTTTATATACTTCCAGCATACAAAGTTAAGTTGGTATTGATAAAATGTTTTCGAAGATAAAGCATACTATGCTATAATAGCTATATTGCCGCGATTTCAAAAATAAGTGTCTGACATACTTGAAACATATTTGCAGATATCAACTGCGGCAGTAATACTTAATTGCGAAATTCGGAAGGAATTTATCAATTGTTTCCCGAGAAATTACACAAAAATATTATTAATTCTAATAGCACTGCCTTACAAAATGGCGTACCAAAGTTGTTGTTTTTGGCTTATATGATTCGTGTAATAAATACTGTCAGCGTACAAAATTTGGTTGACATTGATTAAATGGAATGGTAGATATGCCAAATAAACCTAAAATGTATGACCACCATTTAGAAAATAAGTGCTTAAAAGTTTATTTACTAATATTTAATTGACCTATTATAGTATTACTTACGTGCTAAATTTGGCGGGAAATAGGTTGAGTAGTTTTCGAGATAAAACATAAAAGTTTAATTTTTCATGCGGCGCTATCTCCCAAAATGGCGTACCAAAAACAATATCCACCTCTGAATTTAGTACTTATAACTTGGGCTGTCAGCATACAATATTTGGTTAAAATCGATTAAATGGTTTCCGAGATATGACACATCACCCTAAGTTTTTAAATGGCCGACACTTTGAAAGTAAGTGCTCTGCGTGGTTTAAAACTATAACAGTCAGGTGTCCTTGCTTAGTACCATGTATGTACCGAGTTTGCTGAATTTCAGTTAACGCGTTCAAATAATAAGGGGGATACGCGCACACGCGCACGCACACACACACACATACACACGCACATACACACGCTCATACATACGCACACACATACTTGCACACACAGACAGGAAAGTGATGTTAAAAGCGTGTCTTTCCTTCGGAAAGTAGACTAAAAAATATACTAATTGAGGTGGCGTTACCTTACGGAATGGTGGATCAAAGAGGCTTTGAGTAAGCGTATTAGTTGCTCGCAGTAGGTATGGCTAGCGTACCACGGTTGGTTTAAATGCTGTTAATTATTTGTCATATATGGCATACCAAAACAAAATCTTTATGTAACGCCGGTTTTGAAAATAAGTACATGAAAAGTTAAAAAATGTTCTGAGTTGTTGTGGTCGGTCACCGTAAATTTTACGGTCACAGGTAAAATCGTTCCCAATATTTGATATAGGGTTTTAATTAATTCAGGTGCCATCATATTTTAATATTACTACGAAAAGATGTTGCGAATTATCATGTTGAAATCCTACTCATTGCGGTTCAAATCGTTCTCTGGTTTTGTAAGTATGGCATTGTAAAAGTACTGTGTCTGAGTGGTTGCATTTTAAAGTAAGTACAAATTCACCAGTCATTTATTAAAATAATAGCTTATCATATTGTTTATTTTATGCCATTGTTGGGAACTGAATAGATTATTTCTGAGATACAACCTAGCTATATTTTTCGGGAGACGCTATTTTTAAAAATAGCTGAACAATTAGGACAAAATTTCTTGAAATTAAGATATTACATTGCGAACTATCTTTATTTCAAAAATATTGCATGTTTCTTCATATATTACCCAGCACCCAAAAATGTAAACATCTGCCATTTTAAAAATAAGCACCCGGCGTCGCTGAAAGCAATAAAAATATCTTTATGATTTGTACTTATTACAATATATGTACCGAGTTTGGTTAGATATTGTGAAATGCGTGTGAAGATGTAAAGGTGGTGCACACACACACACACGCACACACGCAAACGTACGTACACCGATAGACAAAATGTATTCTCAAGAGTGTGTTTCCTTCAAAAAGTTGACTAAAACATGAAATATCTGAAAGTTAGTCAAATATCGCGAAGGACATTAAACACACGTAACTCTAACAACCGTAATTCGGTAGAGCACTAACATCACTACAGAGAAAAAAGGTCATTCAGAACGGTATGCCCAATGATGGCGCAATGTACAACTAAAATTCACTTGGACAGTTCACAGCATGAATCTAATTTAACCTAAATATGAACATCCCTTGCAAAACGCTATAGCACAATTTATAAATCTATAAAATACGGTCACGGAAAGCAGAACATTTTGCATAACTGATATATAAATACCGTAAGTATTATCCATTTAAGGACACAAAGTCTTATTCCTTAAAATATGAAGATTGTATGCATTAATTTTCAAATTTCCTGGACACGCAGTGAATGTTTTACTTATCAAGACCTCGCTGTTAAGAACCGCCCAAATCTCTTCACTCAGTCACTTACGCTCTTATTAATTTTCTAATTAAAATATTCTTTGACTGGATAGTTGAAGAGGAGATATGTTGAAATAAACTGAACTTTGTTTCCACTTCCACAGTGGAAGTGGAACTTTGTTTCCACTTCCACTTCCACTTCCACTTCCACTGATAAAATAAGAGTTCGCATAAACGTCGTTTTCAAACAGGATGAACACCACTGACTATGAAATAAAATCTGTTAGCGACAAATGGGGAAATGTATACCAGGGCTTCATCCGTTAAATAAAATGTGGCGTTGGGAGACAGTTTTGAAATGTGAGTTGAGATATCCGAGTAAACACTGAAAAGAGGAAACACGATGTCACAATGTGTGTTCATCACAATTCGTTTACGATAGATATGAATTTATTACAATTTTAACTCATGTTTCCATGAACGCGCTTTGTAACAAAGTTGCAAAACACAAAATAATATATTAAATATTTGGGGTAAAAATAAATTTCTGTGAGGAACTGGTAAAGGAAAGCAGATTTTTTTTAAATTGTGTTGCGATGTATTACTGTACAGGATGCCACACTCCAAGCCGAACTCGGATTTTTGTTAATAACATTAAAAATAATAAAGCTATTATAACAAGATTTTCAACAGTCTTATTTCGCTTTGCGTGAAATATGACGACATCACGATAAATGTTGACGATGTCCATGTATATAATAGTCGTGATGGTTGTCTCGAAGAAAATTGGGCCAATTATGCGTCGACGGGAAATTGCAAACCAAACACAACACATTTCGGAATGGAAAGGTTCTTGACGCACAGCGTGAGGGTTTCAATGGCCGAAAAATGGGAATTTTCAGAATTTACATAACCCGATAGCTGAAACCAAGTTTCGCCGGAAAAGAATTAATAATACAGAATAATCGTATTCGCACAGATGAGTATCTGCAGCCAGCGACAGTACGCCGCACGTTTCGCTTTGTCAGGCTCCTTGAGTTCTTGGATGGCGGAGATACAATGAGCATGGATGGAGCTTGGCTTTTTCGCTGTACCATGATAAGAGATTTTCAACACAGTCGCCGTAGTGACTTCTTTGGAGAGGCCAGTAGTCGGAGTCCTACATCTTTGACACTTTTCTGTGACATCTTTGGACGTGTCCAATAAAGCCCTCTTGGTTTCAAGTTTCTTCACCGAGGTCCAAACTGTGGACTTAACTCGGTGTGCATGTCTGACTCCAAACGTTTTCCGTAACATCTTTTGACATGCCTTAATCGAGTCTGTTTTCTAGTATGTCCGAACAACGAAGAAACGCTGCTCCACACTATACAAAGCCATTTTCTTCCTTATTCTATTTTTAATCAACTATACTAGCACTGTCACCACGCACAATTAAAACGCCTACTTCCGGCCACAAGGCACAACAGTTGCCTACCTATATACGCACCACGGTGGGCTGGATGGCGATACCCTGATAGGCACAAGGCATAACAATCGCGGGCAAACACACAACGCCGCAGTGGAAAACGATACGACACAGTCCTACGCGCATTTTACTATGGTATTTCGTTGCAATATCTTCAATATGGAGCGTATAGTTCAGTGTTGTTTGGATGTGATTGTCATTTCACACTAAACAAAGTACGTATGTCTGTTTAGAATTTCGTTACAATATCTTCATTAAAAAGAAAACCTGGGTTCGGCTTGGAATGGAATACTCTGTACATTCCAAATGCTGTTTTTCCTGCTCTCATGAAATACTTTATGCGTGTGTATATATACACACACAAGCCCAATAATAAATATTTTCTCGGGTTTCTCACAGTGTCGCCGTGACTATAAATATATGTAAGTACGTACATACATGCCTTGACTTTCAAAATGAATTTTAAAGGCCATGCTATCCATTATGTAAAAAACACGTAAAATATTTTTGAAGAAATATTTTTACGCTTTTCTAGATAGCATTGTCTCTTAATGTAATACTTCCTATAACAAAGGGGCGGAGTGTGATATAAACACAAACAAACAGAAGTAAGAGACAATAATGAAGTACAATTACAAGGGAAAATACATAAACTAAATAGACTTTGAAAAGCGTGAATGCTGCTTTCAAGTCCTACAGCTCTCGCTCGATAAAGTGTCCAGGCTCAATATAATCCACTAGGTTAAATATGAAACTCCAAATGCAGAGCGCATCTAGTTTTTTCCATGCGAATTCCCAAAACGACCGTAATATAACGTCACATCAGAAAGCTACCTCGGATTTCTTGTATCGCATCTGTTAAAGAACATTATTTCATTAGTTTAATGGTAGTTCTTTAATATTAAATATAATTTTTCTGAAGTTGGAACCGGCGTTTGATTGCTTCCAAATTTTGAGGTCCCGAATAGATTTCAGGACTTGGCAGCGCAAGCAAATACTACAGTGTGGAACAGGGGAATACGACATTGGATAACTTAAAGTGTATTTCCGCCTTTTCACTTTCCTCATTCTGTCCTCTCTTCACATCAGTATCGACTGAGTTCATTCTTCTTCGTGTTCAGTAACTGAACCCATGTTCGGCAGCCAGGTCTCCATAGAACTCGCATATTCCCGCCCATATTTTGACTCTGCTAATGCATAAATCAATTCTAGATATACACGTTAATTTCTTTTCAGCGTACGTATACGTTATAACGTATTGCGGACCATCGCTTTCGTTCCATATAGCTGGTGGTCATTTTACACTTCCTCTCTTTCCACACCAAAACCCTTGTACACACACACAAACTCCCACGCCATTATCGCCATGGTTTTCCCATCTCGCGAGAAAAAATTATCATTGTTCGTAAAATAAATAGTCGTGTAAAAATAAATTATCGTCACTCGTCTAACGCAGATTTTGCAAACGAGGAGAAAAGAAATAACAAATAATTTAAATGTACAAATGCAAGCATATTTCCTAAACTTACGCCTTATCGGAATTCCTGCGAGTTAGCTTCAGAAGCTCATACAGAACTCCTTCCTTACCAAAAGCAACTCCCTTGGCAGAAATAACTATGATATTTGTGGAACGAAAGTATTCTAATTCAAATCCCGCGTAGGGTATGGATTTGGGTATATCTCTTTCCATGGAACTGAGGTTAGTTTATTATGTCTTCCGATAACCTTCCGTATTAACGGATATTTTCATAGATTTTCACTATTATTCCGATTTTAGTTTTGTATTGCGAAATAATTCGAAAAGTATTGCATTTCCCTCTCTTCCACTCTGGAGTACATTTCAACTTCTGCCTGTACGCCTCCAGAAAACAGTTAATTTGTTTTCTTATATATATTCCATACGAAATGTATTATTTATATAATTCAGGAACATAATAAAAAATGATTTGCTTTAAATGTTGTCACTATGCATAAAATATTATTATTAAAGGTTTAAAATGCTTTTCCTACAAACATTTGGTCATTGACTTTATTGGAATCCATTGACGTTTTCTCAGATACGATAAGGAGTGATATGTTTGCATAAAGCAAAAGATGGTGTTGAGCAGAGCTTGAAGTATAGATGTGACAGGCAGGCTTCAGGAGAGCAGAATGACAAATAAAAGTGGCAACCACGGAAATAAAATGATGTTTTAGAATAGTCTCTACTTCTCCCCGGTTCACTCTTCTACGCACGTAATTTCGCTATATACAAAAATGTTGTGTCCGTTTGTTCGGACGCGTATAACTCCCGAAAAAATCAACCAATTTTCATTCTGTTTTTTATAAACCTTCCTTTCGTTCCCACGAGTGTTCGTATACATTTCTTTTTTATCTGTACTGCCTACAAAGGTACTAAAGTATGCAAAAAGCTCATTTTTGCCATGCTTTCGCGTCAGGAAGCACCTTTGTTAACAGCTGTCTATTTGAACATTTCAGTTTGTTGTTCTCAATGTTTTTTCGATTGTTTTCAGAAAGCCACGCGCAAGACCAAACATCGGACGTCGCAATCGCCGAGCTGCAGCACGACGACGTGAAGTTGCGAGCCAAACTGAGGAGCAGCGTTCGGAAGCAAACGAACGAGATCGGCTCAGAAACGAGTTAGAGGTCAGGTCACAATGGTATCTTCGAAGAAAATACATTAGGGAGAATTTACACTGTGCATCCCAATCAAGCTGAATGCTTTCATCTTCGTCTTATATTGGTTAATGTTCGCGGACCGACTTCATTCCAGCATTTAAGAACTGTCAGAGGAATTACTCATGACACGTACCGTGCCACATGCCAAGCACTTCGATTGCTGGAAGACGATAAACACTGGGAAGGATTGCCTAGTTGATGCGTGCGCAACATCGAATCCTCATCAAATACGTCTGATATTGGCAATCATACTAACTACTTGCTAACCTCCATCACCATCAGAACTATGGCAAAAGTACAAATCGCATATGGCTGGAGACTTATTGCGACGATTCAGAGAAATCAATATGGATCCAAACCTGGATTTCACGCCAGATATTTACAATCAAGCATTAATTCGGATTGAGGACCTCTGCTTAGAAATCGCGAACAAAATTTGCATGCAACTGAAAATCCCACATGCAACATTTCCAAAACATCTGGAATGGGAAAAGTGTTGCAAAATTGCAACATAATAGTATGGGAGGAATGCACAATGGTCTACAAAAAATCTCTGAAGGCTCTCGACAGAACAATGCAAGACTTGCGGGGAAGTATTCACTCATTTGAGAATGCATTAGTATTGCTCGCAGAAGACTTCAGACAAACATTTCCTGTGATTCCTCGCTCTACACCGGCAGGTGAAATATATGCGTGCCTTAAATTTTCACCTTTCTGGCAACATGTTAAATCGTTCAAACTAACTACAAATATGCGCGTCCAATTTCACAACGATCCATCTTCAGGAATATTTCCACGCCAATTGCCTGCAGATAACATCACAGGACAAATTACATTTCCATAAAATTTCTGTACTGTAGTTACCTCTAAAGGTGAACTGATAGATCACATATTTACAAACATCGCAATTACCTATGTTGATCACAATTGGATGAGCGAGCGAGCGAGCAATACTTGCAGCAAAAAATAAAGATGTTCACGAAATAAACGACAGCATCCTTGAGAAAATCCCAAGCGAATATGTCAGATACAAATCTGAGGATGTAACATTACACGAAAATGAAGCGGTACATTATCCACCAGAATTTATAATTTCGCTTGACGTTCCAGGATTGCCTCCACATATATTAAAATTGGAAATAGGAGTGCCAGTCATTTTACTTCGTAATATCAATCCACCAAAACTTTGCAACAGTACACGCCTTGCAATAAAAAAAATGATGGGCAATACTATAGAAGCTACCACCTTAAAAGGTGCTTTCAAAGGAGAAGATGTGCTTCTTCCCAGAATTCCATTTATTTCATCAGAAATTCCCTTTCACTTTAAAAGAATACAGTTTCCAGTCAGATTGGTATTTGCAATGACAATAAATAAAGCTCAAGGGCAGTCATTGCAAATGTGCAGAATAGATTTGGAAACAGAATGTTTTTCGCACCGCCAATTGTAGGTGTTGTTTTCTAGAGTAGGAAAACCACACAACTTATTCATACGCGCGGAATATGGTAAAACTAAAAACATTGTATACAAACAANACGCGCGGAATATGGTAAAACTAAAAACATTGTATATAAACAAGTATTTCAATAATAAAGATTTTGAAAATACGTATACTTTTTTTAATTAATTTCACAGAAATGAATAGAACCAAAATATTTTATGCCACAGCACCGCGTGGCCGGGTAAGCTTATATAATNTAAATAATAAAAATTTTGAAAATACGTATACTTTTTTAAATTAATTTCACAGAAATGAATAGAACCAAAATATTTTATGCCACAGCACCGCGTGGCCGGGTAAGCTTATATAATTAAGCTTATAGCCTTCGCATTCGGTGAAAATTTTGTCACAAAATGATTTGCATGGTAATATTCAATGTAAATAACAAGAGATATACAAACCACATACACGATTAGCTATTACCGACAGTATAGTTATCAAAAAAGTTGCTGATAAAAAATTAATAAATTTTACTTCAAAAGAATGGGAATCATTGGGTTCCATGCAATAACAATTTGAACGTGTCCACACGATTCCACTAGATACCATATCCATGACGCAACTTTTGCGAAAAAAATTCCTCACGTTAAATTAGAAAATAAACCTGCTCTCCCTCAAACGAATTGATTAATTTATTGTTGCTGATTTTTTGTTACTGAAACATTACAGATTGCAATTATTCTTGTAAATATCACGCCAGGTTTCTGACCATTAAAAATGAAAATATCCACGATGCTGGTGTGAGAGCGGTTTCTCCAAAACTTATAAAAAGTAAAATTCGATTCCAGTAGCCACCCGAAATATCAAAAGGAGCACTCAATAACTTCATAAGTCTTACAGCAAAAGATATAATCGAATTGTTTATCTAAATGTGTTTTATTTAACACAGTACAGTGACACTTAAACCAAAGATTAATTGGCAAGTACCTCTAACTAGTTTTCTTAGCACATTATACGCAGAACGATCGTTTTCCTTAATTAATTAGGGCAGGGGCGGCGAGAAATTCAAATTTCCTGTTTCTACGTGCCAATGAGTTTGTTTCCGTCGGTAAGGATGAGTATTGCATCAAAACAAGAAGCGGTCTCAAGGCACAGCAGAATGGTTGCCTTGTGTTAGCCCCAAATGTCGTGAACGCGCACCGAATGCTAATGCCTAATGTCCTACGTAACTTCGCAAAGAGGGGAGCAAGAGAATAACTACAATTCCAGACTAATTACAACACAATCTCTTAACTTGCTTCTCCCTATCTTCCCAACCAATATGTTAACATTAAATGAATAAATATTATTACAACGCAGTTAAATAATAAAACAAAGTATTGCAATGAACAGTAATAATAGCAGAATTAGCTTACTGATCTATTTCGACCAAAGATATAATACAAGCCTACCTGGAGGAAACAATTATTCTACAAAATTTAATTCAATAGTTAAAATATAAAAAAAAGCGTTGCTCAAACCAAGCTGTGAACCATGACCCAGTCAGTTAGAGATCGTAGTTTGTCTGTTACCTTGTTTGGAGCAATGTCGTCAGAGGGGTAGTAAAAGCATGATAGCTAGCCAAGTGTGCCACGAGGAAGGAACCCTCACAAGAAATATACACAAAGTTCCAGTAGCTAGGGTGTGGCAGGCCAACTGTGGTCATCCTTGACCTCGCCACTCCTCCTGACAAAATGTGTATATACTGGCGGCCCAGTTTACCCCACGGCTCTTTTTGGCTTTCTTTGGCAGCTTGTGAAGTCTGGCCGTTTAGCGAAGAAGATATGTCTGCAGGTTAACTGTAATTAACCATTTTGTAATATACATTGCCATGTACGAAGAACACTGTAATAAAGAAGCTGTTCCAAGTCAACGTGAGTTTCGTCTCTTAGCACGAAGGCACCTAGCCACTACGGCTCTATATAAGTCTCTCTCTCTCTATCTCGGGCAGCTGATCGTGAGCCCATCAAAGGTATAAGGTATATCTTTCTGCATCTAAGACTAGAAGGAGAACCATGCCTTAGGGACATAACATGCTGTCTTAAAATGGTGCACAAGAGACTTTCTGTTGACAAACTAAATGGTTGTAATAGATACTGCCAGCATACAAGTTAAGTTTTAATTCATTACATTGTTTCAAAGATAAAGCATATTAATTTTAAATGTCTGTATGGACACCATTTTGGGAAAAATTGTATGTTCCACTGAAAACATGCATTTCACATTGCCTGCCGTAGTACTACTTGTTAGCCAAATCTGGTAGGAATATGTTAATTTTTTCCCGAGATATGACAACATTTTCATTTAGTAATGTGGTGTTATCCGTGTAGACACATTTTATTGTTTTAATAGGTACTGCTTGCATACAAAGTTAAATTGAAATTTTGTATCTGGTTTCTTTGATTAAACATACTAAGCTTAAATGTTTATAACCACCATTTTGAAAGAAAAAAAGTGTCTGGCCCATGTAAAACATGGCCTACCATTTTACTACTTGTTTGCCAAATTTGGTTGGTATCGGTGTATTTTTCCACGAGATATAACATAAAAACTTGTTTCTTCATGCGATGCTATCATAGAAACAATCGAGTCCCGTAGCTAGTTTCTCAAATGTTCCGCCCCTAGACCCGTGCCGTAGTAGGCCTAGTTACAAAACCACCCCTGATGTCACCACATATGATACCAGTGTCATAGAACTTACATCCATTTCGATTATGTCCGTAAGTATTTTATGCTGTTATGAATCAGTCAGCGCCGACAAATCCAACAAACTGCAGCGACGCGCTGGTTACTTGGTCAGGGGGAAAGTCCAAAACACAATAAAACAATTATAGCTTGCAAAACATAGCACCGAAGAGCCAGCGCATCTCCCCTCCGGCGGCAACGTTATTCGGGATAATAATTGTGAACTCTCAATATGCAGCTTCAACTCGATATGTGCTGCTCGTCGCTTCCTGTCATAACATTCAGTCCGTGGCAACGATGTATGCAGGTTAGTCATACGTTGTATTTGAGTGGCTCAAAATGACTTGCGCCTCCCTCGCCAACAGTTCTGTTCTGTATTACTTGTGTGTACACTGCCCTCGATATAACATTAAGTGTTACACTAGTGTTGATAAATGTATGATGGACGTTTATTGGCATGTCTGTAGGGATATCCCTACATATCTCTTGAGAGCACCCACAATTAGTAACATTTTGTTGACACCTTTCGGGAGACAGATATTCCACTTTCGAACTCATATAAGTAACTTATAACTAATGGTTCTTTACATGTTTACAAGTTTGGGGTTGCTGTTAGTTTTTGGCAAGGTAAAAAGAGTACATAATTCGTTTAACAACGTTGATTACTAATTTATTCACGCAGCTTCATTTATAATATTCCATGTCTAGCATTGTCATCTTTACTTTGATAAACAGTAACACTGTCATCTCCAAAACCTTTATATTGCCTAGCAAGGAAGATGTACATTCTTACATTGGTACGGTAAGCTGCATGATTTCTTTATAATTACAGCATTTTGGTGTGACATATTTCTCTGCCTTATTGAGTTATATAGCAATTTAAAAGAAAACATTTGTACAATTCTGTGATACTTCTCGTAATATGTTTTACTAATATCCTGTTCTCTCTTCGTGTATTTTTGTACATTACAAAACTTGGCAAAATAACTGTTGTTCCGTTACCTGTAAGAATATTATATAATAGCGAACCGGCCCGGCTTCGCCCGGTTACAATTGAGTTTTGCAGTGATACGTTAACAAATAAATTGGGAAAATACAATTCAATTATGTGAAAACTAAATTATAAAATTATACTATGTTGGCCTAGGTTTTTAACTGATTACGGCAACCCAAAAGGGAGGAAATATTTTTTACCCGATAGCCAAGAAGTAGGGTATTGTTTTTGGAGTGTATCTGTGCAACTATCGCGCAGTTACCACATTTCCGCTTTCCAGCGTCGATCTATGAAAATCGAAACGTGAGTTTTATTAAGTTGCAGTTTTAGAAGTAAGTGTACCTAGGTACTACTTTTTGCGCTTGCCTGAGGGATCTTAACCGATCACCAAAGTTAAGTATCATTCCCAGCGGCACACATTTGGATGGGTCACCGTTTAGTGGCATAACATCTGAGCGCTTCCCGGCTTCGGAGGGCACGTTAAATATTCTGTCCCGGTTGTTATCGATTGATAGCAGTCGTTAAGCCATTTCAGAGGTCCTTGGGCGGCCTGATAAACTCTGACACTAGAGGAAAAAAAATATTTTGGTCACGTTTCCAGCCGTTGCAGAATTACGTTTTGTTGTTATTCCACATAACCCGTACAATTTACCGGGATATAAAGTATAATATGTCCTATTCCAGGACCTAAATACCAAATTTCATCAAAATCCGTTCAACCGTTATGGAGCTGAGTGGTAACAATCA
The DNA here is from genome assembly GCA_002778355.1 of Clitarchus hookeri. Classification (NCBI taxonomy): domain Eukaryota; kingdom Metazoa; phylum Arthropoda; class Insecta; order Phasmatodea; family Phasmatidae; genus Clitarchus; species Clitarchus hookeri. Next base: position 1,000,731 of record NQII01000104.1, on the reverse strand, counting down.
TAGACACAGACTTTCGCATTTATAATAATTAGCAGGATAGGATAACTCCAACAAGAAAATGCAAAAAAAAACCTGTAATACATGGCAGAAAACTATACTATGTCTAAACNATAATATGTCCTATTCCAGGACCTAAATACCAAATTTCATCAAAATCCGTTCAACCGTTATGGAGCTGAGTGGTAACAATCATAGACACAGACTTTCGCATTTATAATAATTAGTAGGATAGGATAACTCCAACAAGAAAATGCAAAAAAAAACCTGTAATACATGGCAGAAAACTATACTATGTCTAAACTACGAAAGCCGCTTTTTGACAGTTGTGTAGCAGGCACGACATAATATTCTCTGAAGTGGACAGGGATCCTCAAAACCATTTTGCGTCAAATTGACGAAAAGAACACTAAAAGCATGGATTTCACGTGTCATAGCCAACTCTAGTGAAAAGATACATCGTCAAAACAACAACACTGATTTTAACTGTCAAAAGGTGGCCTTCGCAGGTGAGAGAAAGAACTTTATTAGCAATCAATTATAAAGTAGGTTGAAATACTGACTGAATATAAACGTAGCACACGAACCGGAAATTTAAAGTAAATTAATAATTAAATTATAATTTGTTGAAGCATTTAAGCTATTTACGAAATTATAACTATATGAATAAGTTATAGGTGATAAAACTGTAAACGCTGGTGGTACCCGTAGAGTAAATATGGGTTAGACCGATCTCGCTGGCTGTGCAGAACCAGGTGTGCCAACATTTAACAGTTTTTCTGCCAACACGACTAGCAAAAAACGGCGTAAATTGAATTTGATGTTATTTCTTAGTTAAATGATTTATTCACTTAGAATTTAAAGTATGATACAAAACGAACNGACTCCGTGTGCCAACATTTAACAGTTTTTCTGCCAACACGACTAGCAAAAAACGGCGTAAATTGAATTTGATGTTATTTCTTAGTTAAATGATTTATTCACTTAGAATTTAAAGTATGATACAAAACGAACTCTTGAAAATAACTTAATAATAGGTTAGAACAGTGTTTAATTAACAAGTGCTTTGAAATCTTTGTATAGGTACTTCCTCTAACGTATTTGTAATGCAGTTCGATAAAATTCTAATTGTTAAAAGTATTTTATTTATATAAAAATGGTTGTCTTTTCTAAACTAAGCTATAAACAAACACGTTCGTAATTGTTGACCACGTGACTTTGACAGTTGTGTTGGGCACATGCGTAGAAGTCGAAGAATCGGTCTACCTCGTCTTTAGTCTATGGCGCGGTACCTACAGTTNTATTCACTTAGAATTTAAAGTATGATACAAAACGCACTCTTGAAAATAACTTAATAATAGGTTAGAACAGTGTTTAATTAACAAGTGCTTTGAAATGTTTGTATAGGTACTTCCTCTAACGTATTTGTAATGCAGTTCGATAAAATTCTAATTGTTAAAAGTATTTTATTTATATAAAAATGGTTGTCTTTTCTAAACTAAGCTATAAACAAACACGTTCGTCATTGTTGACCATGTGACTTTGACTGTTGTGTTGGGCACATGCGTAGAAGTCGAAGAATCGGTCTACCTCGTCTTTAGTCTATGGCGCGGTACCTACAGTTGCCTTCCACGGAGACCAAATGTATGCACTACTNTTGCCTTCCACGGAGACCAAATGTATGCACTACTCATGCATGTCTGCTTTGGAGGGAAGGGAATAATGGCGCGAGTTCTATCAAGGCATTATGTTTTTCTTAGAAGTGGTAGATGTTATGCATATCTTGCAAAATGCAAGAAACATATTATTTCGCCCAAATCCAAATCTTGCTCATGTGACCGGAAAATTTCTAACTACGGTGGAATGCGCCAACTTGGTTCTGTGTCCAGACAATGCTATAATGGCGCTAATGTTTTGTGTTAGGAAGAATTCAATTATTTTATCTATGTAGCAACTAGGACAAATACTCGGAATATTCATTTGTTTTGCCTATGGCAACGTAAGTGAATGTTTTAAAACATTCCATTTGCAGTGAATTTTTATAGCCATTTAATATTCTTGTAGCTTTCACAAAAAATCTTCAAATAAGCAACCAGCTGGGAAATCATTCGTAAGTTAAATCTGCTCTATATTGCAACAAACTTGTTTGCTTTAAAATATTGATAAACACGCTCACATATTCTGTGGTCGAGATAGTACACATTTTTCTTAACTTGCATTATTATTCAAAATTAATATTAACCATTTGATGCGGCGATATTCTATAAAGGAAACAGAGTTGGTATGATGTTATTTTTGCAGTAGATAATATTTTCAATATTATATTTAAATATATTACATTATTATATAATTCAGCAAATAATACGTTTAATAGCGGTAGGTGCTCCATAAAAGAAAATAAATACAGTACCGACAATATTAAACAATCTAAGAAAATACCAAAATCTAATTTAATATCTATACATATTATAAAACTCAACGTCTGTGTCTGTTGGTACGTTTATCACTCGAGAACCACGTATACGATTTACATGTTTTTTTTTAATTAATAGCTATGTTCTTAGGCCAGGTTTTGATATATATTTTGTTACGTAAAGTAACATAAGGAATAAGCAGTAACGACAATAGTGAGTCAAGTCGGAAAAACGTTTGCCGCCAGCGCGCTCTCTTGCAATGCGCTGTCTAAACCGTTAAAGATGGAACAATAGCATGTATTAAAGTATTGTGTAGAATAAAAAGACCTAAAATAAATTCCATCTATCTATAACAGAGAAATACTAATAAGCGTTTTTCGCGAGTCGGTTGACCGTACGCGGACGTAGAGAGCCATGGCGGCGGCGGGTGGGGAGGTGGGGAGGATGGGTATTAAAAAAAAACCTAAACAACAATTCTGTAGTCTACGTGAGCGGAGCCGTGGTCACATCTAGTGTTTTATATGCAGTCAATAATAAATATATGGGCACAAATGTATATCGCTAGCAGGGTTTTCATAAAAGCTAAATTAACTGCGAATAGACTACAACGCACAAGTGGCGCATTCTTGAGAATTAGGCTTGTCCATACAAGAATTGATGTAGAGAAAATATTAAGCATGTTGATGTAAAAGTTGGTAGTCAGATGCAAATTTATTTTCTGCAGCATAAGAGCGAAACTTTTTCTACGTTGTTAAATTAAATAAAAGCAAATTATAAAAATGTGCCAATTGAATTAATATCTTCCTATTTCAGAATCCTCCACGAAAATTACTTTTAATTTAGTTCGAACCTAGTAATTCGTATCGAATATATAGGCTACAGTGGTAATATATTTTCTAATTGGGAAGAATTAATATAATAACAAAAATAATAATGCATACGGACAAGGTTACCGTAGGATGAGAGTAGCATAGGTGCCCGTCATTACTGAAGAATACGGGATTAGACTCAGATGGAGCGGTGACGAAATGCGAAAGTTGCGCAAACGAAAATGCCCCGAGAAAACCTCCCTGATTGCTCGGCAAAGTCTGTCACGATTTCCCGCATGTGGGAACGTGGTGTGACACTACCACGTATAATGTATCCCATTTAGCCTTAGAGTGGATTACCTGAACCTAAGCATTGATGTAAATTAATAAATTCTGATTTCATATTATAGGCGGTTCACGGTAAAGTGAGCACTTTCGAGGCCCTAGTTTTTTTTTCCAGCCACTTTTTATCCTTTAACCATCTTTTAAAATAAATATTGCCATGTAAGTAATAAACACAGTGTCTAGATTCCACCGCTCTTGGATGGTAACGTCTAAGGCTACAATAAAATATATTTATTGACTATTATTAAAAATGAGTGGGATTTCAAAAGTGCTCACTTTACCGTGAATAGCATATACCTAACATGAATGTAAAGAGTTCAAGAACAGTTAAAACAGAAACATGGAACATCTATCTATGCCTGGTCTGTTCAAATGTAAAACTGCTGTGTTGCAGACGTTTCCAATACACAATGGCGGCTCTCAATCCTAAAGATGTCCTAGATTCCGTCGTCCATCTGAAAGAGCCTAAGGGATCCACGGTCACTGCGATCACCAAATTCCTCCGCCAGAACAACTTTTTCAGGAGGGCGAGTCTAACCACGAAGCTGGCCATCCACCAGGCTTTGTCTAAGCTTTGTGAGCAGGACCTTCTGACGTGTAAGAACCGCCGCTACCAAGTCAACACGCTGGCGGGGACTGTGGTTCGCCGGCGCAGATCCAGGAGGAGGGCCAGTCCTGCGGCGAGTCCTTCCAGGAGGAAGAGGCGCTCTGCCAGGAGGACAAGTCCTGCGGCAGGCTCGAGGAGGAGGAGGCGCTCCAGGAGGAGGATGAGTCAGGTGGATAACGATGCAGTGGTGAGACGTCCCAGGAGGCGTGCAAGTCGTAGGAGGAGGCGTTCCAGGACAGGCAGAAGGCGTGCTGCAGGGCCACCAGCCACCAGGCCGGTGACTAGCCGCACAATCAACCAATAGAATTATAGTATCACACATTATCAAATTCGTTGTGTGTTATTTCGCATATTTCATTCAGTATTTAGAAACTGTATTAAAACGGCACTTTGAAATTTTTATATGTTAATTTATTCTTGTATGTGCAATGTTATTCTTACTCTATCTACATGCAGCTCTGGATCTGAGGTGAAATTTTCAACTCGTTTTCAAAATACTTAAAAAAAATTTAAGATATTGTATTTAAAAGAAACAAATAAAAATATGAACTGGCATTTAATATCAAAAATAAAATCAAGTGGAACGCACTTAAATTATAAACGAATATTAAATTCATAAATACAATATCGTACAATAGGGCAAAGAGGAAAACTATAATATTGCAATTAACTGGCATAAAATGAAAGTTACTGAATGCTCAACCTATATGAAATAGTTTGGGGTTAATGGTTGGCTCTGCGTGGCCAAGTTTATTGTTCACTGGCTAATGGTACGACGTTATCTAATTATGATTATACATAAAGCTTCAGTGAAATAATTTCAGTCGAGCAATATATTAACTTCGCAAAGCTTTTATTTAACTGAAAGTTGATTGTTGACTTCTTAAAATAACAACTAGGAAATACAGTTTTGGAAATTGGTTTAGCAGCAGTCACTGAATCTGAAGACCCCATTTCGATCATGTGGCAGTTGAGCTGGAAAAATATTTTGGAAGGAAATCTTATGCACCTAAACTAATACAACTAGATAATGAGTTTTTTAAATTATTTTATTGTAATCGCTCATTTTAATTTTTAAGTATTCCCCATCATTTTCTTGACTGACTTATGTCATGCTATAAAACGTCTGATGACGTATTTCTAAACACATTTATACTACTACCAAATTAATTTTCCTGTTACTGTTTAGTCTAGTTTACATAAATGCAATTTATCTCGTGTTAACATTTCTAAATATTTTCTCGGTATAATTTCTTATGGAATTTTTAGGACCTCTTATATTTGGTATGTATTTTTTTTTATTAAAGTTTTCCCGTTTACTTGCCTGTCGATTCGCATCCTTGCATCTATACCCTTGCAACTTCTATGCTAGCCAAAAGAGACGAAACTAGTATACTGTACAAATCTTATAAATGCAGAGAATCTTAAAAGCTTAAGTAGGAGACAATAGTATCAAAAGAATGATAGACTTTATGTATATAACATACTTTAAATTAAATTAATCAAAACGTTTTAGACTGCATTACTTTCAATGTACGAATAGTTGCAAATAACAATCTTCCTACACAATAATACATGAGTAGGCCTAAATTGGGAGTGATCGGGGCTTCACATAATCCAGACACTTCGTACTAATAACTAGTAGAAAATAATCACTTATCGATGATAACTTATAATTCAGAAATTATTATACACATATTATAAGCGTTTCATGTTAACTTATATAAAGTGACTTTATGTGTTCCAAAAAAGCATGAATGCAAAAAAAAAAATCAAGTCAATCTATTAACACAGCAAAGAACTACAGACATTTATAGAAAAAAAGAACTTTCAGTTGAGAGAAGTAAACAAAAGTTAAAAAGTGAATATAAAAATATACTGATTTGAGTTTTTACACCTCTAAGCAGTAACGGAGACCTTATTTTTATATATAAAAAAAAACCTGAAAGAAAGAGAATTACGAAATTCTAGAAAGAAAATTAGAGAATATTACAGAGCCAGGATCTTTGCAAACAGTCAATTCTTTGATTAAAATTCTCTGAGACGTAGGTATATAAAAATAGAATTGCTATTAAGTCCGTATAAAAGGTAAACACACATTTGGAATATTACGTACACGATACAATAAAATAAAACTTACTAAATCCTTAAATAATCCAGAAAATATTTTAAAAATCAAATTCAGTTAGATATAATATCCTACTAATAATGGCTGCCGTGAGCAGGCCCCCCGGGAATAGAATCCGGTTCGCCTAGGTGGGATACACCACAAGAAGAGTGCAATTTATCTCTTGTGAAACCAAGTTTTACAAAGATTGTAATATCAACAAATAAATAAACCGGCTTAAAAGACGTTATAAAATTAATTTTAACAAAAATATCTCAGCTAATTAAAGTGAATTTCATAGTAGTTTAGTTTGCGCTATCCTATACAAATTCTGTATTTGCAATTGTCTGGGTTTCAAGAATCGATAGGGAATATTGTTTCCATATATAAGTTACAAAAATACAAAAATTGAGAAATCGAAATAATTAAAGTCTATTGCTTTCATTTCTAAAATATATGTTCATAAGAGGTTATAATTTTATATTTGTTTGCACGTTTCATTTCGATCACAACTTTGAGATTAATAACTTTTTGTAGCAGTTGTTTTTGAAAACTATATGTACGAGATATTTTTAACATCATAATCGTGTTGATAAAATTATGTACAGTGTTCACTGAATGCATATTTCAACTTTATATATCCTTTTCCTCCATAACGTTTATTTCGTTGAATATAAAAATTAATTATTAATGGATACGTTTAAATATGTAGTTCTACAAACATACAAGATTTCATTTCTGAAATCCATTTATAGCTTACAATTTTATTAATACCACACGATAATTTTTTTCTTTTGTGGGTGTCTAATCTGGAATCGGATGACTTTACATTTCTGTTTAATTAAGTTTCTCATGGATTTTAAAAACCTGGATAAGAAATTATTTTATAATTTAACTTCATTTAAAATTTTTATTTTCCAGTTAATTTGTGTGATAGTCTATTTTCTTTTAAAACAGGGGAGAATCGTTTATCTAACATTATACATAAATGGATTAAAATATTACTTATAGCTGACTATTGGTTTACTATATCTACTCACTTGATTCTACATTCACAAGCGAAAATCAAGAATGTTAGTGAAATGCAATGCAAAAGTAGCCTTCGCCATACGTACTGCCTTTGAAACAGTACCACGTTATACCACCGAGTTGTCTGTACAAGCGTTATCAACGTAGGCTGCAATACGGCGCTGAAAACAAGATCTGATCTAACTGAACGGAGCGCGCCGTGACCATGTTC
>NQII01000104.1:961104-993196 GCA_002778355.1 Clitarchus hookeri | reverse complement strand
CTCCCCTAAACTAAGTTCAAGTAAATAAAATAATCTTAACTAATACTACAAGAGTGGCATAGTGCCTATTTAACCGGATTACTTTGACGAGTGATTAAAAATATTTCAAAATGAGTAGCTAGCCAAACTAAAGTAGCTTGGATGATATCGTGGCACATTCTAACGACGCAAAAAGGAACTATAGGTGTATGCTAATGCTCCTATCCCGTTCACAAACCCTGTCCCCCTCCTAATATACAAAATTCTGGCTGCGCCCCTGTTCTTGATGTGCATTTGGTGTTGGTGTGTATTCAACTGGTTTGCTCAATAAACACATCGAATGTGTTTTCAGAGAAATAATTGTCGTACAAGTGAAGATAGTGCAAACTAATATAGGGGTGATCCGTAATACCATTTTATTAATAATTAATATGAACAAAACAGGAAGAAAATAGGTGTGTTGATAACGCTTCGTAATAGATAGTAATGCAAAATTAATATTACATTGAGCGCGCACGAATCCAGTGCGTTGCCCCTTTGGTGTAATATTCTAGACTTTGTTAAGCTTTGTTTGCATGAGATGGAGGGATATCGTGGAAGTAGAACTTTAGCAGAGCTTCAGAAAAGTTGGAAGTAACCGTGAATGGAGAATAATTGGGATCTTCGTAATCGAAAAACGAATGAGAATCTCACACCTGTTCACGTGCGTGTCCACCGTAAGTCGCATTGATTTTAGGCATGTATAGTGCTGCCAGAATGGGATTGCATATACATATTGTTCAGCTAACTTCATTAGAGAATGCCTAATAGAGACGGGTGCATATTTCCGTGAGTTGGCATCGTATTTAGCACATGTACACCAATTCATGCCATTATGGCAATGTACTGGTCACATATACACAGATTTCCTTAAATGGTACGTCAGAATTTTCAGGGATACAATAGCTTCATATTTACTGTTTATGTAAGTTAACACCCGTCTACGTCTTGCTTCGTTGGTAGTTGAATTCCTGGAAACCGACGAAATCCCCCGTTAAGGCTGCCTGGTCAAGCGAATATATTATATTATATTATATATATAGTATATATATATATATTATATATAGACACACTCATTTGCAACAAAAAACTACCACTATGAACAAAACTATCAAGCACAACGAAAGTTACCACACAGTATCGTTATAGCCTGACATTTGTCCCATTTGTGTATAAGATGGTTTGCTTACGCGGATGTGCTACTAAGGAGGCATACATCCCCCTCCAATATTCATAGCTGCAAGAGAACGAATAAGGCCTCAGTAGCAGTGTGAGCTACAGAGCCAAGTTCAGTGAACACGTAGCATTCTCCGACGGCGCATTCGACAAGCCTTTGCCCAGCTGGATAAGTTTGAGAGAGGTCACATCATCGGCCTCTGAGAGTCAGCTTGGACGTTTCAGCTCATTTCTCGTATCTTAAACTATTCTTCCTACTGTGTGAGTCAGTGTTGGACGCAGTGAGAACAGGAGAGTACACACACTCGTCGAGAAGGCTCGAGTCGAACCGGCGGACCACCCGCAGGGAAGATCCTTTCATTGAGCAACAGGCTGTAAGCTCTTCGCAGGCGTCGCTGCGCACCATCCTTCGACATGTCACGGCCGCTCGAGATACGCCTGTGTTCCCCAGTCCACATCCAGGCGGCTAGCAGAGCGGGATCTGTCGTCACGTCGTCCCTCACGACGTCTACCATTACGACCTGAGCATCGCCGAGCGCATGCGAACTTCTGCCGTGAACGGGTAGCATGGTAGCTTTCGGAATGGCGACGAGTGGTGTTTGGCGATAAATCACGGTTCTGTCTGGGAACAGACTACCGCTGAATTTGAGTCTCAAGACGTACTGACCAGTGCCGTGATCCACGCTTCCTTGTAGAGTGGTACACCGCCCCAACAAAAGGTATCGTGGGGTGGGGTGCCATTCCCTACCATTCCCACACCTCACTGGTGGTGATTGAAAGAACCCTGATGGCGAGGCGATACGACCAAGAAATTCTGCGACCACGTGCACTCCCCTTCCTGGTGCAGCTTGAAAATCCCATTTTCCAGCAAGATTATGACCGGCCTCAGACAGCACGGTTATCTCTGACCTGCTTCGTTCGCCAGAAAGATCCCCAGACATCTTGGTCATCGAGAACGTTTGGGACGAGATTGGATGGCAATTTCGACCAGCTACAACTACGGCGGATTTGGAAGGGCAGTTGCGCCAGCTGTGAAAGGATCTTCCTCAGGATAATATCGGACGTATGCATGCCTACATGCCGGACCGTATCGCCACGCCACCTATCTCCCAACCACGGGTGGATCAACATCGTACTAAGTGAATCATCCTGCAAGTGGCAAGTGTTCGTTCCCTGTAAAACATACTCTGTGTGGTAAAATATTTCGATGTTCTCTATCTCTTTATATATATATATATATATATATATATATATATACACACACACAGACTCTATACCATGTTGTGCGCCTGCATTCATTTACGTGCTTCGGCGATGGCACCTTCAGTCTCATCAATTTTTTTTGTAAATAATTATGTGCGCACGCGCATTTTTGATATATATGTATATATACTGAGGTGACAAAAGTCATGGGATCGCAATATGCAAATATAAAGATGACAGTAGTGTTGCGTACACAATATATAAATGGGCAGTGCATTGGTTGGGCTTTCATTTGTAGTCAAGTGATTCATGTGAAAAGGTTTCAGACGTGATTATGGCCGCACAACGGGAATTAACAGACTTTGAACGCGGAATGGTAGTTGGAGCTCGACGCATGGGACATTCCATTTCGGAAATGGTTAGGGAATTCAACATTCCGAGATCCACAGCGTCATGAGTGTGCTGTGAATACCTAATTTCACGCATTATCTCCCACCATGGACAGCGCAGTGGCCGACCGCCTGCACTTAATGACCGACACCAACGACGTGTGCGCAGAATGGTTAGTGTTAACATACAAGCAACACTGCATGAAATAACCGCAGGAATCAATGTGGGATGTTCGACGGACGTGTCCGTTAGGACAGTGCGGCGAACTTTGGCTGTACTGGGCTATGCCAGCAGAAGACCGACTCGAGTGCCTTTACTAACAGCACGGCATCGCCTGAAGCGCCCCTCCTGGGCTCGTGACCATATCGGTTGGACCCTAGACGACTGGAAAACCGTGACTTGGTCAGATGAGTTCCGATTTCAGTTGGTAAGAGCTGATGGTAGGGTTCGAGTGTGGCGCAGACGCCACGAATCCATGGACCCAAGTTGTCAACAAGAAACTGTGCAAGCTGGTGGTGGCTCCATAATGGTGTGGACTGTTTTTACATGGAATGAACTGGGTCCTCTGGTCCAACTGAACCGATCATTGACTGGAAAGGGTTATATTCAGCTACTTGGAGACCACCTGCAGCCATTCATGGCCTTCATGTACCCAAACAACGATGGGATTTTTATGGATGACAATGCGCCATGTCACCGGGCCACATGTTCGTGATTGGTTTGACGAACATTCTGGACAATTCCAGCGAATGATTTGGCCACCAAGATCACCCGGCATGAATCATATCGAACATTTATGGGACATAATCTAGAAGTCAGTTCATGCACAAACTCCTGCACCGGCAAAACTTTCGCAATTATGGACGTCTATAGAGGCAGCATGGCTCAATATTTCTGCCGGAGACTTCCAACGACTTGTTGAGTCCATGCCACGTCGAGTTACTGCACTTCGCTGGGCAAAAGGAGGTCCGACACGATATTAGGAGGTATCCCATGACTTTTGTCGCCTAGGTGTATATATATACCTTATGTAAAATTTAAATTGACATGGGCCTGGTCACTTTATTCTTGTGTCGGTCAAGTGAAACTTTGAAATTATTACAAAAGTAAATCTTTTATAGAACTGCTCATTTTTAGCATACTTTCGGAAGGAAATGTGAACTGAATAAGTGGTTCACATCCAATATGCGTACTGCACATTACAATAAGAGAAGACATTACTCAAGAACCATTTTCCGGAACGTTGGTAGTTTCAGTTGTGGTGGTGCTAAATATGATAATGTGTTTGCTAAGCCGGTATCTCAATGTCAAGAAAGTTATATTTTGCTTTCTCTACTATAGAGATTTGGTATACTGGCTATGACAAGTAATCCTGGTAGTGGGAATTTTGGAAATGTGTTTCTTTCGTCAAGCCCATAATAACCCAGGTGCTGCTGTTGCGTATATAAACCATATTGATGTTCGAGATATTATATGTTGGAAGACTTTCGCTATTTATGAAATTGTTGTAAATCAAACTGATGTTGTTTCTATTGCTCAAAATCCTGTTTTGTATTCACATAAAAAAGTGAGATCACTTTCCTGTTTGTGTGTGTGTGTGTGTTGTGTGTGTCTGTGTGTGTGTAATGCGTGTCTGTGTCCCCCCTGTTCATTGAATGCTTAAACCGATTTCCACCAAACTCGGTCGAATATTTCTTACTAAGTACACCTGAATTTGATAGTTTTCGACCACGCCATGCACTTACTTTAAAAATGAAGGGCATTTTAATATTTAAGGTTATATGTCATATCTCTTAAACCATTCAACCAATTTTAACTACATTTTGTATGTCAGCAAAGCATTGTGTAAGCATTAGATTTTGATAAGTATACTGTCATTATTCTACCATTTTGGAAGATTCGGCCAAATTAAAAAAATTATCATTTACATTAAATCTCGGAAACTGCTCAACCAATTTTCACCTAATTTGGCAAATAAGTAATATAATAACAGACGAGATAAATATAAATGATTAAATTTGATTAGTTACTTTTAAAATGGTGGCTATTCAAATTTTTTAGGTTTATTTTTTATATCTCCTATACCATTTAACCAATTTCGATATAATTTTGTATGCTGGAAGTATCTACTAGAAGCATCATATATGCAAACACATAGCCATTTGTCGGTCTTTTTGTAAGATAGCGCTATATTATTTAATAAAGTTGTATAATATATCGGCAAACAATTGACAGATTCCTACCAAATTTGGCAAACAAGTAGTACTGCGGCCGTTGATATGTATAAATAATTATGCCAGACACTTATTTTCGAAATGGCAGCCATCTAGCTATTTTAGCATATTATTAAATATCATCGAAACAGTTTGATCAATTTCAACTTAACTTTATATGCTGGAATTATATATATATATATATATATATATATATAAACATAAAATGTTTCTACACAGAGCCTCTTTTGTCGTCCATTTTGTAAGATAACCCAACATGAAGTAATACAGTTTTTATATCGTATCTCAAGAAGCAATCAACCTATTTCTTTCAAATTTGGCGAAGAAGTTGTACTGTGGTAGGCCATATAAATTTAAATGTTGTAAGTGTTTAAGTCTCTTATATTCCGAATGACGCTTATACAAACATTTTTGCTGAGTGTGCTATATCTAAGAAAATATGTAACATATTTAAATTTAACTTTGTATTTTGTATTTATGACAATCATCGAATGTGTTTATACATAAACTATTTGTCCTCCCTTTATGAAGATCTTCACAGGAACAATGGAGGTTTTATGCCATATCTCGACGACCAATCAACTGATTCATACCTAAATATGGCCATATAAATATTTTGTTACGTTTGGCATATCTATTTAACTATTCAAAAAATTCGAAACACACTTTTTATGCTCAGTATCTATGAGAAAGATCATGTACAGAAACTCTACAAATACACAGGTGACCTACCAAGGATTCTAAACCATGAAACATCGTACCATAAGCTAGCGTGCAATCAACTGCATTAAGGAGGTCGGATTCGGAGCATCAACTTCAAATTTAATCAATGTTTCGAATGAAAAGGTTTACTCCCCCTAAGTAAGTGAGCCACTTAAAGCATGTAGTTTATATGATATAACATAGCGCAACTTGTGAGAAGAATTTGGTGAAAATCGGTTGAATGGTTCTTCAGATATGCCATAAAACGTAAATTATTTTCATGGATGATCTTCATAAATGGAAGACAAAAAAGTTATGTATTATCACATTCGATGGTTGTATACTGCCAGTATACAAAGTTAAGCTAAATTTGACAACATAGTTTCGTAGATAACGCACACTTAGTTGAAATTATTTTGTAGCCGCCACTCTTAAAATACGTCTTTGTCATGTTTAAAAAATATCTATAGTTATATGGCCTACCACTATACAAATTGTGCCCCAAATTTTGTAAGAATTGGCTGACTGTTTCCCGTTATATGGAATAAAAACGTAATATTTATTGTTGGGTTAACTAACAAAATGGCAGAGAAATGAGGTTCTGTATAGACAAATTTCATGGTTGTAATAAATGCTGTGAATATAATAAGTTAAGTTGGAATTTGTTTCGAAAAAGAAAGATATTGAGCTAAAATATTTATACAGGCAACATTTTGAAAATAAGTGCCTGACTTACTTAAATCATAACAATTTACAACACCTGCTGCAGTGCAAATTGTTTGCCAAATTTGGTAGGAATCGGTCAATTGTTTCCCGAGATGACATAAATACTTTATTTATTCATGCGGCGCAATCTTACAAAATGACATACAAAATATGATTTGTGTAGATATAGTTTATAGTTCTAATAACTACTGGCAGCATACAAAGTTAAGTTTGTCCATGTGGCCGCCATTTTGAAAGTGGCTGACACATTTAAACATACCATATTTCATCATCTGCCACAGTACAACTTGTTTGCCAAATTTGGTTGGAATCGGTTCATTGTTAACGGAGATTTGACATAAAAACTTTATGTTATTCATGTGGCACTAACTTACAAAATGGCCGACAAAGTGGCTACGTGTTTACGTATATGATGCTTGTAATGCATACTTTCAGCATACAAAATTTGGTCGAAATTGGTTAAATCGTATAGTAGGATACCAAATAAACCCAAAATATTTGTATTGCTGCCATTTTGAAATTAATGCTAAATCAAGTTTAATCACTTACGTTTTTACAGACTGTCATAGTATTACTTACATGCCAAACTAGGTGGGAATTGCTTTAATAGTTTGAGATAAAATGTAAAATCTTAATTTATTCTTTTAGTGCTCTTCCAAAATGGCTGACTTACAATAGTATCCATTTCAAAACGTAATGCTTACACGATGCTCTGAACCATACAAAATGTTGTTTAAAACGTTTGAATGGTATTGAGATGACATGTCAACCTAAATATTAAAATGGCCACCATTTTGCAAGTGCATGTCAGGCATGGTTTAAAACTATAAAAGTCAGGTGTCCTTGCTAAATACTATATGTGTACAGAGTTTGGTTAAATTCGGTTGACGCGTTCAAAAATTGAAAGGGGAGAGTGGAGACACACACAGCCACACACACCACACAAAAATACAGAAAATTGATCTCATACGCCTTTCTTTCCTTCGGAAAGTAGGCTAAAAATTGTGAGTCTTTGTAAGAGGGAAAATGAAACCAGGCTAGGGAAAAGGGATAACTAGGAGTAGGGTTAGAAGTGTTAGGGCGACGGGAGCAGGATTTTTTATTGCTGCTGAGGAGGTGCAGCTCACAAGTGAATTTACCAATTTGTATAGCCAGTATTGTGGATGCTGATGTGATTGGAGGGAGCTGATTTTGTTTTTGTCTCTGATTTGTTTGGCTGAGTAAAACTATTGGATGGAGGAGTTCCATGTAAAAACATCGTGCGAGTTCAGTGATGCTGGTGCCATGGATGCTGTCCTCCATGTTCGGACCTTTGGAGTTTTCGCCAGGGCTGGCCACCCTCACGGATCTTCGCTGGACCGAGGAGGCTGAACTTTCCTTCACCTGGATGCTCCAGCTTCAGGGTCGTAGGATGAGACGCCCGGTCGCCTCATGTCTGGCACCGACGATTTTCCTGCATCGAAAAATACCGTTTTTACCCGCCTGTACCAGAAAATTTACAAGACGTCTGTTCCTACCATGGATGATATTTTTCATCGCTGTTCGGCAGTGCTGGCTGGCCGGGGCTAATACATGGGTCGCCCGACGTAGCTGGTGGCCGTCGACGACTAAGAGGTCCGATGGGGACCAACGCATGAACACCGACCACGAGTACAACAGCATGACCACGCTGTTCGTTAGCATAAAAAGACGAACCCTAGCTCCGGTGATGTGGGACGCTACTTGCGATGTGACGTCACTGTTTCCTTACTGGCACAATTGGTGGTCCAATCCTATTTGATGCAACGTGGCCGGAAATGTTGAACCGGACTTAATTATTAAAGTGTAAATCCTGGCTGGGGCCGAGGACGAGAGGAATCGGCTACCGTCAGCGGTAATGGACACACAAATAAAAGGTAAGTATTGTCACAAACACCCCTCAGGTCTTTAGAAAGAAAATGATGCAACTTCAAAGTTAAAATTTGAATATAGAATTTTTTGTTTTCATTTTTCCTCACATTGGAGAGTAATTTTATGCGAGGTTTTGCATATCACCTTAAAGAGAGAATTTTCCGCTCACTATTGTAGTGAAAGTATTGTGGAATTTCAGATGAAAGCTCGTATTTTGGAGAGAAAATTTTATGTGGTCATGATTATAATGATTGAATGCCCGTATAAAACGAATGTTGTAAAATATTTTGTATTTATGCTCAATATAGAGCGGAGATTTTGCAACTGTAACTTTTAATTTAAATTTTCAATGTTTTGTAATTATGGAAAATATGTAAATATATGTAACGTAGAAAAAAGTTTTTTTTAATTTTCCATAGGGTGCACATATGTCCTTCGGCAGGGTTAATATTCATTTATGCCCGACATAACATTTTATCTTGAAAACTCGTAAATCTCTTTTGTATAGTAGTTCTCCCAGTAAAGAGAACAGGAGGATTACTCTTGTGAAGGTTGTTGAAAGTTGCCGGCAGTTTTCTGGCATTGACATTGCATGGGATTATCGAGAGACTTAGCTCTCTCTGTTGGCCAAGGAGGCGAAAAGGCGGTTTTTATCGGGGTCACAATCTTTTCATGAAAAACAGGTGGCCCTAAACACAAACATCAAAAAAGAAATTTTTTTTAAATCATTGTCTTCAAATTGACAAAATGCCTAATATTATCTACAATTATATGATAATGGTATATTCTGTACCATATAAGAAGGCCACTTTTTGACAGCTCGGCGAAAGTAGCGCCACTGTTTACATCTGNGACGACTAAGAGGTCCGATGGGGACCAACGCATGAACACCGACCACGAGTACAACAGCATGACCACGCTGTTCGTTAGCATAAAAAAGACGAACCCTAGCTCCGGTGATGTGGGACGCTACTTGCGATGTGACGTCACTGTTTCCTTATTGGCACAATTGGTGGTCCAATCCTATTTGATGCAACGTGGCCGGAAATGTTGAACCGGAATTAATTATTAAAGTGTAAATCCTGGCTGGGGCCGAGGGCGAGAGGAATCGGCTACCGACAGCGGTAATGGACACACAAATAAAAGGTAAGTATTGTCACAAACACACCTCAGGTCTTTAGAAAGAAAATTATGCAACTTCAAAGTTAAAATTTTAATATAGAATTTTTTGTTTTCATTTTTCCTCACATTGGAGAGTAATTTTATGCGAGGTTTTGCAAATAACCTTAAAGAGAAAATTTTCCGCTTACTATTGTAGCGAAAGTATTGTGGAATTTCAGATGAATGCTCGTATTTTGGAGAGAAAATTTTATGTGGTCAGCATTATAATGATTGAATGCCCGTATAAAACGAATGTTGTAAAATATTTTGTATTTATGCTCAATATAGAGCGGAGATTTTGCAACTGTAACTTTTAATTTAAATTTTCAATTTTTTCGTAATTATGGAAAATATGTAAATATATGTAACGTAGAAAAAAGTTTTATTTTTATTTTCCATAGGGTGCACATATGTTCTTCGGCAGGGTTAATATTAATTTATGCCCGACATAACATTTTATCTTGAAAACTCGTAAATCTCTTTTGAATAGTAGTTCTCTCAGTAAAGAGAACAGGAGGATTACTCTTGTGAAGGTTGTTGAAAGTTGCCGGCAGTTTTCTGGCATTGACATTGCATGGGATTATCGAGAGACGTAGCTCTCTCTGTTGGCCAAGGAGGCGAAAAGGCGGTTTTTATCGGGGTCACAATCTTTTCATGAAAAACAGGTGGCCCTAGACACAAACATCAAAAAAGAAAATTTTTGAAAATCATTGTCTTCAAATTGACAAAATGCCTAATAATATCTACAATTCTATGATAATGGTATATATATACTTTAAATAAAATAAAATTTTTAAACAATATATTTTAACAGGAACTTTGAAAAAACCTCATTCTATTAACATTAACAAACGTTTTATTTTTAAATTTTGTTATTGCAGTTATATATGAGATTTTTTAATTTAAAACAATTTTTACATGCACTGGTTTTGTGGCTCCTCTGCGTTATTATTCTAAATCATTAATTTTTTATTTGAAAATAATGCATTTTAATAAATATTGCTGTATGTGGTACCGTGGTGATTTTCTTACTTCAAATATATAGCCAATAAAAGGAACTACACCAAAATATATTCGGTTCTTGATTTTATGTTACGGGAAGCGCCTTTCAGGCATTGAAAATCAGGAAAGCAATATTCTCTCTTCAGACCACATAGACAACAGCGAAGGTGTCGCTACACACATCTTTTTCATACCAAAACGCAAGGAAAGATAACTTAATTGTTATCTTCGCGCATGCTTAAATCCTACGCATCCAATAAGCTTGAATAAAAGCTAACAGTCTGCGCAGATTGTTCCCTGACCCGTTCCCCGCAACATACCCACAAATACTACAACCAAACGCCAGCTTTAACGGGCACTTATAGTCCATTCACGGTTACTTACAACTTTCCTGAAGCCCTGCTAAAGTTATACTTTCAGGATGTTCCTTCGCCTTATGCAAACAAAGCTTATACGAGTCTAGAAAATTACACCAAAGGGATAATGCACCGCATCCGTGCGCACTCAGTGTAATAATACTTTGCAAAAGAACTATTTCTTACTAGGCCATACCAACACACCTATTGTCTCACTGTTTTAATCCATATTTATTATAAACGAAACATTATAATTTATAAATAAAATATGAATAAGACTTTAATTTAACTAAAAATAAGGTATTTTATTGTTAACACAAGTACAAAACGCTTGTAATGCATTACCTAGTTAGGAAACTACCAAACACATCATACCTGGTGTGAATTTTGAAAGATTTGATTCAGAAAGTTTGAAGAAACCACGAATAAGGCTACAGCTTAGAATCGCGACCGGGAGTGGCTCGAAGTATAAAAAGGGGAGAGAGGAATGGACTTTTTACCATCTACACTACATATACGTGGCAAAGTTAACAAGTGGCTTTCACCATAAAAATATAGATTTACCTATAACTTAAGAAAAAAATTTCCAGCGAACACCAGGCGTCTAATGACACTGTGCCAATGGTAAACAGATCATACTTATGACTGTATATTAGCAAACGAAGTAACAGGATTCTGGCAGTATTATTTTGCAGTGGACAGAAAAGCTACGAAAACTAATCAATTCTACATACTCTGAATAAAATACCTGGCGTACAGGGTCATTGAGTCTTATCTAACATACGCATGATTGCACCAGTCGGAAAACAGAATGTAATGATACTGAAAATGAAATTGTAGAGATCCATATTCTTGGGGAAAGATTACTAAAAACATGTTTTGCTGCTCCGAATGAAGATTATTTGACACATACAAATCACGAAATCGTCAAAATGCATTTGTAAGATTATTCACACATTCATAATAACGATATGCTTAATAGTGAAAATACATTGCCATTTTTCACCTCCAAAAATCTTAATAAATTAAAATTCTTAAAACGTTAGTTTTATGAATTACCAAGTCCAGAATAACATGCAGTGCAATTAAAATTCTGCGCATTACAATATTCTAAAGAAATAATGCTTATGAATATGACAATTAAAATGAGTTAAAACGTGATAGTCAATCAATCAAAATTTTTTTTTGAATTTTGTTAACATATACATGGGACTTACTTGTATACCCCCTCCCCCCATCCTTACTAGAGTACACTGGTCCCATCAAACAGAAGAAATCAGAGCTCAAGCTATTCTTATGTAAACAATTTGATTGTATCTGCTGTATCGTCGAATAATATTCTTGAACAGCGTTGGGTAGCATAGATTAAATATTTCATGGCTGTGCTTTAAAAATGCTAAACGTTTTAGACATGTGTGACGTCATTCCAGGCAAAATACGTTTAAAAAAAATTTTTTTTGCACACTCAGGTGTAAATAACAACATCACTCGTTTCCTAATATATAAAATAAACTAAAACGCCTACAAAAATGGAAATTAGGAGAAAATTAAAGGTATATTCTCGGTGGATTTTAATACATGCACGGCGGAAGTTATTTTACAAACATTCAGAGAAAGCGGCATTTTAAAATATGCAAACAAATCCATTATATTAAAAGAAAAAATTAGAAAATTTCTGCGTTGTTGCATGGGTATCTTGAGTAACCCCATAATTTTTATATTTGGACAGTTAAATTAAGTTTCAGAAAAAGCGAATTCACAGTCTTGAGCATGGTTTGAAGTGGCACATACAATGACTACAAGTTGGGCTACCCCGACACCTTTAAGGCCCAGGGTGGCCCAGTTGTAAGTCAACACTCTTTACGACAGCAATAAATATCGATCCACAGCCCTGGCGGTTCAATATTATTCGAAAAGGAATGTTCAAATTTCTGGAGTATGGTTGAGTGGAGAGGTGAGGTAAGGTAAGGTGAAGGCAGAGCGATGGTAGTATACAAGGGCGGGGGACACAGGAGTGCACCGAGAAAACCCGCAGGTCAAAGGTGACATGCGCCATGCTTGCCACATGCGAAAATCCGAGTGAACCCACCGAAAATCAAACTTCCACCGCAGCCCTCTTTTTCCACGTCATCATAGTGGGAGAGAATTTACCAAAATGTAAAGAAAAAAGTGTTGGGTGGGGGATTTTTCATTTCATTCCAGCACTGCTGCATTCACACCTCGCACCATCCACATCCAACTTTCGTTCAATCCATTTTGACAGCACCTCATGAGGCAGCTGGGGCGGTATCTATTTGCACTACTGCATCCAAAGATTTCACTTCTGGCCGTGCTAGCTGAAAATTGTCCTCGGAACGTCGGACACGTCCAGCCAAGTCTGTATTGTGGAGGACAGAATTTAAGGCGGCTTAAATGAACTGCAGCCTCTGCCGTTCACTTTTATACCTTAAGCTGGTTTTTTAATGCAAAGATAAATTTTGCACACTTGAAAATTATACTCAACGCAAAAATTCACAAATCTATGAATTAACGAAGACCACAAATAAAATCAACTGTAACAGAGTATTTGGTAACAGCTTAAATTAACGAAAATACAGTAATATTTTACTTCAAAATGATTTGTACATGAAGGTTATAATCGCTTTAAACTAATGATATTTATTGTTCGACAAAGATGTTGGCGATATGACAATAGCGTGGATGGTAGTAATGTGGGTAACAGTAGTGGAGATATTAGTGTCATCTGTGTAAATGCGTAATACTACAGTAGAGGCGAACGCGCCTGGGACCATATGCGTACAGTGAGCCTTGTCGTTCGTTCTCCCATGCGTCAACTATAGTTTCAATAAAAACCTAATGCACGAGGTAAATTCTTACACAGCTCTTTGATATACGCTAGGAGCTTGAAGGAATTTTATTACTGAACAATGATACAGAAAGTGTTTTTATACTAGTATGTTATTTTTCGCAGGCCGCACGAATTCGGGGGAGTGTTTTCCAATGCTGTTTTTTTTTACGACTGCGCCATATTTCAGTATTTTAACAACAAGAAAAGTTTCAACACAAAAAGAGCTCTTTCGCTTGTCACACCCGTATGAAGATAAGTACTTAAGATGAATAATTGGTAGGATAGTGCAGACATTGGGACATAATTCAGAGAGTGGTGAAGTCTGAACTTGCTTTCACATGACGCGAGCTAGCTGCAAATAACGTAAACATTTTACTACCATCTACAAGACGCACCTTTTGAAATTGTTTTCACGAGCCGTAAAACTGTCTTCTATTAGCTGGGCGTGATTAATGTTTACGTACGCGGCTTTCCACTTTCGTAATGTAAGCTCTTTTTTTCAGCGGCCTTTTCTTTATTTTTAGTTCTCAGATGAACATCGGACCAAGAAATATAGCACACTTAAATCCACCACTAATACACGTTTTTACCAACAGCTGCTCCATGTCTAGGATAAAGAATTTAAAAAAACACCACAGCATGCGCATTCCCGAGTGTATTCGCATTAGGACAGTACACAAAAAATATCAAACGTTTCTGAAAAACTTACTGGTTCCATTCGNCCACAGTGACTTACTGGTTCCATTCGTACATAAAATAACCAAGTCAATTAAAAAACACACACCATCTACCCATTTTTAATTTAAAGCAATGGAAATTTTAAATTTATTGCGGGTTTTTCATGTACACACTTTTCCCACCATCTAAGTTCCATTCTCTAAAAAAAAATTTGGGATCTGTATAATATGTGATGAAGCGCGCTTCTTCGTGCAGAAGTGCGATCGCCTCTCATCCGGGAGGTTGCGAGTTCGATTCTAGCATGCTGCTCNTTGGATCTGTATAATATGTGACGAAGCGCGCTTCTTCGTGCAGAAGTGCGATCGCCTCTCATCCGGGAGGTTGCGAGTTCGATTCTAGCATGCTGCTCTGACTGGGCTTCGCACGCTCTTCCTGGGCAAATGCCGACGCAGTCCCTTGAAATGAATTCACCAGGTAATTATATGTTATATTCTTATTCTGACTGGCCTCTTTGTATACGAATAAACAAATATTATTATCGACAGGTACTTATTGAAGGTGTTGATGATTGGTGATTGGTGGTGTGAGTGATGTTGGGGGTGACGTACGGTGGTGGTGGTAGTAGTAGTTGTAGCAGCATAACTGGTAGTAATATTAGTAGTGGTTGTTATTGTTCTTCATATTTGAAGACGATGATGAGTGTTTACACGATTGGCGTATTTGGACGCACAGCACGTATTAGGAATGATGCCATTCTCTTTGGTTGGCCATTACCTTCCGAAGTATGATGCCCTGAACACCAGAATGAAATGTTCTACACCTGGAAACTCCCCGACCGAGCAGGGAATCGAACTCGCCATCCTTGACCCACTAGCCAAGCCACTGGCTCAAATGACCGAACTTGCATACGTGACGCATGACTTTTTAAATTTTATGTTATCGAAAAACTACAAAAATATGCTGAATACCACGTTCAGTTTGATGAATCACATAAACAAATAGTAAAATTCAGGCGTTATAACGACCACGAGATGAGGATAATTCATAAACAGAATGAACTGTTTCCGTAATTAAAATATATGGAAGAATAACCATAGCAACCATGAGGCATACCAACCTTGAGGATATTAACATTCTTTAAAATATGCAATATCGTAACATAACGTACACGCACACACCGGATTCTTATTAATCGAAACAAAATGCTTTTCCCTTGTGCATGTAGGGGAGGGGGTAGGAGATGCAAGACACTGTTCACTACAAGCTGCTCAGTACAAAAATTAACATGGCAATTCAGTCTTAGGTGTGAACGTTCATTAATAATTTGAGCTATGTTAATCTGCACAACTGACTTGCAAAGAATGCAGGCAGCAGTATTATAGGCCATTCACGGTTACTTTACACTTTCCTGAAGCCCTGCTAAATTTCTACTTCCAGAATATTCCTCCGCCTCATGAAAACAAAGCTTAACTTATGATTCACAAAGAAAGTGGTAGACCTAGTACGAACTAACATTAGATTGAAAATGAATATTCCCTCTAAATGAAAATTACTGGTAACTCAGTTTATTTAATACATTACNGTGTTCTGAATTACGCGTACCTTCGTTCTGTGCATGAAGGCACGAATTACATTCAAGTAAGTTTTCGTAGATCAACATGGAACGTGAATAAGGTGAAACGTCTGTGGCGGTGAGAAAACTGGTAATTTTACATTACCAAACGGGTAAATCTCTGCGTAAGATCGGCAAAATTGTGAATCGCTATCATTCTACTGTGCAAAATATCGTTCGTCGCTTTCGTCAGTATAGTAGAATAGATAACAAAGAGAAGCGTAGTTCCAGAAAAATATTCACTGCATCAGACGAGCGACGGATTCAACGTCAAATAAAGAATAATCCCGCGTTAAGTGCACCAAAACTTGCCAGGGAAGCAGAGGTCGTCTTGGAGAAAAAAGCCTGCCTAGAAACCGCGAGGAGGGTCCTTCGTAGAGAGGACTTCAATGGTCGAGTAGTGCGCAATAAACCATACATCAGCAAGAAGAATAAACGCATCAGGTTCCAGTTTGCCACAGGTCATGCTGATAAATCTTCTGACTACTGTAAAACAGTAATATTTACGATGAAAGTAGATTCAATGTGTTTGCATCAGATGGGCGTAAGCCAAACACGTGGCTTGCGAAAAGAAATTTTCGGTCGACGGTGAAACACAGGGGTGGGTGACTGATGGTATGGGGTTGCATGGCGGCTTCGGGTGTGTGGAAATCTCAATTTCATAGATATTACTATGAATCACGATGTGTATTTGGACATATTGAGGAAAGAACTGGCACCGAGAGCAGAGAAACTAGGCTTGCGGGATTGTTTCACGTTACACTAGGGCAACCAAAAACATAAGGACCATAAGGTACGCATGTGGTTACCCCTCCAGAGTACCTAGACATCATGCTCATTTGAAAATTTGCGGAGTGTGTTAAAAGAAAACATCCGCAAACATCCCATATCTAACCGGAATGACCTCAAGATTGCCCTTCAAACGGAAGGCAATACGATTGAGCCCTCTTATTGTGAAATGTTGGTTCGATGTATGCCAGATAGGCTTAAGGAGATGAAAAAGAACCGTGGTCGTCACACTAGGTACTAACTGTCCACACATGCCCTTCAACTACAGGAAATATACAGGCTGTACTATTCTCATTGTGGTGTACATCTTGACCAACAATGTGTAGTTTTTTTTTGTTATAAATCTATATATTATGTTTTGAAGATATTTGCTTTTGTATCTGTTGTATGATGATTGTTAACACTTTTTTTTCACCAATACCCTCAATTGTCATACCCAAAAGACATGTATTATAACAATGAAATATCATAGGATATTGTCACTGTGAGTCACTGTATGTCTAGAAAATTACACCAAAGGGACAACACACAGCATTCGTGCGCACTCAGTGTAATAAAATTTTGCATAAGAACTATTTCTTACTAGATATTATAAAGACGCCTATTTTATCACTATTTTTATTCATATCAATTGCAAATGAAATATTACAATTCATAGATAAAATATAAGTAAACGTTTAACCAAAAAAAGGTAATTTTATGTTAACAGAAGTATAAAACGCTTTTGATACNTAGATAAAATATAAGTAAACGTTTAACCAAAAAAAGGTAATTTTATGTTAACAGAAGTATAAAACGCTTTTGATACGTGGCATATTTAAGAGACAACCAAGCGCATTATTCATGGGGTGATTTTTCAAAGGTTTGATTAAAAAAAAATGTGAAGAAACCGCGAATAGACTACCTGTTTCATTTTGAATCGCCAAATGAAACTAACAAGCGAGATACGCACTTTACCGAACCTCTGGAGATGTTCAATTCTCAGTCTGGGAGGAGCGGTTTGGCAATGCAAGTAAGTACGCGCCGTCAAAACACTTGAGTGCAAAAAAAGACTGCATTGCGAGTGCGACGCTGGTGAAACACTTCACGAGTGCGGCTTGGCTGGTGACACTTGTCGTGTGAGCGGTTGCGACAGGCCGCAGCAAGGACGCAATCTTCCTCTCGGCTGAGCTGCGGGCAGTCTCTCCTCCTCTTTGCTTGTCGTAGCTAGCTAGAATGCGCGACACACGCCTCGGCAGAACTTATCGAGCCTCTCGACATTCATAGCTCTGACTGATTTACTAAGTTGCTGGAGGGCACAGCTCGGGAGAGTTGGCAGCGTGACCCGGTGATTGGGCGTGGATGGTAATTCAGATACCCTAGCTGCTAGAGTCAACTGCGCAACTGCGCTGTGACACACGCACGTGCACACAAACACATTCGGTTGTTTGTTGTACGCTTTCTGTTGACTACTGATAGACAAGAGAAAAGTCACTGCTGTTATAACTAACCAACTCGTAATCAATGGTTTTAATGGAGACAATGCGAAATACCTTGGGCCATTAAATATATGAAAAATTTACTTGACCTTCGTCCCAATAATTCTGTGCATCATAGGTTAGGTGTGAATGGAATTACAACACCTTACCTGTGAGCTACAGAATTGTTGCTTATAGTACTGAACATGTTTTTAATTTCTGTTATATTCATAAATATCAGAATAACAGCAAAACATGAACAGCAAAAACAATAAATGAATAATAAATAATGAACNCTGTTATATTCATAAATATCAGAATAACAGCAAAACATGAACAGCAAAAACAATAAATGAATAATAAATAATGAACAGCTGAGTTGCGTAGATTTCACGCACAAAAAATTTCACTCATGCAAAGGGACTCGTGAGTCGTGACTGCAGTTGACTTGAGACCACATGAATGCCGGCTCGTTTCAAGTTCTAGTTCAGGTTGTGCACTAATTTCGAACCACCATCTTTCGGCCTCCTTGCACAACGAACGTAGCGTAGCGCCTTAGCGATCACAGCGACCCAGGGTCAATGTGTGGAGCACATGCAGTCTAAATCGAATGTGGTTCTATCTAAAACTGTTAACGTAGTGATGATTCGGAATGTAAAATTCTCCATTAGGCTTTACGCTCCAAAAAGCTCAGAGACAAGCAAACGAGCCCCGGCTGCACGTCTGGTTCATTATCCCGTCCCAAGTGTTTTGCGATGAAAGCGAGAGGAATAAAAACAGAGAGGAATTACAATTCAGAAGAAAAAAATACGAGAAAAGTAAGGAGCCAGGAAAATAAGTGGAGACAGAAAAAAGAGAACGGAGAAGGGGTAATAAGAAGGGTAACAATGGCATCAGTCAAAGCAACCACTCACAAATTATAAACAAATTTCATTTTATTTTATTTATTATTGTTAAATAATTACCATAAGCGCACCGAACTCCTCCACAAACAGGGAAAACTTTGCAATTCAGAATGTGGCTGCGGTGCTCTAAAGCAAACAATTGAGCATATTATCTAATAGTGCCCCCCCACCCCCCTAAAACCTTACTTCCTCCGCTAAAAAAAAATGGTATCTACTGGAACCTAGACATTTTCCGTGCATGCCATATAAATATAATAATACTTGCTCATTTACAATTGAAAATGTTACTCCAGTATGTTTTCCCCTAGGAACAAATTGTTTTATAGATCTATAAGCAAGTACGACGCTAATTTGTACATACTGGTTAACAGCAGTGACAGATAATCAGAGTACATTACGTACATAGTCTCATATGACATAAATAACCATATACTCAATTTAGTCACAGTATACGTGTAGTTGGTTACTTTCAACTTTTCCGAAACTCTGGTAAAGTTCTATACTTTAAGGGTATTCGCTACATATCCTTCTCCACAAGTAAANCTTTCAACTTTTCCGAAACTCTGGTAAAGTTCTATACTTTAAGGGTATTCGCTACATATCCTTCTCCACAAGTAAATAAAACTTAAGCAAGTAAGGAAGGAAGCACCAAGGAGAAAGCACCAAGGAGAAAGCACCAAGGAGAAAGCACAGGACTGTCCGTGCACTAGAAATCCAAAATATACGTGCTTATTGACATTACAAGTAACGTAAAAACACTCAATGAAACATATTTTACTCAAGAACTATTTTGTACAACANCGTGCTTATTGACATTACAAGTAACGTAAAAACACTCAATGAAACATATTTTACTCAAGAACTATTTTGTACAACACTAGCCATAGCCACTGTACTTATTTCTTTTATATGTTCTTAATTCATATTGGCTATGGGAATAAACATAATCTGTAGACAAAACATACATTAAAGTTTAATTTAACGAAATAGTGGAGGCATGTTAATTTTAACAGAAGTATAAAACGCATGTGACAATTAATTTAGAAATCAACCTAACCCGTCATATATGTATATGGTGATTTCCCAACTATTTTGTTCAGAAAGTGTGAGACTATGTTCCTAGTACAGCTAATGCTGGCGTCTTTTTTATTATATGTTTGCATATAATCATCTGTTTTTATTTAGTACGCTTTCTATCGTAGTTACAATTAACATTGGATAGTGGCAAATTGTATGTAAACACGACCGAAATATTACGTATTTTTAGAAAACGCCAGAGGGGTGTATCAGAGTTCATGAGGAATGGAGGTATTAAAAAAAAAAATTTAACTCGATTTTTAATTTATTTACACCTCTCGCTAGCCATCCTCTCCAATCACTCGAGGCTTTGTTGGCTCGTCGATTTGCTGTATTCGCACACCCGGCGCCTAAGGTAGTAGAATCCTCCAAACTCTCAAAACTTAGACTGTCGGCTCGGAGGCCCGTCGCGGCTTGAGTAGCCTCGCTGGCACGATCTAGAAGGTTCCACGCACCCACACACTTGCTGAGAGAGACTAGAGCAATGACCAGAACATTCTTTCAAAGATAAACCCAGAAATTCAATCTGATGAATGTCAGGAGTGCGTGAGTCCCAATAGGCTTATTTCGCACACGCAGCGACTCATCTTTGTTAATCGCCACCCGCTTTTTGAATTACCGCTAACCTAACTTTCACATACTCTTTCGCTCGCAGAAACCGGACAGGGCGAGGAAAGCGATGCAGACCAGAAACACGTACCAGTGCATTAATTTTAGTAGCTAAAAAAAAAAGGTGTGGCTGTGTCGGGGACACGGCCGTTTGTTTTGCGTGAATACGTCTACGTTTTTACGTTCCCGGCACCGCTTCACTCGATCATATGGGGTTTCATGGGTATCACTGGATTGGTCTTGAGATGCTCTTTCCAACCATATACGATATAGGCCGACATTAGACGCGGCGAAACGAACTCAAAATAGCGGTGCCCTCACCCCCTCCGCGCGCAACGCTTCGCAGTCCTCACTCAACGTAACAAATTCTTTGATCCTTTGGCAATCGAGTGGTGTAATTGAACTTTAGAGGTATATAATAGATTCGGAGCTGAAATGCCAAACAGTATCACCCGATTTGGTTATCACTAGATTTTCTGGATTGCCCACTATGGTTGCAAATTTAAAGACGTATTCACGTCAAAAAATTCTCTCCTTTTTGAGTACTTATTGCATCGAAATGNCACTATGGTTGCAAATTTAAAGACGTATTCACGTCAAAAAATTCTCTCCTTTTTGAGTACTTATTGCATCGAAATGGCATCAACACGTGCATACATATAGTTGAAATTTGCATTGTTTAGATAAAGGCAGCGATAATAAATTAATTATATCTACAATGATGCATTACGATTATTGCTATTAGTTATATACAAGATGATTTTAAAATCATGGGACAAACATTGAGGGGTGGTATAGCTCACTAAAACAAACAATTATTGTATAGGAATATATGGGCGGAAGTGACGCGTTGAGGCACAAACACAAAAATAACACATGAAATGCAACACATTGTTTATTTACAACGTCGCCGCTAAATGCCTTTTTACAGCAATGTTTATAAAAATTGCACAAAATTGCTACCGCCGACAGTAATGCAAGCTTGGTAGCGTCGGTGGAGTGATTGGCGAACAGATTCAAATACGCCGTGTATTTCACGCACGCGTGTAGCCGCACAGGATAGTCGAGCGACGAGGTCTTCAATGGAATCAAGTGGAGTCTCGTAAATGAGGGCTTTCAAATGCCCCCCTAGGAAAAATCGAGACTGGATCAACCTGGCGATTGAGGTGGCCATCGGACTGGCCCACCTCGCCCTCAACGCGTCACTCCTGCCCATATATTCCTATACAATAATTGTTTGTTTTAGTGAGCTCTACCACCCCTCAATGTTTGTCCCGTGATTTTAGAATCGTCCTGTATAATTAAACGCGAGGCGTACTTCTCGTTTTCTTTGCCTTTTTGCAGATATTTTGCGTGCTTTTGTTTGCTCTACTGCATCAAACGCAAGTACCTCCAGCAAACTGATCAGACACAAATGTGCGCCACTCTGCTTCTCGGAGGGTCACAAGCACATACCTACTTCATATGAACTAGGTAAATTAGTGCAATTTACTGGTTCATACGAAAAGTAAAAGATTGCTATTTACTAATTCATATGAGAGCGGTAAATGCGTGCGGCCTCTGGGAAGCAGAGTGGTGCATAGTTGTGTATAGTTACTTTCCTGTAGCCAGTTGTATTTGTACATTGCAGGGAAGCGGTATAATAATCAGTATTTCTTCATGTTACTTGTGAATGCGGTTTCGAAAAATTCTAACTATTTTATTTCCTTTAATGTTTTTTTATATATATTTTTCACTGCTAAAATTTATTTTTTTATTATTCAGAACAATTGAATGCCACATTTGCCCTTTTGGATCTTAAATTGTTAATATGATACCCATCTGGCTATCTGTGACAACATAGCTCTGCAACCGCGTGTATTAGAAATACTAATTTTTCTCTCGATTAAGTGTGAAGTTAGAGAGCATAAAACGTATTTCTAAAACGTGGGGGCAAACTTCGGCAGAGTATTTCTGGGGGTAAAAGAAGATTAGTAATGCATACAATCCATCGTTTACCTCAAAAAGTAGGGGCAATAAAGGGCGTTAATAGTGATGAAAACGTTCCGCAGTTCATGAATGACATTTTGTGCAGTAATATGTTAAACTGTCTTCATGAAGAAAGTGAGGATATTGAATGTATTACCCATCCACAGCAAACAAATAATAAGGGTTGCCACCTTACCACATGCAATAAATGTGTTTGGGTACGTATTGTCACATTTCGGGTACAAATAATGAAACTCGGGGTCACAATTCAGAACAAAGGGTCTCCTGGCGTAACTGCCCAACTCGACTAGTAAGCATGCACAGTGTAGTGACATACGTGTGCGAGGCGATTCCTGCCCCAGCCAGCGACAGTCCGCTCTAGAAGGAGGGGTGGGGGAGATATAGTGATTGGAGTTTGGACGAGCAAGGAGTAGGCAACGTGTGGTGATCGTTGTACAGTCCCCGTTAGACCAAACCACCACGTTGATGCTGTTCTGCCTTATCTGCGAAAGTAAATTACCTGCACTGTGTGTGATTACATATATCCAATAAACATTTATTTCATTCAATAGTGTGGCAAACCCTATAATTTGTATGTTAGGGATGGTTAATACATTCAATAGCCTTGCCTTCTTGANTCATTCAATAGTGTGGCAAACCCTATAATTTGTATGTTAGGGATGGTTAATACATTCAATAGCCTTGCCTTCTTGATGACCACAGTTTAATACATTACTGCACAAAATGCAATTAATGTACTGCAAGGCGTTTTCATATGGTACAAATGTGCATCCTCCGCTGTTAGCGCCCTTTATTGTCCGTAATGTCTGAGGTGGCCAATGGGTTGTATACTTGATTCGTCTTGTTTAACCGCCAGGAGTTTGCCCCCATGTTCGAGAAACACATAGTAGAAGTAGTGAAGAGAGAGCCGAGAGAGAGGCGGTACTGACCGGTGCGGTAGCCGGCGTTGGAGAGGTAGGTGGCGAAGGAGCGCGTCTCGTGCGTGGCCTGCCACTGGGGGCTGGAGCAGTTGTCGTTGTTGGTGAACACCTGGTGGTTGTGCACGTACATGCCGGTCAGCAGGCTGCTGCGCGACGGGCAGCACATGGGCGTCGTCACGTAGGCGTGCCGGAACTCGGCGCCGCCGTTCCGCAGCAGGCGCAGCGTCCGCGGCATGAAGTTCAGCGAGCCTGCCGACACACCACCACCNACTCGGCGCCGCCGTTCCGCAGCAGGCGCAGCGTCCGCGGCATGAAGTTCAGCGAGCCTGCCGACACACCACCACCCCTCCCACTTCTACAGCTGCACTCTGCACTAGCGCTGACATTTCTCAATTATATATACTAACCTAGGAAACACCCTCCCCCAAAACAACTCAAATCGACCTTCATCACTGGATTAATTAAGTCTTAAACAAAAAAAAATTTATGCTATATTTTAAGAGTGATAGACTCGTTAACTGAAGCCTACATATCGTTGGAAACCAGTATCAAAGATCTAATAAACTGCAAATATTTTACCATAAAGAAACTTTTTTTTTTGGAGCTNGATCGTTGGAAACCAGTATCAAAGATCTAATAAACTGCAAATATTTTACCATAAAGAAACTTTTTTTTTTGGAGCTGTATATTGCGCAGCTAAGACATTTACAAATTCACGGCATTACTCTCGCAAAATATTTTTTCACTAACTTGACAAAAACTGCTGCACTGCCGTTTCTTGGATTTGAAATGCTAGAAACCCGAAATTTTTAAATTTTACCATTTTTGTGTAGCATTAATTTATGTCTCACGCTCATACACCAAAAAATAAAGGCTATACTGGAATATTTACAATAACATAATGCATAAATCACATCCTAAAAAAACTGAAAAGCTCGCAAAAATAATTATTATTGTAAAAATCAAATAAGCTAAATTTATTCATAATACACCCTCATCAAAAACCTAATAAACAATCATCAATAGCTATAAACTTTAAGCCAAAAGGCAACATAACAATAAAAGGAGTATGGAAAAAANACCTAATAAACAATCATCAATAGCTATAAACTTTAAGCCAAAAGGCAACATAACAATAAAAGGAGTATGGAAAAAAATTCTTAATAATACAACCCTCTAATTCCAAAAGAATAGTTATAGCAATCATTCATTTTAATATAATCCATATTTTATCATGGGCTGAATGTTAACAATATTTTAAAAAAAGCATGACATTTATTNACCTAATAAACAATCATCAATAGCTATAAACTTTAAGCCAAAAGGCAACATAACAATAAAAGGAGTATGGAAAAAATTCTTAATAATGCAACCCTCTAATTCCAAAATAATAGTTATAGCAATAATTCATTTTAATATAATCCATATTTTATCATGGGCTGAATGTTAACAATATTTTAAAAAAAGCATGACATTTATTAAGTGAATACGTATTTGTATATTTATATTAGTACATTTATCATTTATTTTATTCATTAATTATAATTTATTAAATATATGAACTAAATAAATGATTCAATTTTAGAAATATTAAATAAATGAAATAGTAGTTTACGGCTGCACTGCGATTTAGTCGAAAGTTAAAAGGTTTGGTTGGCGCTTAAGGAAAAAAAATATCAGACGCCATCTAAGATTTCTAAATTTTTTGCCATAGATTTTGTTTTAAAAGATGTAGGCCACTACTGAAATTTTTGGAATTATGAAGTCTAAAATAAAGCTACTCGAGCCTTTCGATATTGTTGCATCTTCTCTACCTAGAAGTAAACTAATGCGTTGTTTTACTTCTTCCACTCCAGCTAAAAAAAAAATTATCGTCGCAGTGAAGATGTCGCAATAAAGAGAGGCTAGGGCAGCTATTATTTACACTTTACAATGCCAGAAATTTCAGTACGCCATTTTAAATTAAAACTATGTCAGAAAATTTAAAAAACCAAGAGGGCGTCGGATATTTTCCCTTAACAGCGAGGTCTTGAAGGTGAAATTGGGTGGACATGGAACAGTGGTGGAAAGCAAGGATGTGGAAACGGGAGTACTCCGAGAAACTAAAGATGCGGCAGACAGAGTTTCCTCGTTGGCAAATGTCTCCAACAATGACTCATCCATTGCCAATAAAACTGTCAAGATCACATGGTCAGCAGTGATGAACGTGCTGGTTACGTCTGGTTTTTCAACACATCTATAAAATAATATGACTAACGTGAGTATATTATAGTTTCAGTAAAACTAAGCCAGAGGTATTGAACATAGATTTCAAAGCAATTACATCATAAAAAATGTCACAACCTCATCAAAGTATATCAATTTTGTTTTGACAGTGCTACTGGCCGAAAAGCAGCCCAATATTGTAACGCGGAGAGTGGTTCCGATGGGATTGAGGTCTGGGCTGTGGACTGGCGCCAATCTATTTCCGGAACCCTATTGTCCACATACCACTCACGAACAGGCCGTGTTTTATGGCAAGGTGCACTATCATGCTGAAACATACAGTTATCTCCGAACTGGTCTTCTTATGTTTACAAACGTAGCTGGTCACAATACCCTTATAGCCTTTCGCCTTTAACGTGCCTCGTAGTATTACCAGAGGACCAAGCCCCTTCTATAAAAAACACACTGCCATTCCACCTCAGCCGAATTTCACGTGGGCACTATACGGGTCGACATGTAGCGTTCACCTGGAATTCGCCACACCTAAACCCCCCATCGAACTGCTACGTGGTATAGCATGATTGATCACACCAAATCGCACATCTACAGTCGTCCACATTCCAGTGGCGGCGCTCTTTACAACACCGAACGTGGGGCTTCGCATTCACAGGCGAAAGGTGATGTTTATAGGCAGGTGCCTAAGCTTTGAACCTCAGTCCTAGTGACTTCCGGGGCAAAGCCATGGTGCTAGCTACACAATTAGAGACACTGCGGAATTCACGGGTAATGGTACCATGGTTACATGCGATGTTCATATTCCACCTTCTTCAATGTTCGACGGTCCCTGTCGGTCAACACGCCTGGTTTTGTTGTGGTTGTGCTTTCCCGTTTCTACTTCGTAATCACACCTCCGACGGTCGACATGGGCAACTTGAGAAGTGTTGAAATGGCACTACCGTATTGCTTACCTATGCGGCAACCAATAACTACACCACGTCCGAAATCACTGAGCTCCCTTGCTCCACCCATTGTGCCGGTATCGCGTAGCACTGACCAACATCGAGCCCTCTGCCTGCTTTTACAGCGGCAGCGGCGGTCGTAGTGACATCTAGGCGGGAGTTTACGTTTACAGAGAGTGGTGCCCGGTTACTTTTGATCACATGGTGTATATCTGCACCTGTTTCACGACACATTAGTTCCTTGGATTCAATGTCTAATGGAAATATTACACATCTGCAAGCACCCCAATTTGTTTAAAATCGTAAGCAAAATTTGTTTTTATACTATAAAGTTTAGGAAAATTTCGTAAGACAGCCGCCACGTTAATTTTGGAGTGCTATCTAAATTTAATTGAAAAAAAGAAAGGTAACTGTTAATGGTTTTGTAACAGCAACAGCATTTTCAGTGGTCGTTCACACAATACACTATCGTGACATTCAGTGTTGCATCTTAAATACTTTAATACTTTTGGCAATCTTATCGCTGAGCTCTAAATTCAAAGGAGTCACTTCATACTGTGAGTACAATTTGATTTTCGATTTGCAATTTTTTCGCGATGAACTTGAGGCTGTCAATTTCGGTATTTTACTAACACCGAGTTTGTCAATATTTGCAAGTTCACTCAAGTTATGAAGCTAGTCAGTACCTACTCCGGCGCGAGCGAGGTATCATATAGTCTAGTATATCCCTGCCATAGGGAGTACCGGTCGCTCCATGGGAAAAAGTCATCCCAATCAGCGCGTTTTCCTATTAGCTCAAGCTTTAATCATTCACATTGCACAACATGCGGCATGTTCGTAACTGAAACTAGTACCCACTTGTGCTTGCGGGTTTACTTTTCCTAACATCGCTCGCTAGAATTTATTTTTCTTCGCAAACGCGTGCCTACGAGCCCAGCATTCCACCTGTACTTGCTTCCTTTCGGTACAGGGAGAGCGGGGGCAAACTTTTGTTATAGCTAACATATTAAAGCAAACTGCACATATTTACTAACAATTTCAAACACGGCAATTGCCAAGATCGTAGTCGCCACAAAATATTTTGTCGAAATACATCCTGCAAAACCTTGCGATGATACTATTTGTTCACTGATTACAAAAAGTCTCCAATTTTTCATTATTAACAAACAGTTTCGTATATAAAAAGTGTTTGGCAAACTGCGCCGTGGCTGAAAGGTTGCTAAGGCGATATCTTCACGATTTATAACTTTCAGTCATCCGTTTAGTTATTTCATCATTATTAATTCATAATTCATATATTATTTCTTCATTATTCATTCGTTCGTTATCCATGCATTCTTTATTCGCATATTCATTATCCATTCCTTATTGAAGTATTTCTTATTCATATATATTATTCATTATTTAATTCAATCATTAATTTATTACATTATACATGTTAATAATTTATCTATTAAATCATTAATTCATTATTTATTTATTTAATATTTTATTATTTCAATTGTTCATTCATTCATTTATTTGCCAATTTAATTACCTAAATATAATTATTAATTTATATTTATTTGAGCATGTATTAAGTATGCATTTATTCACGTATTCACTTATTTAATAGATTTTTTTATTTTTTTTCAACACAATGTTTCGCAGTTAGCACACAAGCAAAGTTCCCCCCGCGCGCTGTAAGAGCGGGATACTGGCGGTAGAGGGAGGAAGACGCACCCAGCTCGACATCCTGGTCGTCGGTGAGTATGAGTATGATGTTGGGCTTGCGCTCCTGCGGCAGCGGCAGGAAGGCGTGCTTGTTGGGCTTGGGGCGGCGCGGCAGCGGGCTGAACTCTGCGCCGAGCCACTCGCGTCGCTGCTGTGCCAGCACCTGATCTCCACCCTCGTCCACTGCGGCGGTGGCGGCGGGGTCGTCGTGGCGCCGCGGGGCGCTGGGCGCCGGCCCCAGCAGGCACGCCGCCACAGCCAGCAGCCAGTAGCGCGCCAGCATCGTGCGTGCACCGGCGTCGCTCACTCACACCACCGCCATTACGCTGTACCTGTAACAGCGCCCTTCACATCACTCCACTCGTAGTCGCTAATACAAACACTACTCATTACTATACACTGTTCACGTCTAGTAAACACTTTTCAAATAGACATTTGAAAAAAAAAATAATATCCATAATTACGCATAATCTACTGTACACACTGGAGTGTATGCCTAAGTTGGTAGCTATTTAATAAAAACCCTTCTGGGACTCGACTTTGTACTGCGAGTATAATGTTTACATTTATAGCCACTGGCGTTAGTGTTTCTTGTTTTTTTTTAAAGAGATTAGAGCACGAAGTAGCATAAAGTTAACACGTTCACATTCCTAACAATTCCTCAGTTTTACTTAGATGGCGCACTAATATGGCGATTAGGCCCACGTGAGGCGGAGGAATATTCTAGAAGTAGAACTTAATCAGGGTTTCAGAAAAGTTGGAAGAAACCGTGAATGGACGATACACACTATGGTATCATAAAGCCCAAGGTATTGTAAGACCGATGAAGAGCAGGGTTTGAACTCCTTCCTACGGCATCACGCGGAGAGCAGTGTTGCATCTCGTGGATACGTGCGGGTACCAGAAAGTTGATTTTACACACGGCGTAAGGACATGAAATGAGAAGAAAAGTAGACCGTAAAAAGGACTTTTAAAAGTACTCACTTTGCCGTGAGCAGCCTATAGTTTAAAGAGGCCAGTAGCCGCAAATATACACAAGTGACCTTTACACTATAAATCGGAATCAGTGAAAATTTACTGATTGCCAGCCAAAACTGCTCCATCCAGAATCAGTAGAAAACATATCACTAATTCGTCAGTTAAAAGAACTCCACTAATTCAAACAGTAAAAAATTAGTTATCTATAGCTGGCTAATAAATAAGCTCCAGGATAACAAAGCAGAGCATTCCTATAAGTTAAGTACGATTGATTTTGATATGAAAAAAATTGTGAATGACGTTGGGATCTAACCCCCGCCCAAAAAGTAAAGCATCCTGCAGTTTTCGTGGTCAGCCNAATGAAATAGTAGTTTACGGCTGCACTGCGATTTAGTCGAAAGTTAAAAGGTTTGGTTGGCGCTTAAGGAAAAAAATATCAGACGCCATCTAAGATTTCTAAATTTTTTGCCATAGATTTTGTTTTAAAAGATGTAGGCCACTACTGAAATTTTTGGAATTATGAAGTCTAAAATAAAGCTACTCGAGCCTTTCGATATTGTTGCATCTTCTCTACGTAGAAGTAAACTAATGCGTTGTTTTACTTCTTCCACTCCAGCAAAAAAAAAAATTATCGTCGCAGTGAAGATGTCGCAATAAAGAGAGGCTAGGGCAGCTATTATTTACACTTTACAATGCCAGAAATTTCAGTACGCCATTTTAAATTAAAACTATGTCAGAAAATTTAAAAAACCAAGAGGGCGTCGGATATTTTCCCTTAACAGCGAGGTCTTGAAGGTGAAATTGGGTGGACATGGAACAGTGGTGGAAAGCAAGGGTGTGGAAACGGGAGTACTCCGAGAAACTAAAGATGCGGCAGACAGAGTTTCCTCGTTGGCAAATGTCTCCAACAATGACTCATCCATTGCCAATAAAACTGTCAAGATCACATGGCCAGCAGTGATGAACGTGCTGGTTACGTCTGGTTTTTCAACACATCCAAAAAATAATATGACAAACGTGAGTATATTATAGTTTCAGTAAAACTAAGCCAGAGGTATTGAACATAGATTTCAAAGCAATTACATCATANTAACGTGAGTATATTATAGTTTCAGTAAAACTAAGCCAGAGGTATTGAACATAGATTTCAAAGCAATTACATCATAAAAAATGTCACAACCTCATCAAAGTATATCAATTTTGTTTTGACAGTGCTACTGGCCGAAAAGCAGCCCAATATTGTAACGCGGAGAGTGGTTCCGATGGGATTGAGGTCTGGGCTGTGGACTGGCGCCAATCTATTTCCGGAACCCTATTGTCCACATACCACTCACGAACAGGCCGTGTTTTATGGCAAGGTGCACTATCATGCTGAAACATACAGTTATCTCCGAACTGGTCTTCTTATGTTTACAAACGTAGCTGGTCACAATACCCTTATAGCCTTTCGCCTTTAACGTGCCTCGTAGTATTACCAGAGGACCAAGCCCCTTCTATAAAAAACACACTGCCATTCCACCTCAGCCGAATTTCACGTGGGCACTATACGGGTCGACATGTAGCGTTCACCTGGAATTCGCCACACCTAAACCCCCCATCGAACTGCTACGTGGTATAGCATGATTGATCACACCAAATCGCACATCTACAGTCGTCCACATTCCAGTGGCGGCGCTCTTTACAACACCGAACGTGGGGCTTCGCATTCACAGGCGAAAGGTGATGTTTATAGGCAGGTGCCTNTGGCGGCGCTCTTTACAACACCGAACGTGGGGCTTCGCATTCACAGGCGAAAGGTGATGTTTATAGGCAGGTGCCTGAGCTTTGAACCTCAGTCCTAGTGACTTCCGGGGCAAAGCCATGGTGCTAGCTACACAATTAGAGACACTGCGGAATTCACGGGTAATGGTACCATGGTTACATGCGATGTTCATATTCCACCTTCTTCAATGCTCGACGGTCCCTGTCGGTCAACACGCGTGGTTTTGTTGTGGTTGTGCTTTCCCGTTTCTACTTCGTAATCACACCTCCGACGGTCGACTTGGGCAACTTGAGAAATGTTGAAATGGTACTACCGTATTGCTTACCTATGCGGCAACCAATAACTACACCACGTCCGAAATCACTGAGCTCCCTTGCTCCACCCATTGTGCCGGTATCGCGTAGCACTGACCAACATCGAGCCCTCTGCCTGCTTTTACAGCGGCAGCGGCGGTCGTAGTGACATCTAGGCGGGAGTTTACGTTTACAGAGAGTGGTGCCCGGTTACTTTTGATCACATAGTGTATATCTGCACCTGTTTCACGACACATTAGTTCCTTGGATTCAATGTCTAATGGAAATATTACACATCTGCAAGCACCCCAATTTGTTTAAAATCGTAAGCAAAATTTGTTTTTATACTATAAAGTGTAGGAAAATTTCGTAAGACAGCCGCCACGTTAATTTTGGAGTGCTATCTAAATTTAATTGAAAAAAGGAAAGGTAACTGTTAA
>NQII01000104.1:884196-959461 GCA_002778355.1 Clitarchus hookeri | reverse complement strand
GCCAGCAGCCAGTAGCGCGCCAGCATCGTGCGTGCACCGGCGTCGCTCACTCACACCGCCGCCATTACGCTGTACCTGTAACAGCGCCCTTCACATCACTCCACTCGTAGTCGCTAATACAAACACTACTCATTACTATACACTGTTCACGTCTAGTAAACACTTTTCAAATAGACATTTGGAAAAAAAAATAATCTCCATAATTACGCATAATCTACTCTACACACTGGCGTGTATGCCTAAGTTGGTAGCTATTTAATAAAAACCCTTCTGAGACTCGACTTTGTACTGCGAGTATAATGTTTACATTTATAGCCACTGGGGTTAGTATTTCTTGTTTTTATTTTAAAGAGATTTGAGCACGAAGTAGCATAAAGTTAACACGTTCACATTCCTAACAATTCCTCAGTTTTACTTAGATGGCGCACTAATATGGCGATTAGGCCCACGTGAGGCGGAGGAATATTCTAGAAGTAGAACTTAATCAGGGCTTCAGAAAAGTTGGAAGTAACCGTGAATGGGCGATACACACTATGGTATCATAAAGCCCAAGGTATTATAAGACCGATGAAGAGCAGGGTTTGAACTCCTTCCTACGGCATCGCGCGGTGAACAGTGTTGCATCTTGTGAATACGTGCGGGTACCAGAAAGTTGATTTTACACACGGCGTAAGGACATGAAATGAGAAGAAAAGTAGACCGTAAACAGGACTTTTAAAAGTACTCACTTT
Source organism: Clitarchus hookeri (assembly GCA_002778355.1). Taxonomy (NCBI): domain Eukaryota; kingdom Metazoa; phylum Arthropoda; class Insecta; order Phasmatodea; family Phasmatidae; genus Clitarchus; species Clitarchus hookeri. The sequence continues at coordinate 958,730 of NQII01000104.1, read as the reverse complement.
GCCGTGAGCAGCCTATAGTTTAAAGAGGCCAGTAGCCGCAAATATACACAAGTGACCTTTACACTATAAATCGGAATCAGTGAAAATTTACTGATTGCCAGCCAAAACTGCTTCCATCCAGAATCAGTAGAAAATATATCACTAATTCGTCAGTTAAAAGAACTCCACTAATTCAAACAGTAGAAAATTAGTTATTTATAGCTGGCTAATAAATAAGCTCCAGGATAACAAAGCAGAGCATTCCTGTAAGTTAAGTACGATTGATTTTGATATGAAAAAAAATTGTGAATGACGTTGGGATCTAACCCCCGCCCAAAAAGTAAAGCATCCTGCAGTTTTCGTGGTCAGCCNAAAAAAAATTGTGAATGACGTTGGGATCTAACCCCCGCCCAAAAAGTAAAGCATCCTGCAGTTTTCGTGGTCAGCCATCCTACCCACTGCCCTACTTTACCACTGTATAACAAGCACTTGTATTATGGGTATTGATTACAAAAATATAATGGCAAACGGCTGCATGTTTCACAATGTGAAAGTACTTCAGGCTGTCTAAATATATACAGTACATATTCTGTCCACGTACGTACATGTCTTTGCGAAGTTCGAAAGTCAATGTATGTTAAGTTCAGTTCAAATTCTGTGCTTTAAAAGAAAACTATAGTGGTTTCAATTTACGAGGTTATCGATATTCACTAGTGTCCGCCATTTTACAGTGCAACGAGACACTACAGATTTAAACTGTTATTTTTAGTGGCAGATTTATCAGTAATAATTTTACTAGTTCTACAGTGAAATGATTCGATAATATACGCAGATTTTCACCGACAAAATGTTTGTTTTCTGCAAGTTTACTAATCAAATAACAAAATTGCAAATTTCATAAAATAATTAATTGGTTCTAACATTCCACTGTCAAGTTAGCACAGTTATTAGTAGTCAATCTGTCACTTCAAAATAACAGTTTCTTTCTGTAAAATCTCGTTGCGTTGTAAAATGGCGGATACAATAAAACAGCGACAACCTCGTTAATTAAAACTACTTTATCTTTTAAAGCAAAGAATCTGAACTTAAATTAACTTATATTGACTTTCAAACCTTGCAAAGACATGTACGTGTGCAGAATATGGGTATATTTCGACAATATTAAGTATTTCCACATAACGAAACTTATAGCCGTTTGCCAAAGTGTGTTACTGTTATTACAAAAATACTAGAATGATCATTACAGTGACCAGGTGGCGAAGTTGGTATGACAACAGAAATGAAGACTGGAATATCTGTTGCATTTTGGGCGAATGTTCGAGCCTAACAACATCCGAAATTTTTTTTGTACAAGTAATATTTTTGTATTACGACAAAATATTTGTACTTAATTTATTTCACACCGTAATGCACTTTTTTTTAAATACTGGAGCTTATTTATTAATCAACTATAAATAACATATTTTCTACTGTTTGAATTATTGGATTTCTTCTGACTGAAGAGATCAGTAGTTTTCTTTTTCTACTGATTCCGGATAGAGCTGTTTCAACTGGCAATCAGTAGATATTCACAGACTCCAATTTAGAGTGTAGCATACTGGAAACAAATATTTTGTGGTGGCTACAAATCATTTTGTCGGTATTCAACATGCCCATTTTTTTTGTGACGAACACAAGATTTTTCATTTGTTACCACAAAACATTTTCGGGCATAAAATTGATTTTGAGGTGGCTACAACAAATTTTGTGGTGGATACAAAATATATTGTGTTCACTTCAAAAAAGTTTGGCAGGATGAATACCAGCAAACACTTCGTGGCCACGATATATATATATATATATATATATATATATATATACACACCGCCTGGATGTTGGTGGGCGAAGAGAGGCTAACTGTAGCTGAGAGTGATCTGAGTNATATATATATATATATATATATATATATATATATATATATATATATATATATATATATACACACACACACACCGCACAAAATTTTGTTATATATACACACATGCATGCACCTACACACACATACATACACAAAACCAGAAATTTGGCATCCTGCAAAATACGCAAAGAAACGTCGATTTTTTTTACGAAGAAAACTCATTAGGCCAATTTAACTTAATGTCGCAATTCAGATACTATTATTTCTCTGGTTATAACCATTTTACATATGGAATTACTAAAAAATATAAGAATAAAATATTAAATAATACGAAAGAGCTTAAATTAAACATTGCAACGCCACGTCGTACATCTATCTAACACACTTCGCATCCACTCCAAATCCAGTCACGTCCCGAACTTGAAATAAAATGGAGTGGAGCTCTTAACATCGAGGCCATGAGATCTGATGAGGATTTAGTTATGTGAGTATATAGTAGCGCATGAATGTAAGGGTGGGGGGAAACGAGAGATCCCCGAGAAAAGCCGCCGACAGCTGCGTCGTCCGGCACGATTCCTTTCCACATGCGAAAATCTGGGAGCAGCCCTGCCAGGAATCGAATCCGGTTCGCCTAGGTGGGGGCGAGTAGTCTGGAGCAAAGGGAAAATGTTAAGGCGGTCGCCTACTCAGAGCTTGAAAGTTAAGGCTACTCAGAGCTTGAAAGTTAAGGCTACTCAGAGCTTGAAAGTTAAGGCTACTCAGAGCTTGAAAGTTAAGGCTACTCAGAGCTTGAAATGCGTCGCAGCGTGTGTGAAGAACGGGTCTTAATGAAAGTATTAAACGCGCCCCCAATAACTTTACCTGCGAAAAGAATGTGCAGTCCATACGATAACTGAATGGTGCTTTCAAGACATCACGCACATTGTAAATAATATGTTAATGCTCTCCAACATAGATAAAAACAGTTTTTCCTAACAGATATATCTCAAAATATACGAACCTTATACAATCTAAACTACGATGGAAGCATGCACTGGACTTAGTTACAGAGCCGCGTCCAATAAAATTATAGGGTCACGTTAAGCCGAGTCGCCGAAGGAAATACTGCACGCCATCTGAGCGCCTTGCGCGTAAAGGCGATACCGCTTTACATACGCCGTTTGCCGTCGTCCTTAGCGCTTCATCGATTATTGCCTCACTCACACAAAGATGAAGCCTCTAGACGACCGCCCCAACGGGAACCTTCCCCCGCCATTCTGGTTTTTCTATCCTGTTTATATTTTTGGTAAAGGAACAATCCGAAAGCATCCCTGTACCTAACTCAAAAACTTTGCTCGGCAGTACAGACATAACGTCTGAACTACGTACTCGTATTTACGTCACAATATTGATTTTGCCAAATGTTGCCAGCATGAATAATTATGAGTTCGTAGCTCCCTTGTCTCGCCTGAACTGCATCTAGTTGGGTAAAGAGGTGATTTCAGAATTTTAATTTAAAAAAATATAAACATGCTAGACAAACCAAGAATACAGTATGGTGGGGCAAGATTTACCTTAAGTGTGATCGGTGTTCCTACAGCAATGGGGAAACACATTTCACTTCAATCTTGTCTTAAATATCCGTATATGAGAGTATCGACGTTAGTGTTTACACACTCATATTAATGTAGGTTAGGAAGAAAATTAACTGGAACGATTTTGCAATGTCATGATAGCCATATTTGCAAAATTAATAAAAATATCAATGAAGAAGGAATTACACCATGGGTTATTTTATCTGCGATTTTCGAATCAATTTCCTTGGCCGACAAAAATTACAGTAGTTCTGTTATCACTTTGGTTTGCCCGTGCCGCAATCGTGCGACGAGCCCAGTACTAATCGCTAACCACTGCTCCTCGTCTTTCTAAGAGGATCGAAACATACAGGAGAAATTGGTTAGAGTGCGCATACGAGATGCGTGTTATTCACTCTTGGTTTTTTTAACAACGGATTTCTTTTCTGCCAACAACACCAGCAAAACTAACGTGGGTAGGATTTGAGGTTGGAGTGCTTTGAGATGGTTTAGTACTTCCTGTAACTTAGTTTTAATGCAACTATATGATATCCAAGTCGGTCAAAGTATTTTGTTCATATAAAAAGGGCGGGTCCGTTGCAAATTCAAAATGTAAACAAAGGTGTTCATCACTGATGACGATTTTGAGTGAAGCACATGTCTTTCAGCTGTGTACCGGGAAGGAAATTATGGGTTGGATTAGGAGGTAGATAGGGGGGAAGGGAGGGGTTGAGCTCGAGCAATTGTAAGTATAAGTTACGTGGCTCGGTGCACGACGGTGTCATGGCAAANAGGGAAGGGAGGGGTTGAGCTCGAGCAATTGTAAGTATAAGTTACGTGGCTCGGTGCACGACGGTGTCATGGCAAAACGGAAACGATTATAGAGTTGCTTTGTGTCAGACCCAAAACGTAGGAGAGAATCATTCACGGCTTCGTTTCTTTAAAATGTATAATTTATATTGAGTGTGAGGAAAGAACATTGGACGAAACAGCTGTCGCAGTGTGGTTCGTGTACGTTACTTTGTGGCTTGTGTCTCCGACGTCGGAGAGTTGTTAGTGGTCGCCCACACACTTGCGGGGCGGGCTATGGCGGAGCTCGCGGTTGGACGGCGAGCCTGAGGGGTCACGACTCTGACCCAGTGCCGCGGGGGTCACTGCCACCCAGTCGATAGCCGGCGCGGCGGCTAACAATAGCCCGCTCCGTCTCCGCTGCTTTCGCATGTCTCGGCCGGCCGCAGATAACAGCGAAGGTTTTAGCTGCCTCTGCCCTTCAGTCGTCTCTCTGGTAATCCTACTTTTTCTCCCACTCCCGCTTACCATGCCATTCTCTGTCTCTCTCCCCAACCCCTTTCTCTATCTCCTTCCCTCTTTCACTCTCTCTATCACCCCCTCTTTCAACCCCTCGTTCTTCTGTCTGTCACACCTCTTNTCTATCTCCTTCCCTCTTTCACTCTCTCTATCACCCCCTCTTTCAACCCCTCGTTCTTCTGTCTGTCACACCTCTTCCTCTTTCTCTCACTTACTCTTTCTCCCTCTCCCTCGCTCTTTCTCACGCTCTCCCTCCAACACACACTTGCTCACTCACTCTTTCTCTCTCTCTGGACATCTTTGCCTGCGCTAATCCCTCCCACCTGGCACGAAAGCGAAGCAGTAACAAGACTGGCTACACTGCAATACTGAATCTGAGGCTGACTTCGGCTACTCCACCTGACACAATTACCTCACCCATACGTTGTTAATGGTCAAGTAAGCGCTTTTAAAACAAACATTTTAAAAATAAAACACTGTTCATAACAAAATACAGGATGATTCACGAGGAGTTACCGCTACTCAAAGGGCGTATTACTTAAATCATTTGGAGCAAAATATGTCATACAAATGTGGGTCCTATTTCTAATATTTACAGAGTAATTCGACAATCAGCATACCCACCCTACAGTGGAAAGGAGTAGTCAACACGGTTTCAGCATCAATGTGTGGTGTGGTGTTCTATACGATCAGCTAATTGGACCATTAATTTTCCCCGGACGCTTGACCGGTGTGGTGTAATCCGCAATTTTTGCAAGAAGAACTGCCGCTGTTACTTGGGGATATCCCGTTAGCAGTGAGACGTCGTATGATCTTCCAACATGATGATGCACTTCCTCACTTCCGCCGTGATGTGGTTGAGCACTTAAATGTGCATTTCCCCGAGAAATGGATAGGACGAGGCGGTTTTCATCCTTAGCCTCCTCGATTGCCAGATCTATCACAACCAGATTATTGCGCATGGAGATGGATGAAGGATATTGTTTACCAAAGGACTGCATAAACACGTGAGGAACTACTTACGCGTATCATGCATGCCGCTACACAAATCAAAGACAACCGTGTGCGGCTACGTAGAGCAACACGTGTGGTTCATAGGCGTGCGGCCAAGCAATAGTGATGCTCAACTGTAAACAATGCGGTCTGATAATACATCACTGTATTTACTTCTGAAAGGATTATTGTTTTATTCGTCATTCTTTAAATGTTTCTAATTACTCTGTAAATATAGGGAATAGGATCCACATTTATATGACATGATTTGCTCAAAATTATGTAAGGAATAGACCCTGTGAGCGGCGGTAAATCCTCGTGAATCATGCTGTAAATACTGCATCACACATTGGCANTCTATCTCCTTCCCTCTTTCACTCTCTCTATCACCCCCTCTTTCAACCCCTCGTTCTTCTGTCTGTCACACCTCTTTCTCTCACTTACTCTTTCTCCCTCTCCCTCGCTCTTTCTCACGCTCTCCCTCCAACACAACTTGCTCACTCACTCTTTCTCTCTCTCTGGACATCTTTGCCTGCGCTAATCCCTCCCACCTGGCACGAAAGCGAAGCAGTAACAAGACTGGCTACACTGCAATACTGAATCTGAGGCTGACTTCGGCTACTCCACCTGGCACAATTACCTCACCCATACGTTGTTAATGGTCAAGTAAGCGCTTTTAAATCAAACATTTTAAAAATAAAACACTGTTCATAACAAAATACAGGATGATTCACGAGGAGTTACCGCTACTCAAAGGGCGTATTACTTAAATCATTTGGAGCAAAATATGTCATACAAATGTGGGTCCTATTTCTAATATTTACAGAGTAATTCAACAATCAGCATACCCACCCTACAGTGGAAAGGAGTAGTCAACACAGTTTCAGCATCAATGTGTGGTGTGGTGTTCTATACGATCAGCTAATTGGACCATTAATTTTCCCCGGACGCTTGACCGGTGTGGTGTAATCCGCAATTTTTGCAAGAAGAACTGCCGCTGTTACTTGGGGATATCCCGTTAGCAGTGAGACGTCATATGATCTTTCAGCATGATGATGCACTTCCTCACTTCCACCGTGATGTGGTTGAGCACTTAAATGTGCATTTCCCCGAGAGATGGATAGGACGAGGCGGTTTTCATCCTTAGCCTTCTCGATTGCCAGATCTATCACAACCAGATTATTGCGCATGGAGATGGATGAAGGATAATGTTTACCAAAGGACTGCATAAACACGTGAGGAACTACTTACGCGTATAATGCATGCCGCTACACAAATCAAAGACAACCGTGTGCGGCTACGTAGAGCAACACGTGTGGTTCATAGGCGTGCAGCCAAGCAATAGTGATGCTCAACTGTAAACAATGCGGTCTGATAATACATCACTGTATTTACTTCTGAAAGGATTATTGTTTTATTCGTAATTCTTTAAATGTTTCTAATTACTCTGTAAATATAGGGAATAGGATCCACATTTATATGACATGATTTGCTCAAAATGATGTAAGGAATAGACCCTGTGAGCGGCGGTAAATCCTCGTGAATCATGCTGTAAATACTGCATCACACATTGGCANGATGTAAGGAATAGACCCTGTGAGCGGCGGTAAATCCTCGTGAATCATGCTGTAAATACTGCATCACACATTGGCACGCAGACTCCTAGTTAATTTGGAAGCGGACTAACAAAAATAGTTCTTAACTATGGACTTTGTAGTATTGCGGGTATAATGTATAAATTCCTGGCAACGTATATTGTATGTCTACATGTTAGAACGCGAATTTGCATATTAGTAACATATTTATATTCCCATACAGTCCTGTGGTTATACGTGGATAGCGTGATTAAAGTGATTAGGCCCATGACAATGTTAATTTTACATATGGCATGAGGATAGACACGAGAACGTCCTAAGCAGGGCTTTCTACCTGGGGCCGCGGTGGTGCAGTTGTCAAGACAAAGGCTAACCGAGTTCGATTACCGGTGGGGTCACCCGAATTTTCGTATGTGGGAAACATGGCGCATGTTATAGTTGGTCGGTGGGTTTTCCGTGGTACTCCCGTTTCCTCCCGCCTTTACATTCTACCGCTGCTCCATCCTCACTTCATTTTATCCTCAGTCACTCAAGAACTCGCCGTCAAACGCCGACCAGAACCTCTCAACACAACTCAACGTTACCTGCCTAAGAGAGCGTGAAACATATTTTAAGGATAAAAATATTAACTAAAACATACATGTTTCCAATGGCAAATGTAACATACCAAGTACGGCTAATCCTGCTTAAGGTCGTGGGGTTATATTTTGCCACAGTAATGAGTTTATGTTGACCTATTTCTGACTATATTAAGTTAGTTCAATTAATTGTGGAACGAGATATTGTGATAGAATGTGTACGAAAAAAGATCTGTTTCAGAAAGAAGCGTGTAAAAGTGTAGCCTTCAACAGCGCCTGTAGCTAGAAATATTATAAGTGTCTTACTGTTGGCGACAGTTAGAAGGAATGAGCTAACTGCGACAGAACACGTCTCATGGCCTCTTCAAGCAGGTGGTACAGACTGCCGTTGTCCCTTCAACTTTATTTGGCACGCTGTAACTATTGTGATGCAGGTTTTATGTAAAAATATTATTATGTAAAATGGTTAAAGCTGTGAATAATGAGACATGTTCACTACAATTGCTTTACAGGACGGATGATTATTATCACATGTAACAATCTCCTGGGTGAATAAAATACGAAGCCAGAAAGGCACGAGCGTCACAGCCTTCTGAAATAGCACTTCCGAATTTCAAAACCACCACAACGTTGTAGTTATTATTTTAAAATTATGATCGCTCTAAACGTACGATAATACATATGAGCATTACAAGAAACAAAATGGTATTTTCAATCATCTTTAATTTTAAATTCGGCAAACCTTTGATTATCAGCTATTTTCGCAGTAATATTTCGTACTTATTTCTGGTTTACGAGGTAAGATTTGTAGTCCAAAGCCTCACATCTCATTTCTTCCTTTCTTTCAGCAGATTAAATCCCAACTCTACTGTAAGCTACAAACTTGATATTATCGAAAAATTATTCATTCATCCTCTTGATTAAACGAAATTGTTTTTTTTTTTTACATTTAAGACGTATGAACTAATTGTATGAATACGGCTTAAACACAGTTAGTTTAAGCAAGATTCAAAAAGCTCTGTAAATAATATCGTCGTTAAAATTGCTTTCCTTATTATGCAATGACCCGCCCACATACCAACCGCTCACAGTGGCGGAGTAAAAATTCTTGCTTATAATTGTCGTAAAACGTTAGTCTTGCGTCAAGTCTCCAATTTTGTGGAAAGGAAGTGTTCATATTACTGATTGCCCCAGCGGGAAAATTCAGGAAGAGATAATTAGAATTTTTTAAAAATTGAAGTGAAAGTAATTCAGTTATTACTGAAAAACGGAATTCTCACAATTTTTTAATTGTAAAGAATGCGATTATTTTATGTAACGTCACTTAGGCCTACTATTTATTTATACCGAAAAATACAAAACTATACCATAGTTCAGGCCTGTATCGTACTGCAGAGGATTCTTACTGTTCAAACGTTTGTGCGTATGTAAAAATACGCTATTATAGTTACTAAGTTCGTAGAGAGACTGGCACCTGAGTGTAGGTAGCCACGCACCACGGCGTCTACGAACTTACTGAATATACAACGTGTACACTTTCACACTTCCCTTGTTTCTTATGTTTTTCTTTTTAAATACTCAAATAACGACGTGGAATCAAATTGTGGTATTATTTTAGGAACCAAAAGCATTAAAAAAAATTGTTTAAAGGACGACATGCATAGTGGCGTAATGACTGTAGTTTGAGTCCGACCAGTATTCACAGCATGAAAACTGTAATGGCGATAAAAAAAACTAATTCTTTTAAGTGCAGGATAAAGTGGGAAGGCAAAAACCGAAGTATGACAAGGTTTTTAATAAAAACAGAATGTAAGGACGGGGGAAATGGGAAATCCCTGAGAAAACCCGCTGACCAGCGGCAACGTCCGGCACGATTCTCACATGCGAAAATCGGGGAACAACCCCGCCGCCTAGGTGGGAGGAGAGTAATCTAACCACTACACCACCGCGGCCCCATCACGGCTATAACAGGGAAAAATAGTGTGGATTTATAATGTCGCCAGCCAAAGCCGTAACATATATTATTGAAGAATACAGAGTTGAAACAATCGCGCATATCGCGNGTTTATAATGTCGCCAGCCAAAGCCGTAACATATATTATTGAAGAATACAGAGTTGAAACAATCGCGCATATCGCGAACTCCAGCCACACACGCCAGCAAAATGGCGTGGCTAACCAGCAAAATATTGAAACACCGTCCTCCAATCAGCGCCTGGTATGCTACTCTCCAGCCGGCAGCCCAGGCATAGGGAACCTTTCACAGCATGCAGTGGCCAATCTGACACAAAGTCAGTCCACAAAGACTCGCGCAGTCCACATCAACCGAACCGACACGCAATTTCCTTTCTGTTCACTTATCTACTCTGAAGCCGTAGTATTCTGGAAACGCCGAAAACCAGTCGAAGAAGAGACAAAAAAAGGAATAACACTAGAGAACAAGGTAATAATTTCCGGAATCGGGGAAGAACACAGTTTTATCAATTCCCTCGGTGGCCTGGAGGCTGAGTAAGCATCCTTGGACGGCCATCGCTTTTTTTATTCGGCACGCGCGTCCTTAAACTGCTTGTCTATTCCCCGGCGACTCTAATGGCTAATGCGCACGCAACTACCTGCATATTACCGTGTTTACACATGGCCGAGCAAATTACACGGCGTGCTGGCCCGCCCACCCGTCCGTCGACGAGTCGACCATTCTTCCCGCTCGCTCAGGAATTTACCTCGATTCCTCCGCGCGCATTCCCAGAAAACACGTGCTTGTATAGTCTGCCCCACGAAAGTTGTTGAGTTGAGAGATTTAGGCGAAGTCTTGAGAGCCGATGTGGATGAAATGAGGTGAGAATGGAGTGACAGTGATTGAAAAGATTTAGGCGACTCTTAACAGCGAGGTCTTTGAGAGACGATGAGGGTGATTGATGGAAGTATGGAGCAGTCCCAGAATGAAAGGACGGGGGAACTGGAAATCCCCGAGAAAACCCGCCAACCAGCGGCATCGTCTGGCACGATTCCCACATGCGAAAACACGGTAGTGACCTGCCGGGAATTGAACCCGGTTCGCCTTGGTGGGAGGCGAGCAGTCTAACCACTCAGGCACCGCGGCCCTCGTCCCACTAAAGTGTGCGTTTTTTTTTTTTTACAGTTCTAATAGTAGTCTTGTGTGCAGTTATTTAAACGACAGAATAATTTCTGTTTACAAAATGGGCAGTTTCACAGTCGGATGAGAGTGTTTATGTAAACACAGGATGAGTATAAAAGAATACTCCAAATTTGAAGGTCTATAATATCAAAACCAAACAACCTACAACCTTGATTGACCAATCAAATTAACAATGGGACCGTGAAGTTTGTTTACCATACATTCATGAATGTACAATGTGACCACTATGAGCGGCCCGAACGACATCTAAACGATAATCAAACTCGTTCCGCGCTCTTGTCAGCATGTCAGGTGTTAAGATTTAGATGGCGTTCGTAACTCTCGGTTTGAGATGGTGAGGGGGTAGCGAGCTCGCATTCGACACATCAATGTGGAGAGGACGGTTTGATATTTCCTTTATGTTCCCAGAACGAGGTAGACGATGCCTTCATGTCTAAGCTNACAACCTACAACCTTGATTGACCAATCAAATTAACAATGGGACCGTGAAGTTTGTTTACCATACATTCATGAATGTTCAATGTGACCACTATGAGCGGCCCGAACGACATCTAAACGATAATCAAACTCGTTCCGCGCTCTTGTCAGCATGTCAGGTGTTAAGATTTAGATGGCGTTCGTAACTCTCGGTTTGAGATGGTGAGGGGGTAGCGAGCTCGCATTCGACACGTCAATGTGGAGAGGACGGTTTGATATTTCCTTTATGTTCCCAGAACGAGGTAGACGATGCCTTCATGTCTAAGCTGTTTTTTAGCGACGAAGCGACGTTCCATATAAATGATAATGTTAACCGGCATAACGTGCGGATATGGGGTCAGGGGCCTCCAAATGAAACTACCGAACACGAGCGCGCTTCCCCCAAAGTGAACATGTTTTGCGCTGTATCCAAAGACACTGTTTTCGGCCCTTTCTTTTTTCACGAGCCCACTTTTACTGGAATCCCTTATTTGGACATGCTTACAGAGTGGTTGTTTCCTCAGTTAGAAGAGGCGGCGGGAGACTTCATTTTCCAGCAGAATGGTGTGCCAACCCATTGGCACCTAGCTGTTCACGTATACCGGAACGAGACGTTGCCGCAACGCTGGATTGGTCGAGGTGCATCTGGTGACCAGGCTATTCATCACTGGCCCCCAATAAGCCCGGATCTTACCCCATGCAACTTTTTTCTACGGGGGTACATAAAGGATCAAGTGTGTCGTCCAACATTGCCGGCTAACATTGACGACCTGAAAACGAGAATTACGAACGCCATCCAAACCGGAGTGTTGAACGAGTTTGATTATCACGTATATGTCATTCGGGCCGCTCATGGTGGTCACATTGAACATTTATGAATGTATTATAAAACAAACTTCATGGTTCCGCGGTTTATTTGATTGATCAATTAAGGTTGTAAGTTGTTTGGTTTTGATTTTATAGAACTTTAAAGTTGGGGTATTCTTTTATACTTAGCCTGTATAATCTGTGGCTTGGGGAAAGGCCCTCGTATCCATGGTAACAGCTGTAAACAGTACGGCCTTCAGAAATGTCAAAAAAGCGCACTCGTTCGTGGGACAGAGTATACCGGAGACCCCACGTGGGTACCTCGGATCTGTGGATCCATCTATGTCATGTTTTAAAACGCCTCGTGCATGTGTACCATGCATGATTCGTGCATGTGAACCATCTAGGAAGTCAACAATAAATAATATTTGTTTTGTTTGTTTCTGGACATAGGCCACGGACACACTGTGCACATCAATACTTCACTTCAGATATGTTCAGCATTGCATGTGGTTACACTGGCTCCGAACTTGTTCCAACCTCAACCACTTCTTGTTCAAAGTAAACAGGTTGTGCAAGTACATCGAAACGACTTTTCTTCTGTGTTGCGTTCTCATTAGCTGCTAAGAAATAAACAAAATGTATAATCAAAATGGCTGAATTTGGCGGGAATTTCTGCATTCGTTGGAATATATATAGTAAGTCAGGTCAAAAAACAGTATTCGTTATACTGCTACAATAAAAATAAGGTTAGTATTGTTAAAGTCAATAACATACTCAACCTTGATGAGTGTTGGAGGCGATTGTAAGCATTCACGGGAGTGTGTTTTCGACGTTAGGATTTCATTTTGGTTGGATTCAGATATATATTTTAAAAATCCGTTGCATTACCAGATATATTTTGGCGTAAACATTGAGATCAGTTTTTAATTTTTTACTGACAGCTAATGAAGGAAATTAGNGGTTGGATTCAGATATATATTTTAAAAATCCGTTTCCATTACCAGATATATTTTGGCGTAAACATTGAGATCAGTTTTTAATTTTTTACTGACAGCTAATGAAGGAAATTAGNCATTACCAGATATATTTTGGCGTAAACATTGAGATCAGTTTTTAATTTTTTACTGACAGCTAATGAAGGAAATTAGTTCGTTATGTGTGTTAATGCTTCTTAAAAGTGATTTTTTTACAATGATAAGCACTGAAATAGGGTATTTTATACGCACCGCAATACATATTGGCGATATCCATTTTAACAATTTCGCAGTGCCACTTCACCGAAAAACGCGACACTCATAATTATGTCCACAGCAATATTAAAGTTTACATGTGGCGGAAGGATACACGATATACCCAAAAGAAGAAACATATAAGGCTTGCCAGTACTTTCATTTAACCGCAGTCAAACAGTCGTGTTCTTTAGACCAACTGGCCTTAGGGCTGGACACCCATCATCATTACGCCAAAGAATTCTCATCACGATTTCATGCCTACCACGAGTGTTTTATTTCAAACAGCATGGAACGTACGACTCTCAGAAGTACGAACTGTACATACGTGTTTAGAATAAATCCAAGCAGCATGCACACTGCACGACAGCCTGTCGACAGCCAATGCTAACATGATGGGCGCAGTGCTTCGAGGATTATAAAAACGTGTTATGTCCGCAATGCCACAGAGATAGGCTGGATTATTTGTACATTCGGGACTTTAAACTCGGCGATAAAAATGCTATCGGGATATTTGGCACGCGTTTAGAGACACTTCATCCTCTGGCTGAATTACTGCTCTTGTCGGAGAAGAATAATTTACTGTCGCGAACATGTTTGTGCTTGCCTTGCCAACCGTAGTGAGCAAGCGAAGGAATTGGAATAACTGGCTTTATAACAAAAAGCAGTTGTTTTCTTCAAAAACTTCTCTAATATTCTGTCCGCGCATCCTCTACGGTGAGCGAATTTTCTCCGTGATGAACTATCATGGCTGGACAGTATTNCTCTAATATTCTGTCCGCGCATCCTCTACGGTGAGCGAATTTTCTCCGTGATGAACTATCATGGCTGGACAGTATTCCTTGACTTTACCGAAAACTAAGTAGTTCATAGAACAATTAGCCTACAGAATATATTTTCGCTACGTTCCCAACCGATGGATCCTAAACTATTTCGACAACTCTCATATATAGAATTTTTTTTATTTCTACGGCTACAATTTTGAAATAAATTCCGAGATTTTGTTACCGAACGATTTTATCAAATATGTCTGAAAGATGGATATTTCATTTGACTACGAAAATAATCGTGGAATTATTGGAGGGAATGGAGCTGGAATAAAAATTAAAATGCCAGTTCTTTCTAAGCGCTTATACTTCGCGGTCCTTCTCATGCCTATAAACGGATGGTTTAATTGTCCACACAGCAACGTGGGGAGACTTCAAAACATCCAGGACACGTTAAATTGGCACCGGGTTAGTGCGGCCTCCCAACAAACTTGTCATTGGTGGATGGAAAGGCATTGTTTCTCTGTTTATCAGCGCTGTACATTTCTGAAGACTTCTTCATTTTGTGCAGGCGTTATTTCTCGGACTATGCACATTCTTTCATTAAGCCTACCACAGTAANTGCTTCATTTTGTGCAGGCGTTATTTCTCGGACTATGCACATTCTTTCATTAGGCCTACCACAGTAAACATTCCTAAAATGTATACAGGAATATTCTGAACCCCAGTTACAAACTCAGTGAGATGATTTCGTTTTATAAAATGGGGTAGAAAGCATAGTACGAGGGAGAAGCACACCCCTCAAAATTGGGAACTAAAATAAGTTATTTAGAAAATGTCCTAAACTACATGAGACAAGACAGATTTGTCAGTAGCNCTCCCAACAAACTTGTCATTGGTGGATGGAAAGGCATTGTTTCTCTGTTTATCAGCGCTGTACATTTCTGAAGACTTCTTCATTTTGTGCAGGCGTTATTTCTCGGACTATGCACATTCTTTCATTAAGCCTACCACAGTAAACATTCCTAAAATGTATACAGGAATATTCTGAACCCCAGTTACAAACTCAGTGAGATGATTTCGTTTTATAAAATGGGGTAGAAAGCATAGTACGAGGGAGAAGCACACCCTTCAAAATTGGGAACTAAAATAAGTTATTTAGAAAATGTCCTAAACTACATGAGACAAGACAGATTTGTCAGTAGCGTTAGCATAATTTTTGTTCTTTTAATGTTTACAGAATTATTACGTCATAACAATCGATAAATACCCACGGCAAACGCCCTTTTTTTTGTTGGTTAATAACATAAAAAACCCTAATTTCCTAATGACGGGCGATATTATTACTCGCCAAATGTTCACATATGGCAGATGTCAAATCAAATTTACACTAATAACGAATATGTTGTTTCATCTCACGTAGTTTACAAAATTCTGCAATTAACTGATTTTAATTCCTAATTTTAAAGTGTGCGCCGCTCCCTTAATAATTGCGTTAGGCCATATGTCGTATTTTATTTCTACTCCATTTTCCATAAGGAATTATTTCACAAAGTTTGTAATAGAAGTTAATAACGATATAAAGCTGCAACTAAACTTCCCGATGGCGTTACACGAATATAATCTACAAACAATACAACAGATTATTAATAAATTTTACAGGACAAAAATAGGTTACAATGAATTTACTTTACCTAGCACATACTGCTACAATAAAAATAAATCAATAAAGTAGGTCAGTTACAAGTATTGAGCGAGCAAAAGGCAAGAGTTTGCGACGATCCTGCGAACGCAACTAGTGCAAATCAGTTATAGCGTCTCTGCAAACACAAGCGTTCACTCACCCAAATATAATGCCCGGTTCAATTTGTGTTCTAATAAAATATGTAGCGATTAACGCCGTAACGCCATAGACCCCACCTATTCAGTGGTATTCGGTAGCTGCAGTCACTATGGCGTGGCGCTCAACGAAGTCGTTTCAATCCTTTTACAGTCAGGAGGTAATTAATGCTGTCTTTTAAGTCTTCCTGAGTGAAACTGTGCAACTCTATACAGCAATTACATAATTTCATTGCTTAAAATTTGAGTCTTATATTTCTGTAAGCGGTTTCGTATGAATTTCAAGAAGAAGTACCTGAACAATGCGAGAAAAATGTATGCTGAAAAAAGATGTCGGGAATCAGTTACACTAAATTCTGAAATCACGATAATATATCCTGTTACCGTTGGGAAAAAACGGCATGTAATGAAGTTTGTTATTGCTACTTTTGGAACACTATGGTGGATCGTTGTATGTATGAAATTTTTTTTCTCTTTTTCGTAATGGTCCAGTGCGGGAAAGATGTTCCATTGGCAGCATGTTTTACACACAAAATATTTTGTTAAAATATTAATAAATAATACTGCCCCAAGCCATTTGATTTTTTACAAAAACTTGAAGTTCCGTGATTTTTAATCTCCTGTTCCCAGAATCAATTTCAGACTTAAATCGAACAAAAGTATTTGAAATCGCATAAGAAAGAATCTAATTTGACCTACTACACGCTTTCTTTGCGATGTTTTGCATTGGGCAACCCCCGCAACCCCGTTAATCCCATGCGTACGTAACATCAAATAGTATTCATTGAACTATTGTTTTGGTCGGACGCTTGTCAATTTTTTGTAATAAGTTCATTGAAATTCCTTGGTGTTTGTGATGGCAGTGTTACGGAGAGATGTTACATGTCCCATATTCGGCCATGCACGTGATTTACCTCTTAATACCTTACCAACATACGAGGACATTATGTTATATTATTTATGGATTAGTCGCNAATCGCATAAGAAAGAATCTAATTTGACCTACTACACGCTTTCTTTGCGATGTTTTGCATTGGGCAACCCCCGCAAACCCGTTAATCCCATGCGTACGTAACCTCAAAAAGTATTCATTGAACTATTGTTTTGGTCAGACGCTTGTCAATTTTTTGTAATAAGTTCATTGAAATTCCTTGGTGTTTGTGATGGAGTGTTACGGAGAGATGTTACATGTCCCATATTCGGTCATGCACGTGATTTACCTCTTAATACCTTACCAACATACGAGGACATAATGTTATATTATTTATGGATTAGTCGCAATAAATCAAATCAAAATAATGATTTAGTGAGTGATACGTGTGCAGAAGTCTTAGAAAAAGTGATTGAAAGGTGGCAGCTTGCATCAATACCAACTATAGGGAATCGCGCTGCCATGTAGAAAATAAAGGCATATCACGATAAGTATAGGAATTTGTTAAAGCCATAGAGTTCAAGGAAAGAAGTGAAAAGTTATAAGGATCAAATCGAGCGATTTGTGAATGATTCAAAGTGTCTTTTTGACATTTCAGCATGCAAATGCAAGTGTTTTGATTCGAGACATTGTGAAAAACATCTCAAAGTGCCGGTCAAGGAAAGAGAGTTTTTGGTGTATCAAAGGAAAGAAAGAAATATGGNGTAGAAAATAAAGGCATATCACGATAAGTATAGGAATTTGTTAAAGCCATAGAGTTCAAGGAAAGAAGTGAAAAGTTATAAGGATCAAATCGAGCGATTTGTGAATGATTCAAAGTGTCTTTTTGACATTCCAGCATGCAANGAGACATTGTGAAAAACATCTCAAAGTGCCGGTCAAGGAAAGAGAGTTTTTGGTGTATCAAAGGAAAGAAAGAAATATGGCAATAGGTAATACTGATTTTAAAACGACCAGTAAAAATCAGAGAAGTATTAGTCGCAAACGTAGATTTGAGGAATATAAAGAAATTATTACCAGTTCTTCAACCTCGAAACAGCCTATGTCATTAACCAGCGACGCATAACCCCAGACACTTCGACCCCAAACGACAACACCGCACCACAACAACGAACGCAACAACCGGACATAAAAAATTAATGACCTTAGTGCAATAGCCATAACTCTGGATAGATTTGGCGTTTCTGACAGAGCTGGAGCTGCCATTGTTTCGGCAACACTCCACAGTGTGGGGGTTATTTCNATTATTACCAGTTCTTCAACCTAGAAACAGCCTATGTCATTAACCAGCGACGCATAACCCCAGACACTTCAACCCCAAACGACAACACCGCACCACAACAACGAACGCAACAACCGGACATCAAAAATTAATGACCTTAGTGCAATAGCCATAACTGTGGATAGATTTGGCGTTTCTGACAGAGCTGGAGCTGCCATTGTTTCGGCAACACTCCACAGTGTGGGGGTTATTTCAGAAGCAAATTTGTCCGACGTTGTGGACCGAAATACAATTAGAGCCCGTGAGAAGCAGAGGACCAGTTTGACCGATGCACCACTTAATTCGGAAGATCAAAATTTTGGATTATACTTCGATGGCCGCAAAAATAAAACGCTTAGTATGAGAGATTCTAGGAGAAGGATAATTATGGAAGAGCATATAAGCTTAGTTAAAGAACCAGAGTCACTATATATTGGCCATATTTCATTAAACACCGGAAAAGCAGCAATAGTAAGTAAAAAAATTAAGGAGTTCTTAGACAGGAAAAACAGTGAATGCAATAAACTTACTGTAATCGGGTGTGATGGAACTGTTGTTAATACAGGTAGCCAAGGGGGTATTATTCGAAAACTTGAAATAGAAATCGGATAACCGCTACAGTGGTACATTTGCCAGTTACACGCCAATGAACTGCCGTTTCGACACTTGTTCGAGAAACTTGATGGCTCTACTACTGGACCTAAAAGTTTTACAGGACCTATCTGAAAAGCTTTCAAGGTTTGCGAGGAACTTCCAGTGGTTCCGTTTCAAACCACAAACCATCCAGTGCACTCTACCTATCNCGGAATAGCTTTCAAGGTTTGCGAGGAACTTCCAGTGGTTCCGTTTCAAACCAACCAGTGCACTCTACCTATCGTAACAAACAGTAAGGATTTAAGTACTGAACAACTGTACTTATACGAAATGTGTCAAGCTATAAACTCTGGATCGTGTTCCGAAAGCTTATCAAAGAAAAATCCTNTCTGAAAAGCTTTCAAGGTTTGCGAGGAACTTCCAGTGGTTCCGTTTCAAACCACAAACCATCCAGTGCACTCTACCTATCGTAACAAACAGTAAGGATTTGAATACTGAACAAATGTACTTATACGAAATGTGTCAAGCTATAAACTCTGGATCGTGTTCCGAAAGCTTATCAAAGAAAAATCCTGGCAAAATCGTACATTCCCGGTGGCTCACAACTGCTAACAGAATCCTTCGTTTGTATGTTTCTTCCTCTGAACCGACTACCAATTTGTTAATTTTAACAAATTTTATAGTAAAAGTATATGCCCCAATGTGGTTTTCCATCAAAACGCAACAACTTTGCATTTATGGCGCTAGGCACTTAAACAAAACCATTCAGCTTTCCAGGTATTTGACAGAAGATTTAAAAGCTACAGTTGATCGTGTCATACAGAGAAATGGTTTTTTTTGGGCACCCAGAGAATATTTTAATAGCCATGTTGGCCGATGAAAGCGAGACATTACGAGTTCTAGCCTACGAAGATTACTGAAAGCACGACGAGCCACACTTTCAAACATCCGAAAGTTCGCGCTGCCTAAATTTGTTTTTCAATCCGAAAATTATCCAGACCTCATCAATTGGAATGAGATTATCCTAACTGAGCCACCTCTTACGAAATTTATAAGAGATGAATTAATTTCACACTGCATTGAAAATCCAAGGCTCATTGACGAAATAATTTTGTCCAGAATCAAAAAGATTCCTTGCCACACGCAAGCGACTGAAAGATGCGCCAAAATCGTTACAGAAGCTTCAGCCGCTGTCTGTGGTCCTTTAAGACTAGATGAGTTAATTAAAACAAGGTTAGAATCTCGACAAATAATGCCCGTTTTTAATCAAAAGAGATTACAAAATTTTGTAATATTGCGTTTTTTTTTTAAAGAAATCTCTTTCTCGTTGTGTTATATTTTGTGTAAAAAAACTGTTTCTTTGGAATTTATTGTTATTGTAACATCTTCTATATGTAATAAAAAGTTAAATAAAAATATAATTTTGGTCTTTAAATTAAGTAAAGTAACCCTTAAACGTACACTAGTTTTAGTGTTTTTTAACGATATTTCCAGTTCTTGGGGCAGTATAAAACAAAACAATTCGGTATATTTGTTATAACAGTTTTCATTGTGTTGGTATAGAGCATCTTTTCACAAATGCCCAATCAGAAATTCCAAAAAAACGATCCACCCTACTAAACACATTATACCATACCTCTGATAAACGAAAGAACCGGCCTGTAATGAGTGGAGGGGGTAAGGTAGGGAGAAGATTTGTGGCGTTCCCCAGCTTACCAAAGTTAGTATGAGCAAGACCAGGGTATAAAGAAAAAATACATAAAATGTTTCACCAACTGAAAAATAGTTATTAGTATTTGTAAATTATTCGGCAATTTACTTAGTTCTAAAAATGAACCACAAAAATTCGGAATTATTATTCTTGCACTGTAGATTGACGAAATTATGCGGTAACATATGGGATCATTTAAGAAATGTTTGTTATCGAGAAATTAAATAAGCAAGTACGCGTACCACCACTCCACTGGGAAACGCTGGTTTCTAGTCCGACGTTGGAAGCCCATGCGCTCGATTACCCAAATTGCCTGTAGCGCATCGACACGGCCACGTGAAGCACTTCAAAGGGACGATAAATAAGAGCTACCCTCCTGTTCACAGACCCACAGACAAAGACTCATTGTTGCAAGGAGGGGTGGTAGGTGGGGGGGAAACGTAATACTAAGTTATGTTCAAGTGAAACAGTTATTTTCATGTAAGCCAAGGTTTTAAGCAACATGTTTTAAATCACATATTCGAGAGATCTCAGAAATGAAATTTATTGCACTAATTCTAAAATCATCCTAAAAACTAAACACACTGAATCAAATATTTTTTTTCAAACTAAAATGTTAAATACAACACATTAAAATAGTATAATGAAAAAGAATGAGGCAAGAAGTTTTATCATAAGTTGTACTAAATTACAAACTGAACTAATGGCCAACCACAGTCGGAGGGATGGGTGGCAACGCCCCTGCTTGCTGGAGTGAAGGCTTGGTCACCCCCTCCCCCCTTATACGTGCCTTTCATCATACCTGCCTTTTCACTCCAGCAACCCCGTAAGTGCATACGCACAGACCTGCCTTCTCGCCATCTCGCATCAACGCTCTGAAGACCGGGAGGGAGAGGGGCTCCTTTTGATGTCGGCGTCATCGGCCTATATTTTATCCCGGCTCCCGCCGCCCTGAGATTTACGTCGCTCTTTGGAGCGCTGGCGATGTCCGAACTTCGTGCAGCTCTACCCCTCCCCCCTTCTGATCATCCGTCCTGCGTGGGCCATCACCCCGCTTCGCGTCGGCGACAGGAGTCTTCGCGGTTGAACGCGGTCCAGCTGGATGGCGAGGCTCCCCGCTGGCGGATTATCCCATAATAGCTATTTATAGATATAAATATAATGGAGGCTACTGTAAGTCGTGAGGGCTTCGAAACCCCGTTTACACCGGAGCAAACAGAAGTGAACACGTGCGAAAGAAAATCTAGGAACCCTTACCTTATCACGGCTGCAAACACTTCACGAGCTCGAAAAAGCACACTTCGTCCGTGTTCGTCCAGGTTTGGTTTGCATTCGCTGACGTTCCGTTCGTCGTCGGTCTTTCATCGAAACACCAAAGGATATGCGTATTCGCTCATGTTCGGTGTTCGCGCCTCGTTTACACCGGGGCGAGAAGTTCCTAATCAAACAGGAGCGAGTGGTTGTCTTGAGCTCGATCGCACGTTTTCGCTTGTGTTCGCTCCGATGTAAACGGGGGCTCGGCGCCGCGCCGTACAGACGCCCGGTGGAGCGGCGGCGCCGCTTGGCGAAACTCGCCGGCCACCATGCGCGCGGACACGTGACCAGTCTCCAAGGCCGCTCCATCGCCACGCTGTGGGCGCTCTCGTGTTGGCGGCCACAGCTCCGCACGCGACACTACGCAGCAAAATGTTGGAACGCCGTTCGCCAATAATAGCGCCTTGTAACCTACTCGCCAGCCAGCGGTCTACCCAACAGGTGTAGTAAGGTTCAAATCAGAAAAGAATCTTCGCGCAGCTATGAGGGAGGAAACATAGGGGGAGCAGTGTAGGGAAGGGCTTTTCCGATGGAGGGAGGAAAATCACGTGACACTGCTGGCGCTATGCATACCAAACTGATAGCATCTCTCTCTTCTACCGCGCTGCGCGACCTATGTTCTGTCGACAGGTAATATGCACGCGAGGGGCAGCGTTCGCCCAACAGCATAGAAAAAAAATTGCCCAACAGCACTCGGTCGCTGTTACTACTGAACTGAACCCCAGCCAGCCCTTTGTGCAGCAGCAATTGACTCTCACGACACGTTTTGAACTTCTGCACATTATTTTCTCATTTGAATTTCATCCTAACCTTCCGCAGCACGCCGTAGCCAATCATACACAAGGCCCGTTCTCAGCCTCGCACAGCCAATAATAGAATGGGCACGCCCACATCAAAGGAACAGTCATGCCATTTCGTCTCTGTGTGTGTGTCGTGGTCCTCGAGGACTAAAGCCAACGTGGGGCCACCTTGTTACGAGCCACATCACTTCGGAGCTTGAACCTCCAAACCAAGTTGTGCCCATTGGCCGCGAGAAACCAACCGTTACAAACTTCCTTTCGCCGAGTATCAGAACAACCAAAAGCGACCATTTACGTTACTTCAAAACTGGTCGTGGATAACAGGTATTTAATTTTATTACATAAAAATTACGATGTTGCATTTTCACGAGATGTAATGTTTTACTTACACATTTTCAAGTTATTTAATTGAAAAAAAAATTTCGTTTAAAAGTTTTTTGTGCGCAGTAAGAAAATTCTATTTTTTAAGGCAAACAGTTGCGTATTAAAATTAAGCAACTAGAAATAAAAAATAATAATCCTTGACGGTAACATTTTCGGACAAAAAAGATAAAACGAGCGTGGAATAATTCAGCTCTACACTTCGTCGTAGGCGCCAAGGGAAAAATCAAAGGTGGTCATTTTTACCAAATGCGTGTGTCTGCACACAAGCAGTCATTTTAGGCGGCCTCGCTGCGGGGCAGCTGATGACACGCAATTAGCATGGACGGCACGAGTGTGCAAGAATACCCGTCGTCCGAGATGCCCAAAAAAAAAACAGGGTACCGTTTAATAAGACCAACTGTTTCGATCTGAAAATGAATGTGCGTAATGTATATCCGTCGGGGAGAATCGGAGGCTGTAATTTAGCGAAGTAAAGTCTGTTCACTTTAAAGTGAGCACTTTTGAAATAAACCGTTGAGAAAAATCACTGACTTAACTGCATATATACTGGCATGCAAGCTCACAGTTAAGTTGGAAGCGAATTACGTAAATAGTTGTATGTCTCAAGGATGTATTGCGAGTGTAATATTTAAATTTATGGCAAATCAATTTGAGTGTTTTTCTCTTTATATGCATTAATGCGAATTGGCATATAATAACACGTTTATATTCTTCGAAATTTCATGTTTTCACTTGACAGGCATATGAATAACGTGATCAGGCCCATGGTGATGTAAATGCTAAAATTGGCGGAAGGATACAAAATAAAGAGAAGTATATTTATTTTATTATTTATTTATCGCTCATATTCCATTTAATCCTATGAGAGTCAAATAAGCTCGGGGACACTGAAAGAGTAAACGTACAAAAAGAGACATATGACAAACATATGCCCAAACAAAATACATATTACAAATACCTTGTAGAGCTTCCAATGCTCAGTTATAGTCTACTAGCGAACCGGCCCAGCTTCGCCTGGTAACAATTTAGTTTTTACAGCGATGCCTTGAAAGACAAAAATGGTTACTGTGGGCCATCCTTAAAAGATAAACATATGCTATCGCAAACTATTCTGTAGAACTTTTTGAGAGCTACAATTCTGTAGTATATTAATTTCATGTATATATTTTGGTTTAGTCAGCGCAAGTCATGTAGGCGCCCTAAAAGCTGTTTTTTACGACTTGATTACAAACGGTTCGACATTTCTCTACTATCCTTACATTAAATATAAATGTATTATACACCAAAACTTTCCTTAAGAAATTCTCTAAATGATGTTGAAAACCGCATCAAAATCCATTACGTAGTTTGGACGTACTAAGCGAATACACAGACAGACGCGGATGAGCGACTTTGTTTTATACTATTTAGAGAAGAAGAGAATAGATAGAGATTCGCGGTTTCTTCACACTTTTTAAATACAATTTTTTGAAAAATGACCCCAGGTATGACGTGACTTGTTACGTCAGCATCATACGCGTTCTATACTTTTGTCAACATAAAAATATCCAATTTTTAGTTTAATTAAACTTTTGCTTAGATTTTATTTTTAAATTATGTTTGACTTCTAATAAATACGAACAAAAACAGTGACAAAATATATGTGTTGCTAATGCCTAATAAGAAATAGTACTGGTGCAAAATATAATTGAACTGAGTGCGCATAAATGCGGTGCGTTGCCCCTTTGATGTAATTTCCTAGACTATGCTAAGCTTCGTCTGCGTGAGGCGGAGAAATAGCCCGAAAGTAGAACTTAAGCAGGGCTTCAGAAAAGTTGGAAGTAACCTCGAATGGACGCTAATCGTTCACAGCTTGCAGGCAGGCGGGCAGGCCGGCTCGCGCGAGGGACAACCGGTCGGCCTGGTTCTATTCCTGGCGGAGGCTCGCGAGAAGTGTGCCTGCCACGTTTCAGGGGCAGGTGGCGATAACCACGGCTGATGGGGCGCGCGCCTGCAGGAGCGACAGCCTTGCCAAGGTCTTCGCTGAAGAACCTCGCGGAGCGGTCCCTCCCTGCCAGTCCTCCGGCTGACATTCACGCTCCACGACGGATTGTCCGCACCCACTTCGGACTACTCACGGCTCTTATTAAAATATTTTTTGTATAGCTGGTCCGTGGTAAATTGAGCAATTTTGAGAACCCTAGATGGTAAGCAGACAGGGCTTAACGTCTCGTCGACAGCGAGGTCATTAGAGACGGAGCAAGTTGCGCAGAGGAGCAGGAGAGGGGAATGAATCAGCCTTGGCCTGTAGTAAGTATTCGCCTGGAGCGATTTCGGAAAACCATGGAAAACCGAAATCAGGATAGCTAAACCGGGAATCTGAACTGTGTCCTCTCGAAATCACTGCCCCACTCCCCTTGGCCGAGAACCCGAGAATTAAATTCACTTTAGCAAAACGAGTCTAGGATTGTTTAAAATTACTTGAAAACTACATATTTATTATAACGAGCAAAATCAGGGAGGGATAAATCTAGAGTTAGCATTATTTATTTATTTTATTTATAAAAGTATGGATTTTGTGCAATGATCCCAAACAACGCGGGAATCATATTTAAACATCATAAAGCATGAGATAATGCCGCCACTCCCAACCTCGATATTCAACATCATTCTAACGCAGTTTTATGTAAACAAGTTTTAAATATATTTTAAATTTTAATCTATTGTAGCTATGCTTTATGATTCACAAACGTAATCGATAGTGAACATATTCTTGGTTGATGTATATCGAAGACGTGCTTTTTAAAAGTAATACGCAACAATAAACGGGCTTGAAAGTTTTGGAAACATAACATAAGTGTCGGTGGACAATTATGAATTTGTATATTTCTCCAGGAGCATCCATGAACCGGCCTGCTTGGTGGCCACACACAACCAGACGATGCATATACACTTCCCGCGGTCCACGACGGGTGCATCACTGTGCGAGAGTGAGGGTTCTCAGGGCAAAGTGGTAGGTGTGCTCCAAGGGCGCGGGAGTATATCATATCAGCGTGTGGAGTCTGATAAACAGTTCTGTTAGCTCAGGATTCAGGGCGGGTGATCGAGTGTATCTCGGTCCCTCGCGCTTCGTAAAATATAAAACACCACTCCCGGGTGGTTCGTCGGTAAAGTACATCATTCGTGGAGATCAAACAAGAATAAGCAAAGAGATGGAAAAGTCATTCTGAATTTTCGGGTTTATCTCTATACCTGAACGAGTCTATTCGAACAATTTTTAAAACCGTTAACTTTTTTCTTTATTTTTATTTATAATATTGAACCATAATTTTTAATGAAATAAAAGCCATATTTTGATCTTCTTACTTACGCATTTATCAGAATCTTCCAAATCTGCAACGATTTTAGTTATTTTCCTTGAACTACCTAGCATTTTAAAAAAATGACACGTCGTTTATTTTGAGATTTTAACTACATCTTTGCTTCTTTTGAGATTATCAGTGGTAGCTTTGGTCCTCAGTCGAGATTTGTGTGCTGTAATCGTATAACCATGGTTCTGGCTAGATATTATTCTTTGTGAATTTCTATCTGCACGTCATAACGTCTGTTGTATGAAAAGGCGGTTTTTTTCATTATTCTTGAAACCTAAGAAACAACAACACGTAATGAACAGTGCTTTAAATGTTCATGCAGGCAACAGACTGGTATCTCACGACATGAAAGAAAATTTTTCTCATTCCCTATTACACTCTTCTTTTTCCTCCTTTCCCCGATTCCTGGTAGTCAAGAGATGTCCTAATCAGATTATGACAGCACGCACTGTGCTTAGCATAACTACCAACCTGTACAGTATTACGAAGATACAGAACGCACACGAAAAGACGGCAGTATTCACTATACGAAAAACTAGGTATACAACCTGGGGTTGGAGAAAACAACACTTCAATGCGTAGACAAGGATACAAAGATACAAATAAATGTCAAATTGCACCATCCTCTTTATGCACTTTCAAAGAGCTTAGTTGGAGTCTTCAAACTGTGTTCCATTTTATTTCCCTAAACTGCGCAACAGTAACGCACTGAGGTCCCAATTCACACCCAAAGGCTAACTCATGTTTACAATGAGATATAGACTTCTCTCGTGTGGCAAGGTGGTGGTTTGCTCAAATGGTTTCACCTCTCCTTTACTACATACAAAAGGGGTTACGCTTTATTAGCCCTCTACAATCAAATAAGTGCTGTTGATTTCTGCACGAATGAGCAAAAACTTAACTACTGCCTCATAAAGGCCTGTACTGTAGACCAACTTAACATGCACAATCTGTCGATAGGTCATTTGTATGAATTACAATCACTCGCCAGGCACGCGGAGATAGTCTTATGGGCAGTTCGAGTGATTTTATATGTTGAAGCTGATCAAGAGCCTAAGGCTCCTCTAAACAGAAATTGGGTTTAACGCAACCATCCATAGTAGAGATTCGAGGAAACACAAGAGCATGACTCTAATAAGAAAGAAAGAAAAAAAAAAAGGAAGACAGCATTTTGTTGGCACTGAATACAACCAACGATATGGAATACAGACACGGAAAAAGAAGTAATGTAAAACTCTTAAAACAATAGTAGAATAATTTGGAGAAGTCGGCCGACCATAAGGGGCTGTGGGTTCGGAGCTGGAGCTTAATTCACGCTGTCATTCCGGTTGGTCGGCGGCCATATTGGATCCAGGTGACCTTGACCCCCTGCTCATGAACTTGAAAAACCCAAAATTCCAACAAATAAAAATTCTTAAAAATTATTTAAAAATTAAAAATTTGAATGTGTTTGGGCATTTAGGGGACTCGGGGAATGAGCCAGGCGCCGTTTATGCTCTGTCATTCTGGTCACTCAATCGCCATATTGAATTTGGATGAACTTAACATTTAACCTTGATAAACCCTGTGCTCATGAACTTGAATGACCTTGATTGAGGTGTGCATACATATATAAATTTATATGTATATTTATTCTATACATAATTATGTACATTCCTATCTTATTTATATTTATATATGATAGTACCTGCGTGTTTTCTTCTGGGGCAAACGAGTATTTGGGTTTAATCAGTGTGTTCCCATATTTTTTTTGTTTGAAACGTATGGCAGAAAGCCTTGTGGGAGAATAAGACGGACACCTTAAAAGATACCTGAAATTTTCCTCCAATCAGATGGATAATTCACAATATGGTTCGTGAAGTGATTCGAGAGGATAAGTTCGTACCATGGATGAATGGTTCATGAAAAGTTTTGCGAAATGCATCGCAAAGGGGCGACTTGCTTCTGCACATCGAAGATGTTGGCGAATGTGTGTCGCCGGTTCGAGTCCCGATCGGATGGTGCTGCATTGACTATCATGGGCATGTTCGCGAGTGAGCGGTATAGATGGTGAGTTATCGAGCGTCTGTTCGTTTAGCTCGAAAAGTTCGTCAGGCAATAACTTGAAAAACAACATCAGTCATGCGCCATATAACAAGTGGCTGATACCCGACACGACATTTAATGAACGCGGTGAATTATCTACATATATAAATAAATATATCCATGCATCATAGGTTAGTTGTTATTAAACCGGCAAATAAATAACATCTTAGCAAGAGTCAGTCTGAAGGAGTCAGTCGGCAGGAGAAAAGTGTATGAATTAATGTATGCTTGAAGACGATGCAAGCCACTGACGATGTGAAATCGAGTATGTCGTGCATACCTTTAACGACTGCCCAAAAGTTGCATGGGAAATAATGCTCTTACTGTGCCAAATCCTTCAGTAAAAGTTGCAATGCGCGGCATAAGAAGAACGTCTGTGTGAAGAACCATTTTCATGCTTTTCTTAGCTGCTATAAATGTTTCAGACAGTTCAGTCGATGTAATAACTAAACACATCAAGGCTGATAAATATAGTGTTTTTTCGCACACTGAGAAACAGCATGTGGTGACTTGTAAATACACTACATAAAATTAAAAAGAAGGAACAACCAGTCCAACGAAAAGACACGGTGAATTCAATCACGCAAATCGAGTCGCTTATTTTTTGTACGTAGCAGCAACAAACTTAAAAGATACTGGTGAACATGCACACAAATAGACCTACCATAACTTTTATTCTGCTCACATTTTTATACATTGGTATTTCCTGTTTTCTAGTTTTATTTCATTATTTATATACATTTATCTGACTGGGCTTATTGTGTTTGAAACACCTAGGGCGAAGTTACAACATTGTGATACATTAACATAAAATTTTAAACACTTAAATAAAAAATTAATTAGGTCATAAAAACAGTTCACGGCTAAAACGTATAAATTTCGCACATTCAATATTTGCAATCATACACACACTGGCCCAGCGCACGTTACAGTATATTTATTCCTGCCCTGGAAAATCAGATGTGTCACAATATCGTGACTTGCCTAGGCAGGTTAAAAAAAAAAAAAAAAAAACACAACGTGTACAAACTTGATGTGGTTAATTTTAAGTATTTTCACAAAAAGAGAAAGTAACGCTTCGTCTAGCAACACGCCATGTCATGTCGCAATCCACCGCTTCTGCCAACTTTTGATTTGTAACCGTCCCGCCATCACATTTAAAAATATTAAAATAAATATTTCAACAATAAAGTCCCGTTTCAATTGTAAATTTCCAATTCAAGATAATTTTTGCTGTAACAAGTGTGAAATATGTTGAAATTGAAAACTAATATTTTTCCTGTTACTACAAGCCGTGCGAAACTCCCCGAGGAAAGGGGGAGAAAAGAAAGAAAGAAAGAAAGAGAGAGAGACAAACTCCGCTCCTTCTATTCCAGTTTCTTCCTCGGACGGAAAAAATACACCATGCCACTAGAGCCTACGCACCATAATTTGCGCTGATATTTTTAACTGTAATAATAAAATATTTTTCCTTCAGTGCTACCAAAAAAATTTCATTACTGTATATCAATTTACAACATTAATTTACAAATAGTATACCAAAAAACTAGGTTAAAACCATATTTTAACTGTGAACTATTTCTTACTAGCAGTTGCAAACATCGCTGCTCTCACTGTGTTTAATTCGTATGCAATACGAAATAAATATTACAAGTTATATAAGATACTAAGTAAAAGTTTCATTATTCAAGAATACAATACTTTAAAGTTAATCGCAGTGTTATATATTTGTGATATACAAGTTATTGAAGAAAAAAAAAAGTTGACATGTTCCTCCTAGGGTGATTTTTCAAAGGTTCGTTTCAAAACATCCGAAGAAACCGTGAATGGACTATAACAAAATTATCTTCGTGTTCCTCGATATAGAAAGTATCAGCGGGATGCTGGAGCCCGGTTGGTAACAGATAGTTTAATATTCGAGCAGTCCTCGCAGATCTAGATATTCTTTCTAAACGGGACCGTGGTGGTGTGGTAGTCAGACTTCTCGCCTCCCACGCTGTAAAAAGGTTTAGTTGAATCGAAAGAAATTGGTTTCGCGCAACCAAATTAACTGTTTGTATAGGGACATTGAAATTTTTGTTGTCGTAACCAAATTATTTCGTTGTTCTTATTTGGTGGTGCCAAAGATTTGGTTGGCGCAACCAAATATTGGTTTGACTCTACGTACATTAAAAAGCTTCTGTTAATATAAAATAAATCTAAATGTCGCCCGGGATTACAACCTAGATAATCTGCGCCCGAGAGCTACGCCCTATCAACTAGCAACCTCAGCTAAAGTGTCTACAGATGGAAGTGGAATGTTTATAAAAACCTACATTGCGTGAGCAAATAAATATTTCAAGTTTTAAAGCTTTAAGTTTTAGTTTTCTGTTGCACTTGTATTACTAGGATGCTTATACCGCTATTAAGTATGAATATATGCATTAACAAACACTCTAACTATCCTTATTGTCACAATAAATAGAAACAAGCTCTCTGGTCGAGCTGTATTTTCGAACGTAGGCAATCAAATGAGTGGCCAAACAAATTTGTACAGTCGATTCAACAAAATAATGTGTTGATAGTCTAATTTATTTTGGTCCAACACCAAACTTTTGCTTATTCAAATATGTATTTAGTTAGATGAACAAAATTAGTTTTGTTGCTTTTCAAGTTATGTTTCCTCAAACCTACATATTTTGTTGCGGCATCTAAACCTATTTTTGGCCCTATACAAATAAATATTTTGTTTATCTTTCTCTCAGTGCACCAAAGCGAACTAGGTTAGATTTCCGAAGGAGTCACTTTGGATTTTCTCATGTCGGAAACGTAGCGGACGTTGCCATTGGCCAGTGAGTTTTCTCGGGGTATTCCCACTCCCTCGCCAGTGCATTCCGGCGCTGCTTCATCTCCACCTGGTTGGCGCATCAAGTGCGTTGCAGAGGTTTGGTAGAAAACACGTGATTCAAAAGCGGTTGGATAATTTGCAGTAGTGTCTAAACACGATAAGCATTTCGTGTCCAAAGACAAATTTCAAGTTCTTATTCCTACTCCAAGAGTTTTTTTTTTTTGGACATGAAAATGGGAAAAACGGGTGTGTTCCGAATTAGTTTTAACTGCCAAATGCTTGAAGTCACGTTAAAGTGAGTCGCCGACGAAAAGACTGCACGCTAGTTGAGCGCCTTACACGAAGAGGCTATCAGGCAAGTGGTGAGTGAGCAAGGGCCAGCAGAGATCACGCGTTTCGAGTCCTCAAACGCGGAAAATAGCTTCAGGCAGGCAGAAAAGCGCCGACTAAATATCTTGACACTTTATAAAACTACCAGGTGAGAAAATGAGAATGTGTGAGGCAAGGACGTTCACCAGCATTGCTGAGGAAGAGGGGTTGGAGACCCCGTGGGAATAACCGTCCGCGGTGAGTCTGCTGGAGGTTGGAAAGCAGGAGGCGTGTGGTTCGAGCGAAGGGCCGAGCACTCTCGGGCGGTCAGGAATCAATATGCCAGTGGCTCCGCGGGCGTCTTGTCCCGCTGATACATCATAGGCGCCAGGCGACGTGAGCCGGCGGTGCAGCCGAGTGGCGGCCGGAATAGCAATGCAGGTGCGCCACCAACGGCGTTCCGTACACGTCCTGCTGGAGACACAGAGTACGCAACTACACAGAGGCGAAATAAAGTGGCTCTTCCCTTGAAGTGGGCGTGGTGTACCCATTCTCTGATTGGCTGCGCGAGGTTCTGGGAACGGCTTGTGTTTGACTGGTTACTGCATGCTGCAAAATGTTCCCTTTTGGTATTTACAATTCGCTTTGCGACCTTTTGTTGACCAATGAAGCCATTTTGCCGGCGTATGGGACTGGAGTTCGTGGTATAAGGTGTTGTTTCCCCTCTGTATACTTTAGTATTCTGCTCCGGAGCAGGTGGTTGCCCTGTGTACAGGGGCTAGACGGTAGTAGCATCACTGCTGTGTATTGCTCTTCAGAATACCGGTCACAGACAACTCCGTGAGCGAGTTCGCCAATACGCCATCGGTCACAAGATTGATGGACACTAACCCATTTAAAGTCTTAGGTGTTCGTCATTTTCTAACGATAGTTCAGTGTAGTATGCAAGTCGTTACTCTGTTAGCCTCCCGGCTTAAAAGGGAAGACAAATATCATGTTTTATTTTTGCTTCAATCGCTAATCACTGCACATTTTTGGCGNTGGTATAAGGTGTTGTTTCCCCTCTGTATACTTTAGTATTCTGCTCCGGAGCAGGTGGTTGCCCTGTGTACAGGGGCGAGACGGTAGTAGCATCACTGCTGTGTATTGCTCTTCAGAATACCGGTCACAGACAACTCCGTGGGCGAGTTCGCCAAAACGCCATCGGTCACAAGATTGCTGGACACTAACCCATTTAAAGTCTTAGGTGTTCGTCATTTTCTAACGATAGTTCAGTGTAGTATGCAAGTCGTTACTCTATTAGCCTCCCGGCTTAAAAGGGCAGACAAAGATCATGTTTTATTTTTGCTTCAATCGCTAATCACTGCACATTTTTGGCACATTATTGCATTAAATTTATGTTCCTAGGTTTTGGGTGTCATAAGTATCCCCTCATTTGTAATAGATGAGACCGAATAATGGAATGATTTTACAAACAATGCGACCAACTGATGGAACACGTAAAAAAAGGGGAGAGGGGGTGAAAGATGCGACGATGATGGTTTCGAATCAACCTATGGATTCGGAATTTGGGCGTATTTTCAGCACGCAAACAGTTCGAAGAGATCCTCCTTTTAGCNATGTTTTATTTTTGCTTCAATCGCTAATCACTGCACATTTTTGGCACATTATTGCATTAAATTTATGTTCCTAGGTTTTGGGTGTCATAAGTATCCCCTCATTTGTAATAGATGAGACCGAATAATGGAATGATTTGACAAACAATGCGACCAACTGATGGAACACGTAAAAAAAGGGGAGAGGGGGTGAAAGATGCGACGATGATGGTTTCGAATCAACCTATGGATTCGGAATTTGGGCGTATTTTCAGCACGCAAACAGTTCGAAGAGATCCTCCTTTTAGCCTTCGAATGCGCAAGTTTGCTGTTTTAAAGGGCGATTGATTCCTCCCATCTTGGATTTAGTAGTTTTCTCACTATACCTTCCCTTTCAGAGGGCGTATCAAAATTTTTGCCGTGGCAGAGCACAGATAATGGTTTTCCAAACTTGCTGAATTTGTTACAGCTTCACCGCCACATTAGTAATAAGCCATATAACAGATAAAAGCTGAGAAGGAAACTATTTTATGCGAACGTCTACAGAGGTGACAACAGGAAGATAAACCGTATCATTAAAATATCAGGATGTGAGCCAAGCCATACCTTGTGCCCTGTCGGCACGCACAATATAAAACAAACACTCTATTGCCAGATGCCAGAGGAAAAGCCATAAATCCAAGACGGTAAGGACTTATCCCCCCTTAAGGCCCACTTCAGAACTATTCACGTGCGATTGCACAGGTGATGATAGTTACACTTCTTGTAGATGCAGAACTTGTTGGTGGAAATAAATTAACAGTTTGGTGAAACATTGAGTAATAACGGGATGAAGATATCCTTCACGGAAGAAAATATAATTTTTTTGTGCCTGCTCCTTTAGTTTTCTGAAACAAAAATTTTTAAGATACGCCAACAGTCCATTAAATACACATGGTACTCTGCAGAAAAAAAATGCTTTTTGTGAGAAATTACCATATAGTAAATGCAAATTTGCATAGCGCTACATCACTTTGTAGTTTAAGTAAGTGAATGCAGGCAAAACTGTCCTCGAGATTTCTAAACATATCAAGAAATATAACATTTCAAATAATGCCCTGAAGAGTTTTATTACAAATAGGGGAAATTATTTTCGCCACGACAGAAATGCAGCAAGTAACCAAACGGCGTGGTGTCGACAGCACAATCATCAACGTCTTCGTGGAGTATGGCTGAAGGACTGCGCCTGCATTCTTGCTGTGTTACTTCCCTGAATTGTATTCTGGAGGTCACAGCTCCTATGTCAACCACGGCCGCACTCTTGGAAGTAGCTGGGAAGAGGATGGCGGCACTCCTAAGCGTTTTTATATTCCAGTTTCAGTTATACGGCCACGCAGTTCCTTCTTACGTGTCGCCTCTTTTCGTCGCTCATTAGGAGGAACTTATCTGGTAGTATGTTCGATGACGTCTCAGTCCTCCACGCATGCGGACCACTATCGCTAACTTTTTGGTGAAATCGATTTCCTTTCATCGGCTTAGGCGTTGTTCAATCACAGTCAAGCGCGTGTTACTCTGAGACCTCTACGGATTGTCAATCTGTGATTTCATTACTAAAAGTATTCGGCGGCTAGCCTATTATCACAAGCAAACAAAATTTCCGATTCGTAATGTATCGAGTTGTCCTGTGGCCACTGTTAATCAGTTTGGTCACATTAATAATCATCGTAAACGTGGTGCAAAGGAAGCACACATGGTGTGATCTGATTTGTGAGAATTAATGTGTCTGGTTTGTTTTTATTGGTTGATGCTATTATCATCGGACATTAAGCTCTTATAGTTCACTGCTTGCGAAAAGTAAAAACGTATTGTTTCCACCAAGTCTAGGGTGTAACATTTGAACCCACTAATTAACGTGTAACTGTTCCTGGGATTCTCATACGCCAGGTAAGGGTAAGCTGCATATTGGTATGGGTAAATACACTACTGGAAATACATCTCAAGTACACTCTAAGGTCGTTGGGGGTCCAAAGCTTAAAACCCATAGTGAAATAATTCGAAGTTAATCGCATTAGGGGCGTGAACGTACCAAAAAGAACGTCCTCTATTTGTAGTGCAGTTTATATTTCTGTAATACAGCAAATAATAATGCGATGAATATGGTGCAAAAATGGTGCAGTACTTTACAAAAATGAATCACCGAATACCGCTAAATGTTAATTAACTTTTTTTGAGATACAAATTTTGAAACTGTTGCAAAATTATCGTGGTTGATTACAGTCCAAATTAATTGATGAAGTCATTAGAAATAGACAAAGAAATTTTATTGAAATTATTTATGTGATTTGTCCATCATTTTAAGTAGCCAGAAGTTAAAATCATAATTGTAGGTGAAGAAAGTGTCAGATTTCAAATAAATCTCTCCATGGTCGTCCTGTAACTTCAAGAAAGAATTTAGCTGAAGTAAAGCGCTGTATTAATGTAACTTACAAAAGTAAAATTTATTTGGCGGTATATTTAAGGTTGATGATCGTAACGATTATTCTTAAAGCATGTACCTGAAAGCTGTTTTAAACTGATGTGGCATTTTTATGCCATTTTTTATATATACTTATTAAACCGTGATACCTTTTCAAAACACAGTAACAATTAGGCACTTGAACATCCTTAAAACAAATAAAAGTCTCAGGAAGAAATGAGTGCCACAGGGTAATCAGAGTGGCCATGCTGGATGTTCTCGTTAGTGCACAGTCAACGGGACTGGACTCTGATGGTAGTAACAGTGTAGGCCCTGCGTGCAGGAGACGGACGGTTTTCCTCGTATAACAGAAGACTGACGTAATGAAATACAAGTTCCTTATTGCCACTGAAAATGGTTACCTGAGACCGGACCACGGACTTTCCGAGGGAATGGTATCTAGACGAATGGGCGGGCGCATCAAGAACATCGGAGAGTACAGCCTATTCACGGTAAAGTGAGCACTTTTTAAAGCCATCTCGTTTAGAATAATAGTCAATAAATATATTTTATTTTATCCTTAGACGTTAACTTCCGAGTGCGGTGGAATATATATACTGTCTTTATTACTTACATGGCAAAATTAANTTCTTACGTGTCGCCTCTTTTCGTCGCTCATTAGGAGGAACTTATCTGGTAGTATGTTCGATGACGTCTCAGTCCTCCACGCATGCGGACCACTATCGCTAACTTTTTGGTGAAATCGATTTCCTTTCATCGGCTTAGGCGTTGTTCAATCACAGTCAAGCGCGTGTTACTCTGAGACCTCTACGGATTGTCAATCTGTGATTTCATTACTAAAAGTATTCGGCGGCTAGCCTATTATCACAAGCAAACAAAATTTCCGATTCGTAATGTATCGAGTTGTCCTGTGGCCACTGTTAATCAGTTTGGTCACATTAATAATCATCGTAAACGTGGTGCAAAGGAAGCACACATGGNTGTCCTGTGGCCACTGTTAATCAGTTTGGTCACATTAATAATCATCGTAAACGTGGTGCAAAGGAAGCACACATGGCGTGATCTGATTTGTGAGAATTAATGTGTCTGGTTTGTTTTTATTGGTTGATGCTATTATCATCGGACATTAAGCTCTTATAGTTCACTGCTTGCGAAAAGTAAAGATNTTATAGTTCACTGCTTGCGAAAAGTAAAAACGTATTGTTTCCACCAAGTCTAGGGTGTAACATTTGAACCCACTAATTAACGTGTAACTGTTCCTGGGATTCTCATACGCCAGGTAAGGGTAAGCTGCATATTGGTATGGGTAAATACACTACTGGAAATACATCTCAAGTACACTCTAAGGTCGTTGGGGGTCCAAAGCTTAAAACCCACAGTGAAATAATTCGAAGTTAATCGCATTAGGGGCGTGAACGTACCAAAAAGAACGTCATCTATTTGTAGTGTAGTTTATATTTCTGTAATACAGCAAATAATAATGCGATGAATATGGTGCAAAAATGGTGCAGTACTTTACAAAAATGAATCACCGAATACCGCTAAATGTTAATTAACTTTTTTTGAGATACAAATTTTGAAATTGTTGCAAAATTATCGTGGTTGATTACAGTCCAAATTAATTGATGAAGTCATTATAAATAGACAAAGAAATTTTATTGAAATTATTTATGTGGTTTGTCCATCATTTTAAGTAGCCAGAAGTTAAATCATAATTGTAGGTGAAGAAAGTGTCAGATTTCAAATAAATCTCTCCATGGTCATCCTGTAACTTCAAGAAAGAATTTAGCTGAAGTAAAACGCTGTATTAATGTAACTTACGAAAGTAAAATTTATTTGGCGGTATATTTAAGGTTGATGATCATAACAATTATTCTTAAAGCATGTACCTGAAAGCTGTTTTAAACTGATGTGGCATTTTTATGCCATTTTTTATATATACTTATTAAACCGTGATACCTTTTCAAAACACAGTAACAATTAGGCACTTGAACATCCTTAAAACAAATAAAAGTCTCAGGAAGAAATGAGTGCCACAGGGTAATCAGAGTGGCCATGCTGGATGTTCTCGTTAGTGCACAGTCAACGGGACTGGACTCTGATGGTAGTAACAGTGTAGGCCCTGCGTGCAGGAGACGGACGGTTTTCCTCGTATAACAGAAGACTGACGTAATGAAATACAAGTTCCTTATTGCCACTGAACATGGTTACCTGAGACCGGACCACGGACTTCCCGAGGGAATGGTCTCTAGACGAATGGGCGGGCGTATCAAGAACATCGGAGAGTACAGCCTATTCACGGTAAAGTGAGCACTTTTTAAAGCCCTCTCGTTTAGAATAATAGTCAATAAATATATTTTGTTTTATCCTTAGACGTTAACTTCCGAGTGCGGTGGAATATATATACTGTCTTTATTACTTACATGGCAAAATTAATTTTAAAATGTGGTAAAAGGATACAAAATGGCTGGAAGGAAAAAGTAACTAGGGCTTCGAAAGTGCTCATTTTTCCGTGAACAGCCTATACTTGTCTATCGCCTTGATTACTGGTTAGCAGGGCTGTCAGAGTGTATCTCACACACTAACAAGGACTTAGTGATATTCACGTTCAGTTCTAAAGGAATTAAATAAAAACTGATTTATTTGAACATCACAGCTCTTAAACAAGACTAACAACACCTCGGTGCACACTGGAACATTACCTCCCGCTAGCAAACGGAATACTTGTTTATCTAAACTGCCCACGTCTGTGCGGGCGAGACGTTACTTTTCCTTCTCTAGAAACAATTTCCTAGAAACGCCAAGCTTTCGGAAACGGAGAAGTGACTGTACTACTGTTAAGATCAAAAATCCCAGAAGCTGCATGCGTAATATGTGTATTCATGGCACTGAATTTATACGTCCTGCCGTNCTGTTAAGATCAAAAATCCCAGAAGCTGCATGCGTAATATGTGTATTCATGGCACTGAATTTATACGTCCTGCCGTAGCAACAACCTTAAGCATTATGTGCCAATTCTTGTGTCCGTGAAACAAGCGAGGTGGCAGCGGTAAACCAGAACGGTATACTCGTGTATTTTAAAGAACCCGGGCTTGATTCCCGATCTGGCCATCCTGATTTCAGTTTTCCATGGTTTCCCGAAATCACTCCAGGGAAATTCTGGGATGGTTCCTGCATCTCTGAACAAGTTTGCTCCGTAAGACCACGGAGTCAAGGAGACGTTCATCCCTATCCACTTGCCTTGTTTTCCGTGCCTTAGTTGGTTGGAACGACAGCTTCCGGTGCGAGGGGTTTTGTATTCGATTCCTGGGTAAGATATACATTTTTTTTAAGTTTATAGGTGTAACATTTTTACTTCAATGTGTAAGTCCCTTGCCACCCAAAAAAATTTCATAAATTATTTACCGGCAAAGTAGTAACGCGTTACTTTCTATGTATNTGTAAGTCCCTTGCCACCCAAAAAAATTTCATAAATTATTTACCGGCAAAGTAGTAACGCGTTACTTTCTATGTATCCTGAAGAATCATGTAAAAACACTTTACTGTTTCCTCGTTGTCCCTTACATTGTATATAAATATATATAAACATATATATGAACATACAGAATGTATCTAAATTCGACCTACAAACTTCGGATCCAGGTTAATCATGAAATAATAAGTTGAAAACATCTATATGACCTAAGGTCTAAAGTGAATAAATACTAAGGGTGGTACACATTTTTGNTGAAATAATAAGTTGAAAACATCTATATGACCTAAGGTCTAAAGTGAATAAATACTAAGGGTGGTACACATTTTTGAAGTTGGACCTGAAGCACTTGTTTGATGCAAATACAGGAGATAATATTTAAGATGTAACACTAATTGTCTGAGTAATGGTTAACTGAAAAAAAAAAAATTTCAAACACAATAACCCGTGTTGCTGTCATCAAAATATTTAATGTAAATAATCACGGTTANCTGAAAAAAAAAAAATTTCAAACACAATAACCCGTGTTGCTGTCATCAAAATATTTAATGTAAATAATCACGGTTATTACCCCTATTTTGAAATAAATTTTATGTAGCGATAGCATTTGGGATTTTAAAAATGGATTATTAACACCTATGTCACAATTTACAGAAATGTTGCCTTGTGTAAATACCCTAAGCTTCACCGTTTTTGAATAGTTTGTGTTNCTATGTCACAATTTACAGAAATGTTGCCTTGTGTAAATACCCTAAGCTTCACCGTTTTTGAATAGTTTGTGTTTTATACTCTGTATACACGGAGCATTTTAAAACAGTAAATAGATTAACTGCAGTTCTTAAAAGTAGAGAAATCGTCATTNATACTCTGTATACACGGAGCATTTTAAAACAGTAAATAGATTAACTGCAGTTCTTAAAAGTAGAGAAATCGTCATTATCTAATATTAGAATACCCAATGACAGTTTACAGTGAATTTATTACGCACCGAGTTTACACGAAACCGCTGTTAGACTTTGTCGATAACCCGTTATTCAAGAAACAGTGTGGTACTTGCCATCGCCATCCCCTCAGTAAAAGCACATTCTAACGTGCAGATTACTAGTCGGTATTGAAACAAAATCGAATCTAACTAAATCTGAAGAGAGATTAAAAATCTCCAGCTTGATGAAAGTTGTCACCTAAATTATATGTTACGGAAGTGCGTTTGTTGAGTTATTTCCAGGTTAACTTTAACTTTTTTTACATTTATTTTTGTGCGAAGGACCCAGGCGACTGGCTTAGTAATTCATACAGCGAAATCTCCTGTTTGATCCCAGGGCGCTGTCTAGAAGTGTTCCCGTTTCATCCCCTGTCTTGATTCTGCTACTGCTTAACCCGAAAGAGCGTATTTTGCATTTGGGGATGCTTTCGGGAAGTTGCGAGTTCGTGATCACAGCTCTACTCCAAGCTAATGCCGGTGTAGCTCCGTACTATAAACATTCCCAATAACTAATTAACTAAATTAATATGTCCAGTCTCGTTGAACAAAAAAAAATTAATTGCTATACCCCCTCTTCGTATCACATGTCACATCATATATAACATAAGTAGAATTATTATGGGAAGTTTGGAGAAGGGGATGAGGGATCGGAG
The DNA here is from genome assembly GCA_002778355.1 of Clitarchus hookeri. Taxonomy (NCBI): domain Eukaryota; kingdom Metazoa; phylum Arthropoda; class Insecta; order Phasmatodea; family Phasmatidae; genus Clitarchus; species Clitarchus hookeri. The sequence continues at coordinate 917,847 of NQII01000104.1, read as the reverse complement.
CGTCGGAGGTGTTAATACTGTGCTAGTCCTGTCCGCCGGCGTCCATCTTGCCCGCCATATTGGATGTCGGTGTCTTTAACCTTGACCTTTAACCTTGACCCGATGAACTTTCACAACAAAAATTCAAAGAATTTTTAAGATTCCAAAAAATTGTAATAAAAAATATAAAAAATTAATAAAAATTAAGAAATTTATTTTTAAAATTTACTTCCAAAACATTTAAATTTTNGTAATAAAAAATATAAAAAATTAATAAAAATTAAGAAATTTATTTTTAAAATTTACTTCCAAAACATTTAAATTTTGAAAGGTAACCCACACCTCCTCTTCCCACACTCATTCCACCATCTTGTTAGGTGCAGTTCACCATCTTGATAGGCGTCACAGCCACCATCCTCCATTGTGGTAGGTGCAGACGTTCTCCATATAGGTTGGTGCAGCCGTCCGCCATCTTGGTCGGTGCAGTCTGCCATACTCGTAGGAGCAGGCGTCCGCCATATTGGTAGGTGTCACTGTCATGGTCCGCCAACTTGTTTTTTTCGTTTGTCATTTCTTTTACATTGCTGGTGCTATCCCCAGCATCGCACCTAGCACATCTTATCTGTACCTTGTACAGCATGTGCACAGTCGGGTCTCCTGCACCCGAGACCATTGGGTACAATAGGAGCAACATACAGTATGCACAGCGCACAGAACTAGTATTATATTTCAGATCAACCACAAAGTCACTTCAGACATTGTATTTTGCCCCTTCAGGTATTAAGTAATCCATGCTGTGCACACCGGCCAGTCCCATAATGTCTGCACCCAGACAATAATTATTAGTACCACCATTCTTTAATTGGCTGCAGTTGAATGCAATCCACTAGAAAGAGATTACGCTCCTTCCAATCGCAGTTGGTGGGCGTGGTTACCACATCACCTGTCAACAGCATCGTACAGAATAGAATCTGCACGCGCCACCTTGATATGACCGAGGTCTATCCAACTTCTACGAACGCGCTTCGTAAACGACTCCTCTCACTAGGCGGACCAGATCAGCGTCCCTTCATTAGCAAGCATCAACCCTTCGAAACTGGTCCAATGTCACGCCGCTTTTATTCGCCAAGGGGTACTTAGCGACAAGAGCCCATCACCAAACCCAGTAAAGCAGTGTCCAGCGGGGGTTTGGTGGGAGGGAATACCCTCGTCCCCCTCACCTTTGGGCTTCTGAGGCAGCACAGTCCGCCACTGCAGCCCTCCATGCAAATACCCGCCTCTAGGCCTCCTCCCAGCGGGAGGTTCAACCAATGACACGCAGAGTCTGACCCGCGATAGGTACAAGGCCAGGCTTCACACCGATCCCCTGGGTTCCCACGATGAGTTTTCAACCAAAGCAGCCCAACTCCTCCAGGACGCCAGACAGTCCCTTCTGCGGAGCTCAGTCACATCAGGATCTACCCGAAGGCCTCAGTTGGGGTTGTGCATTCGGCTCGCGGGTCATCACTGCAGGCGAAGAACATATGCAGTCTCTGGACAAATGCACATGACAACACCGTGACTGATCGCCAGTGCACTGGCGGGGCCTCCACTAGCCCATTATCGTCCTCACTCCTTCAGCCACGGTATTGCCACCGTGTTTCCAGCCCTGACCTTTCGAGGAGGTGGAGATGGACCTGAGCAGCACTAGACTATATGTTCGCATCGCCGCCCCATTTCAGGGACCGTGTCTCGACCCATGCAGCAGCAAGGGCAATCCCAATCTGCAGTGAGAAAACCCCACCGGAGCTCGTCAGCCAGGGCAAAAAGCCCTCCACCGAAACTCACAGTGATCCCAAGATGTGGTGCGGTGAGAAGGTTACACCACATCACGCCAATCCGCTCTTACACATTAGCTGGTGAACATCATGTGGGCCTGCACCAGGGAGATGGCCAAACTTGGATAGCCATTCCCGTAGTTACGACTACCCAATCAGGCACTCTGGGGTGCTAAATATGTGCACTCCCTACAAACCAGGATCTGCTACCGGCTTTCACCAAGTGCACTTTCAGCCCTCCCCGTTACCTTACACCCATGACAGGTTGGTTGCCCGACCACCAGCCCAGCTCCAACCCAGCCCCAGCAGACGACTGACCCACTCCACTCACCCCTTCCAATATATTTAATTGCCCGCCAATGTTTCACGATTGCTAATTACTGGGATGTTTTCGGAAACCTACGTTCGACCAAACAGTCAGTTCCCCTCAACCCTCTTCCAATATATTTAATTGCTCCAACTGTGCTTCTCATAGACTAATTGTCCTACCACCTTCAAATATATTTAATTTCACCACCAATGTCTCTCTTTAGATGATTTCTAGCGCAATTTTGGTAACCTACGTTCGACCAATTAGAAGCATTCGCTCGAACGCTACCCCTGTCTCTCATTGGCTAATTACCCCACCCACATCATCCCCTACTAACAATTATTCACCATCGTTCAACCAATTAGTTGGCAGGACACCACCCCGACCATGATTCTCATTGGCTAGCCACATCACAAAACAATCTCTTGGAGCGGCGAATTGCTCGTACGTTTTCGGAAACCTTCGTTCCGACCNCATCACAAAACAATCTCTTGGAGCGGCGAATTGCTCGTACGTTTTCGGAAACCTTCGTTCCGACCAATCGGCGGCCTACTTTAATCGTGAGTGCAGAATTTTTTATTTCCCCTTAAAAACTCTTTATAAGACGCTCCCTGAGCCCCCTCGGTAAATCTGTAATTTTTCTCCTTCTTACAGATGTACATGTGTTGTCCGAGCGACCATACAATCCTTTCAGCCATTTTGGCATTTGGAAGGGTGCACTCGCTTAGTGCCTTGGACAAACGGGACGAGTTACCATACCTGCCGAAAGAAATACTTCTGATCTACGTACCTTAGGAAATTTCGACCGTATTCAAGTATTTGCTGGTTTACCTGTTGTAGGACGAAGGCATACGGCACTGTCTCCCGTCCAAGGAGTATTTCGAGAGCTGCACCACCACGGTTCACGACACGTCGCATAGCAGGGGTTGGTGCGAGGCCCACCAAGCAGCCCTCGCGACGTCTGCGCCCATGGAAAACGACATCTCCGTTAAAGACGACTTCCCCATTGAAGACAACCTCCCCCGTTGAAGACAACCTCCCCNCCCATGGAAGACGACATCTCCGTTAAAGACGACTTCCCCATTGAAGACAACCTCCCCCGTTGAAGACAACCTCCCCCGTTGAAGATAACCTTCCCCGTTGAAGATAACCTCCCCCGTTGTAGATAACCTCCCCCGTTGAAGATAACCTCCCCCGCTGTAGATAACCCCCCCAAGTGAAGACAACGTCCGCGTGCAAGTTATCTACTAGCAAGCTGTACCCGTGGAAGATGCTTCCCTTCATGAAATATACTGGCAAGCACTACCCGGCGTGGAAACTAACCCTAAACACTGGTGCCCGATGTGTATGGACCTCAATAAAGTTTTAAATAACTTTATAAAAAAAATTTTGAAACTAGGTGTGTGCGTGTGAACCTAGTATTTCTTTAATATAAAAAAAATCATCTAGTGAAAAAAAAATGTTTTGCAACGTCCGATGTTTACGCTCGTTGAACTCTTACACTATCAAGCAGATTGCCATCTCGTACAGTGAAAGACGAGAAAACCAAAGTTTTCACTTTTTTACCACTGTGTTTATAGCAGCACCTCGACCGCACCATGCAACATACGTACTGGCTACAGACCCACGAAAATAGGAAGGTTTAGAAGGTTATCACAACAAAATTTGTAAAATACTAAANCATACGTACTGGCTACAGACCCACGAAAATAGGAAGGTTTAGAAGGTTATCACAACAAAATTTGTAAAATACTAAACATTTTGTTACACGTAATTGACTTAAATGTCCTTTATACCGACCAATATTTATGCGCGTTAAAGAGAAAATATTCCAAGAATAGTTCGTAATTCTATAAGAATAATACGTAAGTGAGGCACCTTGGAATAGAGTTTTCGGTAAACTTAATTGCGTGAATCGTTTGTGATTCTAAGAAAAACACCTAAAACTTGTATAAAAAAAATGGCGTAAACATTCAGCAATTAAAACAATTGTAATCATTGTATATACAGATTTATTTCAAATAAGAAANTAAAAAAATGGCGTAAACATTCAGCAATTAAAACAATTGTAATCATTGTATATACAGATTTATTTCAAATAAGAAAAAAATATATATTAGAAAACGTGACCGATGATTCGAAACCAAAACGTTACGACACAAATGCTTGACTGAAAATAATACATAAATAACTGATCACCCAAAATTTGTGATTTCATGCCACGAGAAAAAAATAGTCAACGTCTGCTTTTTATTACGTTCACTAAACAGAACGTCATAAATTAATTCATGCTGAACCCTTTAATTGATATTAACATGCTTCTGGAAGCCACTAAAGAAGGAAATAACAGCTTCCTGCCTACTTTTTGAAGGAAATTTTTTTGACGAAATGATACATCCCTTTAACGCGATATCTTACGCCGCACTGAATTGTGCAAATTTACGGCGCGATTAATATCTTTACAGCAACGCATCACGCAGGCACAATATTTACACAAAAAGTCAGCCGTTTCTTATATTTTATATATTCGATTCCAAAAACCTGTAGATCTCTATTTGTGTTTTTTTGTGTTTATGTATGTAGCACACCCTCTTAGTATTTTACAACGGTACTTATATGCACTGATTTAATTTGAAATGTCAAGACACAATTGCAATTTTTACCGAGGCTACTTTTTTTAAATTATAGATAAGATTATAAAAATAATNTTGAAATGTCAAGACACAATTGCAATTTTTACCGAGGCTACTTTTTTTAAATTATAGATAAGATTATAAAAATAATAAAAAAAATTAAGTTACAGGAAAACTAAATATTAATCGTAATAGGTGGGTAATTTCGAGATACGAAGGGAAATAAAGCAAAAGTAACTAGGCTTACCAGCCCAACGACAACAAACATTGCAGCACACGATGCACCTTCCCACTCTACCAGGGTCCTCACTCAAAAAGGAAAACCACGTGCATCAGATTTTTTTTTTCCTATCGAAGAATAATACAGCGCCGTCGTCGCTACACACTTTACCAGGACACCAGCTAGTGCTGGTGCAGGTGGTCTGCAGGGAACAAATAACAGACGAGTTAGAGTCAAAATGTGAAGACTCGCGAGTTACGTGACTGTTGCAGCAAGCAGGGCGTGTTGGAAGACACTCGAGCACAGTGTAGACACTGTATCGTGCAGAGCTGAGAAGGATGACGGGGGTCGTCGAGTGTGGGGAGGTGTTGGTTCAGGTGGGGGTGGCGAGACGCACGTGTGCGCCGCCCCCGGCACTTGGTCGCCACCCCCGCCGCCACATTCCTCCTCGACAATGCGTATGCTTGTGTGTCCACCCACGGCTCTGGCGAGGGTGCACGCACCTACGTTCTCCTCTCTCCTCTCTCACACCTGGGACCCATTTCGTACTATTACAAGTCTAGAAACTACACGGTAGTTCACTTGTCATTTGTAGAAAAGTTTATAAAACTGTTTCATGTAGCCGCACCACAAGTCAATCCAGTAATTTCTTGCTAGTGTGATTTAGTTTCCTGAAGAGACTGCTTGCAAGTTTATACAAAATGCAAGAACATCTTACTCTCCTGCTGTGGCAGAATCCCCAGAGATTGGGAAAGTTTTCGTAGCTTTATTAATAACCTAGTTTGTTAATGACCTAACCTTAAAGTCCTCAAATATCAGTCCATTTTATTTAACTTTTTATAATATTAAAATATTACGGCGCAACTGAAAATAATATCGAACAAATGGCGAAACTACAGTAAAAATGTGAAAACTTCCACACGTGTTCCTGGGCGTGCAAAAACAAATTTACGTGTCAGCTGTTTTTACTTTGAAGTGTGGAAGTTTTCGCAGTCATTTGAAAGACGCAGACAAACTGTTACAGAGACAGATGGAATTACTGCTCAACTTCCCGCTTGCAGTTCAAAACCGCCTTTCAGCAATAATGTGTCTTGTTTGAGGCGTGATTTCCACTTGCCTCTATCCTTCTACGGCGAAACCAAAGAAAATATGACAGAAAAGGGAAAATTAAATTCACAGATTCACCCCCCCCCCCCTAATTTTCATGACGAACTAATAAAAAAAAATAAAAAGATTCAACTTTTCCGAATGAAACTGATAAACAAAGAATTTTATCAGTGTAATACTACATGCTAAAGAAGTGTAAATATTAGGAGACTTTTTTTAAAAATTAAATACAAACAAGAATACAGAAATAAAAAAACACTTAAGTTAAAGGAAAACCAAATCTTAAACTTTGCCGTTGATTCGCAGTGAACCGAACAGTTATGTAAGCAATGCCTAATTTATGATTTCTACTCATCGGGTGTTCTTCTACCAAATGTCAATCTTAACTGCTGTGAACCTAACTATTACTATTAATGTTGCTATCGAGAGAGGCTGCAAAACTGGTAGAAACACTAATGAGTCATGTCTTGCTTTAAAGTGCATAAAAACCAAGAGAAGCCACTATACCCATTCCAATGGCCAATCAATTAAACTTTACAGTCGTATGACTTTGAGGCAAAGAAATATATTTCACTGCAAACTGTACTGTAATAAGCTAATAAATGTTTATATAAAAATAATAAAACGCAGTTACGGAATAAGTCATGGGCAAATTTTAAAAATATTCAGGAAAACTTGAACCACCTACATACAGTTAAGTTATTATCACAAACTAATGTTAGGGTACACTGATATTTGTATCTGCGCATGTCCTCAACCTGACTTCGCCCATCGTCAGAAGAACTGTCGAAACCACATCGAACAGTGAAGAGGCTGTTTGTTTCCAACAAATCCGTGATTTCATCAGGTAATTGAAAACATTACTTACATATAACCCAGTGGCATTAAAATTGTAAGATTGTGTACTGACATTTCAAATAATTTATTATGTGAAAATTCCACTATAATTTGACGAAAGTAGCAACTGTTGGCAAAACAGTAATAAAATTTTGCTAATAGGAAATTGGTTACTGTGGAGCTAACATGTGCCCTCTTTTTTATTATTCTCTTTACTGTTAGTATCAGCAACATTTATTTTATTTATAACTTAAAAAATCCGCCTAGGCAAGATTAGAACTGCATTATAAAGTAAGTGAAATGCTTTTTTTCTTACAGAACCAATTAAACGTAAACCCAAGACGCAGATCTAAGAAAACAACATACACTTCAGACGAGGGTGGAACAGTACTTTCTGTAAGTTACACATATCATAAATACCATTTCGTGTTCTCAGCACAGAAAAAAGATAAAATATTTTATACGGTTGTATCCCAAAATAGGTCCTATATGATACACATACTTAAAAACCTCAATGAGTGTAGGGTTCTCCTCTTAACTTTTCTGCAGACTCCCCACCAATTATGCGTGAAAAGTCCCATATTTACACGCTGCCAAAAATGAACAATACACGCTATTTCAGTGCTTTGCACGTAGAGTCGATGGAATACTTGATGCACGTGGCTGTATCCTCCTTATCGCTTTTTTTTTTGTACCATTGGCTCCTACAATCACGAGCGGATAACGAATCGTCAGAGGTCTATAAGACCCAACAGTTTCCTGGAGTGATTTCGTAAATCCATTGACCCAGAATTGAGCTCGTGTCCCCCGGAAGTAAGTCCAGTGTGTTACCACTACGCTACGTATCACTCCGTTACGTGAAAATAATAGGAAGAAGCCAGAAGATTAACTACGAGGCAGTAAGCGACCATAAACTAATGATGNACTCCGTTACGTCAAAATAATAGGAAGAAGCCAGAAGATTAACTACGAGGCAGTAAGCGACCATAAACTAATGATGGGCTAGACCGATTATTTGTCTTCTGCACATGTACCCAACATTGACCTACCCCAAACCAACACAACTTTCAAAGTCACGTGGGCAATAGCATTGAAAGGCTTNACCTACCCCAAACCAACACAACTTTCAAAGTCACGTGGGCAATAGCATTGAAAGGCTTTATTTATATATCTTAATTTTCAATATACAAACACTTTGAAATGTATAAAATATTTTTACCAGTTTTAATTTAATCTTACTGCATTAAACATTGATTATATGAATTATAAAAATATCTCAAAACACTTGTTTATATACACAGTGTTCTAGTCTCAAATACTATCCACGTCATTTATGATAGTCGTATTGGCAGGAAAGCATTCNTGTTTATATACACAGTGTTCTAGTCTCAAATACTATCCACGTCATTTATGATAGTCGTATTGGCAGGAAAGCATTCCAACGTTTGAATACGGAGGCCGTGTTCCAATTGGCAGTTTTTGTTTACAAAATGGGCACGCAACCCGTTTAGTCTACAAAGTCTATGACGTATTTTTGTAATTTGCGTTATGCGTTTCGTCAGCTTCGAAGCTGACAGATGGCAAGGTCTGCGCAGCCAGCGTGATCGCTCTACCCCATGTTCACTCCAAGCAACGCGCTGACTAAAGAATTCGTTCGTTTAGCCGCGGTCCCATGCGATGGTCAAATGAGAAGTATAGCAACTGACTGAGTTGGCAAGCGACTGCGCTATAAATTAAACAACAGACGCTCTTCTTCCTGGTTTTCACGCGATGGGCGGAAGTAGGCGTGGTCGAATTGAGAGTCGCGATCGATCGTGCCGGAGTGATTAATAACGAGTCAGACGCGAGACTAATTCCGTAAAGGTACGCCGGTCGTTTTTGTGATGGCTCCGCCTTTTTCGAGGTAAGAAACATGAATCCTTGCCATGCACACCCAACTCTCTAAGGACAGATGTAGATGACATTAAGGGTCGGTCTCACCAAAAAACATATTGAATGATTCATGTATGTATAAGATGTTCACAGTAAACTGAGCACTTTTGAAAACCCTGATTATGATCTACTTGTACATACGTTATGTATTCTTCTAATGTATGTAAAATGAACACTCCCATNCTCTCTCATGGGCCTGGCCACTTTATTCATGCGTCGGTCAAGGGAAAGTATATATTTTAAAAACGTGCTAATTCCTACACTTATATGTATTAAAGAAACAGAAAGCAAATTAAATAATTTCAATAATCACATATGTTTACCTAACACTTTAATTTCAACGTTAATATACGGAACTCCTTTCCCTTCGTCGTTACCAACTTAACTGGGCGTATGCCAGTCACCGAGTCCGTTAAAATATATGCAGGTTGGAGTAGTGACATTTTTCAGATGTTTATTTCAAAAGTGCTTAAATAACTGTGAACAGCCCGTACCATAAAGTACTATAAAATAACGGAATGTATCTTATTATAGAGCATTTACATTTCACAAATGCCTTCAAATGTAGTCGCCAAATTTAATCCACGCGTTTATCTGGTAATTGTAAAACGGCAAACACCTTCCCATTATTTTAATATTATGCTGCTTTAATTATGTCGTAACTACTTGATAAAACATGAGAATTTATGTTGTACAGCGTTATGTATATTGCCAGACAGCTATAGCTGTAGTTTCGAAATACGTACTGTCTCAACATGGCGTCCACTTCGTTCAGTTTCTACGTAGTAAACTGAACTAGTAGCAGCAACACGTGCACTTCCAAGTTTTGTCCAGGTGAAGAAAACAGAAAGCATAAACACATGGTAAACATGGCGACAATTCTGGCAGCATAATACATTAAACCAACTAGAACATCGGTTTGGCCTCCAACTTCATGTATAATAATTTGTTTCTTTACAGCCATCGTTGCTGCCACGTACTTAGTAACACCAACGGAGCTGTCAGTAACAGTCTCCCCGCCCTGAATGGGTACACATATGTGCAACTGCTTCACTTCCCCAAGGAAAATTAATAGATATATTTTTTAAGTGACAAATTATGCATCACTGAAGTTTGGCAATGAAAATTCTATATACAGGCAGTCCTCTACTTTCATGCATAGTGTGTTCCTGAAAATGTGTGTGAAAGTTGAATGTATGAAAGTGGAATCATATATACGCATAAAAAAGGAGGGGTTCCGTTCCAAAGTTACAAANTGTTTATATACACAGTGTTCTAGTCTCAAATACTATCCACGTCATTTATGATAGTCGTATTGGCAGGAAAGCATTCGAACGTTTGAATACGGAGGCCGTGTTCCAATTGGCAGTTTTTGTTTACAAAATGGGCACGCAACCCGTTTTGTCTACAAAGTCTATGACGTATTTTTGTAATTTGCGTTTCGCGTTTCGTCAGCTTCGAAGCTGACAGATGGCAAGGTCTACGCAGCCAGCGTGATCGCTCTACCCCATGTTCACTCCAAGCAACGCGCTGACTAAAGAATTCGTTCGTTTAGCCGCGGTCCCATGCGATGGTCAAATGAGAAGTATAGCAACTGACTGAGTTGGCAAGTGACTGCGCTATAAATTAAACAACAGACGCTCTTCTTCCTGGTTTTCACGCGATGGGCGGAAGTAGGCGTGGTCGAATTCNGCGATGGGCGGAAGTAGGCGTGGTCGAATTGAGAGTCGCGATCGATCGTGCCGGAGTGATTAATAACGAGTCAGACGCGAGACTAATTCCGTAAAGGTACGCCGGTCGTTTTTGTGATGGCTCCGCCTTTTTCGAGGTAAGAAACATGAATCCTTGCCATGCACACCCAACTCTCTAAGGACAGATGTAGATGACATTAAGGGTCGGTCTCACCAAAAAACATATTGAATGATTCATGTATGTATAAGATGTTCACAGTAAACTGAGCACTTTTGAAAACCCTGATTATGATCTACTTGTACATACGTTATGTATTCTTCTAATGTATGTAAAATGAACACTCCCATGGGCCTGGCCACTTTATTCATGCGTCGGTCAAGGGAAAGTATATATTTTAAAAACGTGCTAATTCCTACACTTATATGTATTAAAGAAAAAGAAAGCCAATTAAATAATTTCACTAATCACATATGTTTACCTAACACTTTAATTTCAACGTTAATATACGGAACTCCTTTCCCTTCGTCGTTACCAACTTAACTGGGCGTATGCCAGTCACCGAGTCCATTAAAACATATGCAGGTTGGAGTAGTGACATTTTTCAGATGTTTATTTCAAAAGTGCTTAAATAACTGTGAACAGCCCGTACCATAAAGTACTATAAAATAACGGAATGTATCTTATTATAGAGCATTTACATTTCACAAATGCCTTCAAATGCAGCCGCCAAATTTTATCCACGCGTTTATCTGGTAATTGTAAAACGGCAAACACCTTCCCATTATTTTAATATTATGCTGCTCTAATTATGTCGTAACTACTTGATAAAATGTGAGAATTTATGTTGTTGTACAGCGTTATGTATATTGCCAGACAGCTATAGCTGTAGTTTCGAAATACGTACTGTCTCAACATGGCGTCCACTTCGTTCAGTTCCTACGTAGTAAACTGAACTAGTAGCAGCAACACGTGCACTTCCAAGTTTTGTCCAGGTGAAGAAAACAGAAAGCATAAACACATGGTAAACATGGCGACAATTCTGGCAGCATAATACATTAAACCAACTAGAACGTCGGTTTGGCCTCTAACTTCATGTATAATAATTTGTTTATTTACAGCCATCGTTGCTGCCACGTACTTAGTAACACCAACGGAGCTGTCAGTAACAGTCTCCCCGCCCTGAATGGGTACACATATGTGCAACTGCTTCACTTCCCCCAAGGAAAATTGATAGATATATTTTTTATGTGACAAATTATGCATCACTGAAGTTTGGCAATGAAAATTCTATATACAGGCAGTCCTCTACTTTCATGCATAATGTGTTCCTGAAAATGTCNAAGTGACAAATTATGCATCACTGAAGTTTGGCAATGAAAATTCTATATACAGGCAGTCCTCTACTTTCATGCATAGTGTGTTCCTGAAAATGTGTGTGAAAGTTGAATGTATGAAAGTGGAATCATATATACGCATAAAAAAGGAGGGGTTCCGTTCCAAAGTTACAAAAAAAAATATAAATATAGTAGAAAGACAACATATTTAATTGATAAATATGTTATTTTTAACAAGTATTTAATTGAAAACCACGAATAAATATACATGTGCAATACTTTCTTGCCTGGAATATTGATTTTCAACACCTGTACACATATTTGATTGTAAGTACTATGTTAATAAATAAGGTAATTAAATATGCTTTCTATTTTCTGTAAAATTGCTGCGCAAAAGTAACATTTTATTTTGTACGTTGTAAAAATTACGTACAAATTTTTCAGATATTCGTATATAATTTTAACAGCAGCATTCATTTGTATTGCGCCAATATGACAGCCATATCTAAACATTCATAACATATGATCCACGAAAGTTGGAAAGCATGGCAGGCAGTGTTGGATGGCAACTAACAGAATTATATCAATATGTTGGTAGGTTGCCAGATGTAAGAAAGACCAAATCGGTATTATGAAAGTTGATTTAGAGGTGATAATATGTCGTGTATGAAATAGCAAGTTGTACGAATCTCGAATGTATTAAAGTAGAGTACTGCCTGTAGTATCTTCGCGATTTATTCACACTTTTTGAATCAAACCTTTTAAAAATCACATGTATGAGGTGTTTTTTTTTCTAGATATTTCATATATATATATATATACACTTTTAATAACGTAAAATATCTTATTTTTCATAAAATGAACTTTTACTTATATTTTGTATAAAAATTAATTTGTAAGTAAAATGAATTAAACCGGAGACAAAATATGTATAGCGTTGTCCCTTTGGTTTAACTGCTAGTAAATAGTTAATGAGAGTTCTGGAGCCGGGGNAGAGACAAAATATGTATAGCGTTGTCCCTTTGGTTTAACTGCTAGTAAATAGTTAATGAGAGTTCTGGAGCCGGGGAGTAAGAAGTCGGACACTCGAATGGACATGGCATATAGCAGAGGACCAAATGTAACCTTGACCTTAGAAAACACTCAAAATTTCTAGGGTTTCCCTTGAAATTTCCCAAATGTCCCTCCAAATCTGGCAAATTTCCTGCAAAAAAGTTTCCTTGCCCAAATTTTTATGAGTCACTCAGTCTAAAAATAGCCTGACCTTGTTTCAAGAATGCTCCAATTCAGCTCTGTAATTCTGTCTTGGTAAACAGGGATGTGGGGTTTAGGACGGTAGGAAGGATGTCATATAGGATGACCTTGACATTTGACATCGGAAAACAATCAAAATTTCTAAAAATTCCCTCAAAATTTCCCGAACTTCCATCGGTGCCAGCAAAATTCCCTGCAAAAAGTTTCCATACCGAAATTTTCATGAGTTACTCGGTCTATAAATAGCATGACCTTGTTTCCAGAATATTCCAGTTCATGCTGACATTCTACCTTGATACTTCATGCTCTATCATTTCATGCAAGCATCTTATTTCAAGAATTTTCCAGTTTATGCTCTGTAATTCCATGTCAACACCAACCATATAGTTTCAGGAATTTTATAGTTCAGTGCCCTCTCATGCTACTCCATACTGTCACTCTACCTTGTAACAAGCATATTCTACGACATATTACTATGCTAAGCACACCCCTGCTAATTACACCAAGTACAGTATGTCTATATCCAGCTCCCACAAACTTATAGGCATAGTTAGCAATAATTACTTAACTGTTTCGTTACTAAATTAATATCATAGACATAGCCCCTGACATCAATCATGGTGGTTCGGCGAATAAAGCCTTAAGCCATCTTACAAACACAGTTAGTCATAATTTCCGATCTGTTTAAGATAAACTCACCAAATTCATATCCTAGGCATCACCCCTGATGACGAACAGGGTCATGGGGTGAAGTATACTTTAAGCCCTCTTATCAGTAGCACAGTTGGTCATCAAATTCCATCCACCGAAGCTATCGTCACCAAATTCATGACATAGGCATCACCTCCGACGACGAAAATGTCCGCAAAGTTTAGTATGCTCTAAGCCCACTTATAGGCATAAATGGCTGTCATTTTCGTACTATTTAATATAAAGTGGTCAAATTTATAACATAGGCATCACTCCTGATGACGAATAGGGTGGTAGTCAAGTATGCCCTAAGCCCTCGAATAAGCAAAGTACTTGGTGTAATNCATCACTCCTGATGACGAATAGGGTGGTAGTCAAGTATGCCCTAAGCCCTCGAATAAGCAAAGTACTTGGTGTAATTATTAGAGGTGTGTTTAGCAAAGGTTTACTTCGCATATATGTGTGTAACAGGGTGAAGTGACAGCATGAAGTAGCATGAGTGGGTGATGAACTAGAAAATTCCTGAAACTATATGGCTGGAGTTGANCATCACTCCTGATGACGAATAGGGTGGTAGTCAAGTATGCCCTAAGCCCTCGAATAAGCAAAGTACTTGGTGTAATAATTAGAGGTGTGTTTAGCAAAGGTTTGCTTCGCATATGTGTGTGTAACAAGGTGAAGTGACAGCATGAAGTAGCATGAGTGGGTGATGAACTAGAAAATTCCTGAAACTATATGGCTGGAGTTGACATGGAATGACTATCATGAACTGGAACATTCATGAAACAAAATGGCCTATGTTGACTTGGAATGACGGAGCATGACCTTGAAAATTCTATAAATTATATGGCAGCATNTTGAAACAAAATGGCCTATGTTGACTTGGAATGACGGAGCATGACCTTGAAAATTCTATAAATTATATGGCAGCATGAAATGATAGAGCATGAAGTAACAAGATAGAATGACAGAGCATGAAATTGAACATTCTGGAAATAATGTCATGCTATTTATAGACCGAGTGACCCATGAAAATTTGGGTAAGAAAACCTTTTGCAGAAAATTTTGCAGATTTGGAGGGATATTCGGAAAATTCTGACGGAAATTCTATACATTTTCANGAAAACCTTTTGCAGAAAATTTTGCAGATTTGGAGGGATATTCGGAAAATTCTGACGGAAATTCTATACATTTTCATATGTTTTTCAGGGAAAATGGTATACTTGAAGTCAAGGTCAAAGTCATCCAATATGGCTGTGACGAAATCCAATATGGTCGATAGATCCGGGGCTCCGACANCTTGAAGTCAAGGTCAAAGTCATCCAATATGGCTGTGACGAAATCCAATATGGTCGATAGATCCAGGGCTCCGACACTCCACACCCCTGTCCTTCAAAGCAGAATGACAGAGCATGAACTGATGCCTGTGATGCAATCCAATATGGCAGATAGCTCAGGGGATCCGAAGCCTGTGCACCAGATCCCCTCAAGGTCGAAGGTCAAGGTAAAAATTGCATATTTGGAGGGAAATTCAGAAAATTGAGGTAATTTCTACACATTTTGAGTGTTTTCCGGGGAAACGGGACATTTGAGGTCAAGTTCAAAGGTCAAGGTCACCTCTGATTCTCTGCCAGATGCCACTACTGGCCCTGTCAGATGACATATGGCTCCGGGCCTCAGATTCCTTACTCCTGTGCCAGATCTCTAAGTTTTTATCTGCTACTTATAATATTTAACTTTGCATAACGCGGATGAATTTCCTGGAAGTAGAACTTTAGCAGGACTTAAGAAAAGTTGGAAGTAACAATGAATAGATTATAATCTATACTTCTAACTTGTATGGAAGTTCAATACAAGGCGTTTTTAAACTACATGTCGAAATTCAAACTATAGCATCTATGAGCAAATATAAAACAGAAATCATAATAGCAAAATATTCGGAAAATTCATTTGGTATTTTTAATTGAAACTGAAGGTGGCAAAACAGCGCCGTGAGTCCGCAACTGCACATCCCTACGAGCACAACAAGTTGCATATCACAAAGGTGAACGGAACTGGCGCGTCATTCGGCGACCGCCTGTACATAGGCCACCATGAAATTACATGAACACCCTACATCTCTAATACTGTTGTGGGAAATACACGCACGGACTTCTAGCCTTTACTACTCAATTTCATATCTCCCATTCTTCATGTAGTTTGACACACGTGTACCAACAAGCAACCACTAGCTGTGCCCACGTACCTCGAGCTTATGGTGTCCTATGTGCATGGCGCGCATAGTTACATTCTTAATTTTCGAAAGACGAGCACTTTTACATGTATAGAATACTATCACCAATTTGGATTTAAAAGAACTGCATTACAGATTGGTTAGATGAGTATACAAACATCTCAAAGCACTTGTTTGCCAAACAGTGTTCTAACCTCAAATCCTATCCACGTCGTTTATGATAGTCGCGTTGGCAGCCAAGTAGTTCAACGTTGGAGACACGGAGACTGGTTGTGCATAGCCAGTGANTCGTTTATGATAGTCGCGTTGGCAGCCAAGTAGTTCAACGTTGGAGACACGGAGACTGGTTGTGCATAGCCAGTGAGATCTCTCTACCCCATTTTTACTCCACGGTTTGGACGGCTCTTAACAACGAGCTCTCGGAAGCTATTGAGGTTGAAGCGAGGTGAGTGTGAAGCAACGCCGGAGTGCAATGACAGAGGAAACAGGAGATACCCAAGAAAACCCGCTGACNCGGAGTGCAATGACAGAGGAAACAGGAGATACCCAAGAAAACCCGCTGACTATAGCGGCATCGTGCAACAGTGCAGATATCCTGTTGGTTGCTTGCTGTTACAGTCGAAGGCGATGAATTATGCCCGCATGTTTATTATTGGCTCAAGGTTTTCCAGGAGACATTACATAACGAGTGAGAAAATTGCAGAATTTCAGCTGGNCGCATGTTTATTATTGGCTCAAGGTTTTCCAGGAGACATTACATAACGAGTGAGAAAATTGCAGAATTTCAGCTGGACTCACAACCATACATTGCATCCTTCAGTCGCCCGTCCGTCAGTCATCCGTCTTTGTTTTCGTCCGTCAGTTGAAAGCGATTCATAACAATCCGTAGTCCGTCAATCCTTTTGTACGGCAAAATTTCAGTGACAACACNTCCGTCAGTTGAAAGCGATTCATAACAATCCGTAGTCCGTCAATCCTTTTGTACGGCAAAATTTCAGTGACAACACGGTGATCTTTCTTTAGTAGGAGGTATATTTTGGTTGTAAATACATTTTCAAGAGAGAAACACTTTGGGTAAATAACTTCTTTACGTGATAAGAATTTATGTCGAATTATTGTTGATATTTTAAATTCCTGAATTTTCCACCAAATATAAGTAAACACATCCACCGCCTTGCATTTTATTTGAAAGTGCGTATTCACGTCTGTGGAAAGTCGTTAGAAGGTGNATAAGTAAACACATCCACCGCCTTGCATTTTATTTGAAAGTGCGTATTCACGTCTGTGGAAAGTCGTTAGAAGGTGGCGGCCCATCCGTCCGTCGAAAGTTAAAGTTCGAGAAATATTTGACGGATTGACGGATAGAAAAACGTTGACATGCGATTGGTCGAAGATCACGTGACCGCCGGACGGGCGGGCGACTGATGGATGGATGGTTGTGAGTCCATCTTTACATAAACGTACGAGTTACAGCTTGTTCTGAAATAAACTCGCGAATTTTTCAGGTCTATACGTATGTTACAAGGCTATTGGTAATGCAGGGAATCCGCTAGAGGCAGAACTTTAATATAAGCCTGATACGATGCTTATTACGTCCCTTTGCAAAGCAACATACTATGTATAGTCTTCTCACTTGTCTCCTCCCCCTTCGTCACCGCCAAGGACTTAACTCGAGTGGAACGGGACACCTGGCAAGCCCGTAACTAACGAACAGTGCCAGCAACTGACCAAGCACTGTTATTACTCCGGTCATATTTCTTTTTCTGGTGCGTGCTTCCAATCGCCCTCGCAGCCAAGACTCCAGGGAAAAGAAAGAGAGAAAGTGGGAGAAGACATCCACACCTGCCGCCTGCACCTGACGTTAGAGACAGACGCCAGTTTCTTTTCTCCCCTCGCGCGTGTGTGCGAGTCGTTTTTCTCCGCGGCGCCGAGCTCTAGGAATCTGTTCCGCTCGGTTATGTTTCTCCCTAGCCCCTTCTTCACAGCTCGTCAACCCGTCCCTCCCCCAGCGCACGAGTATTTACTCTTTGTCCCCCACCTCCACGGGGAGCGACCGACTTGCCGGTAACGCAAGAAACGACTTAAGGTTGGTTTACTATTCAATACCGATGAATTAAGAGTTGTACTTATGACTCGACTAGTACACGGAAAATAAGTTTAGCAGTTTGCGATTTATCTAGCAACTGTTAAGTCTAGTTAAGGTTACTTCTGCTACAGGTTGAGAAAATCATGTTAAAAGCTTGGCAAACAAAACTTTCGCCTCTAGGTAAGCGCTAGTGTTGTATGTGTGCCAGATTTTCACTATTTTGTACGTTAAGAAACGGGATAATTGCAATAATCATAAATAAAATATAAAATAACTTCGCAATTTAGAAAAATATTTCTCTTTTATAATTCACACAGTTAAAAATTTCAATTAAAAGTTTCCTTTTGGAACACTGCGCACTCAGAGGCAGAAATTTTCCCTATGCCAGAGTCTGCCATAAGCAATCTCGTTTTGTTCCTACCTCAGTACAATTAACCTTCGTCTAGTCAATCAGAAACTTAGGAAACAAAAGCAGCTTATATGACCTGGAAAAATGGACAAGGGTGAAAATGATTTACATATAATCTTTATTTGTGGTTGCTCCTTCCGTAATCGTTTTAAAAATCTCGCTGACAAGTCAATAAATCTGGAAAAGGTCAAATAAAAGCGGATTTAATAAGTAAAACATGAGGGACAGTTAATTAAACTCACGAGAATACTGTCATCCGATTTTATAATTCAAAGGATACGATTTCACAACACGATATAATCTAAATCCAAGATCTAAATAGTTTCCCCGTCAACAATACCTCTCACTGTGCTCTAATGAGCTACTTCGTCTTGCCTTTATTTAAGATACAAAGTACAACCCCATTTTTAGCCAAGCCACGAATTCACACGACTCCGCACTCTGCAGTCACAACCACCCTTGAAAACATTGAGTCATATTCTAAACAGCACACGGTATACTGTACCTGATTAAGTTAATCGTAAACTCACCTTTAAGGCTGAGTCTCTTTGAAGTTGACATGAGGCTGCTTATGTTACCTTTGAGTTAACTCTGTGCCAACATTCTTTTATAAAATCGTACCTGTTTTCACATTCTAGTTGAATAAAGGCTCGTCTTTAGTAATATGTAATTCAGTACTACCAATTGTTTTTGTATCTGGGATCTCAAAAAGCATGACGTGTGCATGTATATACTTGTAAATAAACATACATAAGCAGCTGTTATAATATTAATTTCCTCTACGTGCCAATAATAACCTCATTCATATTTCACATAAATTGATGTCAATTTGCACCCAAATATATTATTTAATCCCCGAGTTTTTCAAATCGTTACTTTGTTTTTCATTAGAATACACGAAAACGAAAGTACCTATTACAACGTATGTTGAAATCATAATATAATTCATAATAAACAGGGGGCCGCGGTAGTTTAGTGGTTAGACTACTTACCTCCCACCTAGGCGAATCGGGTTATATTCCCGGTGGGGTCACTTTCGGATTTTCTCATGTGGGAATCGTGCCAGACGATGCCGTTGGTCAGCGGGCTTTCTCGGGATCTCCCGTTTCGTTCGCCCTCGCATTCCGGCGCTGCTCGATTCTCACCTCATTTCAACCTCATCGGTTCTCAAGTCCTCTATGTTAAGAGCCGCCCAAATCTCTCCACTCACTCATAATAAATAATCAAGGCGTAAGTTGGTAGGAATACAAACGAATACAGAGAAGAAGAAAAGGATCGTCCCTTGAATCTGAATGGCCAAAACTACGTTACCTTTGCTTTACTTTGAAGTTGTGTCGACTTCTGGTGTGGAGAATTTACCTTTGCATCGTTCTTAGTTCAATGTGAATATACTGCTGCGCTATCTGTACCTTAACGTAACCACAAAGCAAAGATAAAGCTGCAGGCTCCATGTTAACTTGAACGTGAATCGGCCTTAAGGGACGACTTATCGTCTCGTCTTGTCTCGTCCACCCGACACCCCGTACAAACATTTCCTAAATAAAATACATTCTCATTATTTATACACCCCTCAGACCGCCCCTTGGAGAACCGAGACGAACCCAAATACCTCGCCCCGACCCACAATTTACACGGCTTGACATGACAAATTAAAACTCTCCACGCTAAGTACCGGAAGCTAATTTATGTGCCAGACTTTTANATTTACACGGCTTGACATGACAAATTAAAACTCTCCACGCTAAGTACCGGAAGCTAATTTATGTGCCAGACTTTTATGAAGGTTTAAATGATAAATATTTTGAATGCTCGGTCGGCAAATGCGTATTTGTGAAGTGATTTATAGGTGTAAGATGGTCGGCACATACATACTTGTGGATTTATTTATAAATGTAAAGCGATAGTAGCAATACTTTCCTTCTCGAGTCTTCTTGTGTAAATGCACACACCTGCCTGTTAAACGAACGAAGTAGCATCTCTTTCAAAATACCCCGTTTGTAAAAAAAAAAATAACAGGGAGACTTCTGGAGTTGTTTCCTTACGAAACGAACATGCATACACTACAGACCACGCGGGAATACAATTTATTTTATTTCGAAACTCTCATATACAGCCAAGAACGAAAATGCTAGGTTCATTGTG
The DNA here is from genome assembly GCA_002778355.1 of Clitarchus hookeri. Classification (NCBI taxonomy): domain Eukaryota; kingdom Metazoa; phylum Arthropoda; class Insecta; order Phasmatodea; family Phasmatidae; genus Clitarchus; species Clitarchus hookeri. Next base: position 897,172 of record NQII01000104.1, on the reverse strand, counting down.
AAAACATGATATAGTCCATCCCACGAACGAGTGCGCTCTTTTTTTACTGTCCTTAATGTAGTNATTTACACGGCTTGACATGACAAATTAAAACTCTCCACGCTAAGTACCGGAAGCTAATTTATGTGCCAGACTTTTACGAAGGTTTAAATGATAAATATTTTGAATGCTCGGTCGGCAAATGCGAATTTGTGAAGTGATTTATAGGTGTATGATGGTCGGCACATATATACTTGTGGATTTATTTATAAATGTAAAGCGATAGTAGCAATACTTTCCTTCTCGAGTCTTCTTGTGTAAATGCACACACCTGCCTGTTAAACGAACGAAGTAGCATCTCTTTCAAAATACCCCGTTTGTAAAAAAAAAAATAACAGGGAGACTTCCGGAGTTGTTTCCTTACGAAACGAACATGCATACACTACAGACCACGCGGGAATACAATTTATTTTATTTCGAAACTGTCATATACAGCCAAGAACGAAAATGTTAGGTTCATTGTGAAAACATGATATAGTCCATCCCACGAACGAGTGCGCTCTTTTTTTACTGTCCTTAATGTAGTCCTGTGTGCAATTGTTTCGATGGCAAAATGTTTGTGTCGACATACTGGGCATGTTGACAGTCAGTTCAGCGTGTTTCTGTGAACATTATCTATGGCATAGGGAGACATTGCTATTGCCATAGAAATAGCTGGGCCTACATAAAGTAACACCTTCAGAACTGTAAAAAAAAGTGAACTACTGTAACAGACCATAACTGAAATTTGATGGCCATGACGGAATCGCCATTTCCCTTACCCCTTTTCAGCTCGACCCTAAAAACGAAAAACAGCTCCAAAACAACAGGATTGTAAAATATTAGTAATACACACGATGTGTTTTTAATAACATGTCGAAATAAAAACCACGGCATCTATGGGCTAATAGAAACAATAAATTCTAGTAACAAAATGTTTATAAAAGTAATGTTATATTTTTTAATTTAAGTTAAAGTTAGGCAAAACAACGCAGGGAGTCCGCAGCTGTGCGTATCTGCGTGCAAATCAAGTTTACACGAAGGCGAACGGAACTGGCACGCCATGCGGAGAGCGCCTGCACATAGGACACCATAAATGGGAGATTAGCAGTTGAGTAGTCAAGACTGCCGGAAGTGATTGAATTTTATTTCTCAACACCACNTGTTTTTAATAACATGTCGAAATAAAAACCACGGCATCTATGGGCTAATAGAAACAATAAATTCTAGTAACAAAATTTTTATAAAAGTAATGCTATATTTTTTAATTTAAGTTAAAGTTAGGCAAAACAACGCAGGGAGTCCGCAGCTGTGCGTATCTGCGTGCAAATCAAGTTTACACGAAGGCGAACGGAACTGGCACGCCATGCGGAGAGCGCCTGCACATAGAACACCATAAATGGGAGATTAGCAGTTGAGTAGTCAAGACTGCCGGAAGTGATTGAATTTTATTTCTCAACACCACNGACACCATAAATGGGAGATTAGCAGTTGAGTAGTCAAGACTGCCGGAAGTGATTGAATTTTATTTCTCAACACCACACAAACAGCAGTATTGGCGACGTAGAGTCTGCACGTACTTCCATGTTGGCCTCTGTACAGGCGGTTGCCGCATTACGCCCCAGTTCCGTTCGCCTTCGTGATATGCAACTTGCTGTGCACGCAGGTATGTGAAGTTGCAGACTCCTGGTGCTGTTTTCCTAACATTAATTTAAATTTAAAATAGATGACCTTTCCATAAAAATTGTTACTAAGGATTTATTTATTTATATTAGTCCATATATGCCCTGATTTTAATTTCGACTTGTTATTCAAAACCACCTTGTATATACACATATAAAATTATTTTTATATTTTAAAATCACAGCATGCTTAAAATAAATAAAGTAGAGACATAACTTGTTACAGCTACCTGTGTACATCAATACGATGTTTTAGACATGACACATAACAAGCCGATCTCAGAATTCCTTCGTGCAGGAAAAAATTATCGCCAGACGTTCCGACATCAGATGTTAACGTGAGCATAATACACATCACGCATTTATTTACACTTCACCAAGGGCAGAACTAATTTCTCTGATACGTGTGCATTCTTTCTTGTAACATCGGCTCTCCAGTCGGGTTACGTCCCATTGCAGTTCAGCGCGATGCGGCAATCGTCTTTCGAATTTATTTATTGGGCCTCGCAACGTCGTCGCTTACGTGTCAGAAAGCCAACAAAGAAAGGAGGAGGAGGGTACCGTTAAAAATACAGTAACCTAACAAACATTCAAAAAAGAATACAAACATATATGGTTTACGCTGTATTTCAACACGGAACCTTACAATTCGAAGGATCCTTTGCCACTTCAAATTTATTTACATTTACAAACGACTAAGTAATGCGCAATGGGCAGAAAGAAGTGATTAACCAGAGCAGTGGAGTCCACGAAACACACAACTGCTCTGCAAATGAGCTTATTTGTATACAGGATAATTAATCCAACACTCTGAAATACCACGAGAGGCTAGAGCGTCCAATATTCCAAACGTGTGAAAGGAGCACCGGTATAAAACGAGATCAAAACCGTCCTGCTACTATCCGAAAGACCTAGATAAACCATTCGGAGGAGATTTCGAATGTAGATGGTTGACGGTTAATTAAACGCTTTTAAAAATTGTCCTTTGGTAAAATTACTTGCCTGTAAATGCATATATTATGACGTAAACCTCTGGATGACTGATAGTAACGCTGGAAGTGATTTACTGTCACCCTCCTACGTTAGTAAATACTCTGCGTTTAATCGGTGGCTATCGAAACTGGTTATTATTTGTTTCACACGGTGTTAAGAACTGCGTGGTATATGTGTAAAAGTTATAAATTGTCACGTGATCAACGCGTAGATCGAACACGTTTGCAAACTACTAAATAATGCGCAGTGGGGAGAAAGAAGTGATTAACCACAGCTTTCGAACGTGTTCNCGAACACGTTTGCAAACTACTAAATAATGCGCAGTGGGGAGAAAGAAGTGATTAACCACAGCTTTCGAACGTGTTCAGTTTAACATGAATTAGCTATAACAAGTTTTATAACAAGACGAAGATTTTAACTGTTTTTATAAAAAGTTTGTACAATAGTCTGCGCAAACTGAAACCAAAGCATATGATAGCAACACATGTCGCAGTGAACTTACATTTGGAAAGACCATTACGGCACGAAACAGCAACTGAAGATGGCGCAACAAAGCCGGCAGTGTACAACCATCAGCACGGACGTTTACAAGCTCCTTATCGTAGGACGTACAGAAAAACACGCTAGCTGGTGCGTAAAACTATGCCTTCTGATGGAACGCTTTTCTGTATTATGTGTTTGCCTTTCCTGATTTAAATTTTTTGGTGGGATATTGGGGAAACAAGTTAGAAAAACACAGATTGTTGAAAACGGTCTGCACTTCCTGATGGCGTATCCTATTTTTCGTCAATCTGGATCTCTCAGATTTTCAGGACGCCGATCTCTTTACGTTCGGCATTACAATTTTCGTAGTTCATAAGGCTATACGGGATAACACAGAGCTTTTTTATCTCATATTTTTCTCTTAATATGATGACCTGTGTACCCACTATCGTGAACACACTACGTTTGAAAATTTTAACGTAATGGGTTATTACTAAAGGATCCCCTATGCTGCACCTTTCGATATTTGATTTCAACCCATCAAGAGACTTTAAGTCTGCATTTCATGGTCGCTTACTCCAAGGATCATTACTCCGGCAAAAACAATCTACTTCATGGGTGTTCCTTGCCATATAACCACTTCCTTCCCCCACACCACACAAAAAATACATAAAATCACTATTGTTTAAAAAAAAGACAATTTGTGCTGTAACAAATTGTAATATACACTTAAAATAGTGTATGTGGGATAATAATAAGTTAGTAGTGATCCGGAAATGTATATGGTAAAGAGGTGCCAATTAAATATTGTTATCTATAGGTGCAACGTAAAATTTGGAACTGTATTGCTCTATGGTGTGATTAAATGTGTATTAAACTCCACCTGAGAGAACTGGTGAAAAGAGGAAAGCAGTTTGCATTGCTTTTCAATACCTAAATGTCACGTAGTCATATTTAATTGAAGTATTGTGTAGTATTTCTGATAATACAAGTGATTTTGTTTATTTTGAACCATTAATTTTGCACATTAAATGCAAATTGCTAACATTCTTAAAAAATTACAGAAGTGTAAAAGTAAGGCCTGTTAAGAGCAATGTGTAACTCTACGCATTACCATTTCTGAAAAAAAAATAATTCTAAACAAATAAAATGTAGAAGGAATCGTAACCCTTATCGNAAAAAATAATTCTAAACAAATAAAATGTAGAAGGAATCGTAACCCTTATCGTGATGGATGTCAGTGTTTTATAAGCTATGTTACCAAAAAATAAATAAATAAAAGTTATTTATGTTCACATAGTTCAAGTGTCGCGTTAAATGTCATTGTGAGCAACAATAATCCTGTGAGTCGTGTTCATTTCCACTTCTGCGACGATAGTGGAGATGACGAATAGGCCGCCTGTGAAGGAACACGATAGGGCTCGNGAGTTTATTAAAAAAAAAAACCTCGGAAACCAATTACAAGTAAACAAGTATAAGACATTGTAATCTGTCCAGGATGTCAGGAGATATGGACAGTTCCTCCCTGCGAGGTGTAATGACTGCAAAGAGTGTAAGAAGCGCTTTCATGTGTGAGAATTTGTAAAATACGCCAAACTATTAGCCAAGCATCTGCAAAGAAAATATTTACCATGCAGTCTGTATCTGTTGTTTTCAATGCCATTTTGTACTGCCTTTTAGTTATGACTAATAATAATACAATTTTCAGATTACTTCGTAGTCTTATTGTTCTCTTATAAATTCCTGGCTACATGTGAACTTTTGTCCCCCACATCATCCAAACTTTTACCCCACTAATGGGATAAAAGTGCGTTTTTGCAATACATTGACATAAATATCATTGCATGGAAAGAATTGCGAATCAGATTATAAACCCTTGTAAATTAAAAATGAGAAAGTATCAAGGGTATCACATTGTAAATAATATACAGTATATTTACACAGCAAACACTTGAGTTTGAACACTAAATATGTATTGTTGCCCCACTGTCACTTTGCACTATAGCATAAAATACCGCACGAATAAAACCATGATTATGGAAATAAATTACTATTCTATTACGTTTTTAAGCGGCCTTGCATGCAAAATGTTGTGGGACTCCGTTGCCAAGTTACTAGATATTATACTGAAGCCAAAATTTTTTCATCGCGCCATTTTCCGACATTGTATAATAAAGAGGTTATGCAATATATTTTAATTAGTGAACAAAATCAATTATAACTGCCGGATACTAAGACAAGTTCAAATATATTTAATGGTTCCAGAGATACAGTATATGACAAAGAGTGTAATTAGATTATTATTTTTAAAAATCTCGCCCATTTAAAACTATGTACTTCAAATGAGATACCATTGTACTTTTTGTATGCAAGATTTGTAGGAGATTGTTTCCATAGTTCCTAAGATTTTAATAACCACTTGATAGCGTACCACAACAATTGTATTCCAAATCTGACGGAAATCTGTTGAAAAATTCCAGAGATACGATGTGAAAATCTTTGCGTAGGTGGCGTTATTTTTCTAAATGGCGGACCAACGAGGCCATGATTTTTTTTAATTTTACGCTGGTCGTAAGTAATGTCCAAAATAAAATACGTATAATTGTTCTTAAGATATAACATAGAACATACAAATTTACATGGCAGCCATTTTGAAAATACGTATCAGGCACGATTGTAAACTATGAAAGTTGAGTGTCATAACTTAGTACATTAGTATAGGTTTATCGGGTATGGCAAAATCCAGTGCACGGGTTCGAACATTTTTAGCGACACGCATGAACAAACACATAAATCTGCTGGGTTTCCATCCCATACGTTTTACACTCTCTAATACGCTGACAATGAATTGGATAGTCAGGATCATCAAGTGTCAATTTACGTAAACCAATTGATTTTAAATAATTTACATTTTTCATTAATTACCTACAACCTTGTAAAAATTACGGGCGAATGGGAAAATTATTTCTTCATATTTATTGTTATGGACATTTTTGAACGTTCTAACTCCACGCTGAATTTTTTGTTGATATTTGTCTTGGTTATAAACAGCTTTTAAGAGCAGGTACGATTGTTTTCTAAACTTATGCTGCGTGCCTACACCACAAAAAAAAAACTGTGGACCTGAGTTCGCTTTGTTTTCCGATTTTTTATTTCTGAGAAGTGAGTTTAATATTTTGAGAGGGCCAACATATTTTTTTTTTTTTTCAGCGACAGAAGAGGGAAATAAAAATATACAAAGAAAAAATACATTCGTAGCCGTTTCTTAAGCGCGAATGGCGTTTCTACTGGACGTATTTTTCAGTGTATGGCTTCAATTGGTCCTTGTGTTTTATGCCTCCAGTAAAGTGTCGTCGCATTTGCAATTTGTCCGAAACATGTTCCATTTGATTTATTTCCTATATTAAGAAAAATCTCAAACTTGAAAAGAAACATTAATTCCAAAAAAATTGTACTGCACAATTGCTATTGAATTTTTACGCTACAATTCAACAGTTACATACGTAGTGTAGCGATTTTGATAAACCACGGAAATAATATAAATACGTTACTTTTTTTTTAATAAGATATTCGCATTTTATAACAGCATTTTTTTAAATTCAGGGCTGCATTTTAATACAACTGTTCGACTTTGTTGAGAAAATAAAGGCGTCACAAACTATACTCTAAAAGGCCCAGCCTACGGTATTTTTGCGAAAATACGAGGAATCTGAGATTGTCGGTTCGATGCCAGTGGGAGAACAGGCCTAACCTCAGGAATAGGCCCGATCCACGGCGAAGCAATTCTGCATTCAGAAAGGGAGTCCGCCATTTGCATTTTATTACGGTTTGTCAGTTTTCAAAGGAGTTTAATCTCTTTTGTAAGTAAAACCAAGCACTTTTTCTCGGAGGTTCTGCTGTGTAGGATCGAGAATTCGCTAAATTCTTTGTTAAAGAGTTTAACTTTTTTGTGCTATTGCCACATGATAAATTTAATTTAGGATGTAAAGGAAAAACATTACAATGACAATTTCAGTATACACCTCTAGGCTGTTATCACACACGTTTTTTCTAACAAAATGATGACTTAAAACATTATCAGTTCATCTGATTTTAAAATATGTTGAGCGAGAGGGTTTGGCCGGCGCTTGACACAGAGGTCTGGAACGCCTATGAGAATTAAATGAGGTGAGGATGGAACAGTGACGAATTGAAGGAGCGGGAAAAAAGGGGTACTCCGAAAAAATCTCGTCGGCCAACGGCTACGTCCACCACCCTTCTCACGTGCGAAAAAAACCGGGTGACCCCGCAGAGAACCAAACCCAGTTCGCCTAGGTGGGAGGCGAGTAATATGGCTACTGAATCACCGCGGCTTCCGAGAATAAGNTAATATGGCTACTGAATCACCGCGGCTTCCGAGAATAAGGAAGAGAAATGACATAAATATATTTCTTTTTGAGAAAGTGACAATTAATCTACACTCTAAAGAAGTACTGTAGTTGCTTTTCACTTATATCTTTTATTTAAAAAAAAACTGATAATTATAATTGTCGTTTTGGTAGATACTTGTACAAAACTAATTATGAATCAAAAAATGTGCCCCATTAATATGGAAATATTTTTTGTTGTGTGTCTGTGCACTTCAACACAATTGGCATGCTACACATATTCGAATTCAGAATTAAGAATTTAATTTATACACTCGAAATCTAGGAGTCAATACAAATCTAAAACGTCACAGTGGTTTGGTGAACGGCAACTTATTTCTATGCCATAAATTAAATAAATTTAGGTAGCATAATTGATATACTGTTAAAAACCACATTGCAATGTAAAAAACGCACAAAGTTTCCGTACAGCAAAGAAAAGCATTTATTTGACGCTGTTTCATTTAGAGTAACAAAATCTTGTTTTATTTCAAAAGGAAGGTTAAAGAAACGCAGTTTTACTTTTACCTACCACAACTCATCGCTTCGCCTCTAAGAGCCAAACAAATTTGCCCCAGGGATTTACCAAGGAGGAGAATAAATGCATTTGATTGTTTGAATAGAACTAGAGCGACGGTCGCCTATAGTCCATTCATGGTTACTTCTAACTTTTATGAAGCCCTGCAAAAGTTCTATTTTCAGGCTATTCNACGGTCGCCTATAGTCCATTCATGGTTACTTCTAACTTTTATGAAGCCCTGCAAAAGTTCTATTTTCAGGCTATTCCTCCGCCTCATGCAAAAAAAGCTTAAAAATAAGTCTAGAAAATTACACCAAAAGGACAACGCTCCGCATTCGTGCGCACTCAGTGTATTNAAAAAAAGCTTAAAAATAAGTCTAGAAAATTACACCAAAAGGACAACGCTCCGCATTCGTGCGCACTCAGTGTATTAATATTTTGCATAACAACTATTTTTTATTAGGAGTTACCAACACACACATTTTCTGGGTTTTATTCCTGCTAATTATAAATAAAATATTTTATTTTATAGATAAAATATAAGCAAAAGTTTAATTTCACCAAAAATGAAGTACTATTATGTTAACAGAAGTATAACACGCTTGTAATACCCGACATATTTAGGAAAAAACAAACACGTCATATATGGGGTGATTTTTCGAAGGTTTGATTTCAAAATGTGAAGATACAGCGAATAGACTTTATCTGGTGCCGCACCGTTTGAACTGTGTTGCAGTATTTGAAAACAATTTATCGACGAAACTATTAGGTGTCCCCAACATGATTTGATTATCTACGTAAATAAAACATACCCCAAATGAGGACTAAATGATACTTTGAAGATGTAAATATTATTTTACACCCCAGTTGGGGTGAGTAGTCAGAGCGAAACCATAGTCNGGTTATAAACAGCTTTTAAGAGCAGGTACGATTGTTTTCTAAACTTATGCTGCGTGCCTACACCACAAAAAAAAAACTGTGGACCTGAGTTCGCTTTGTTTTCCGATTTTTTATTTCTGGGCAGTGAGTTTAATATTTTGAGAGGGCCAAATTTTTTTTTTCAGCGACGGAAGAGGGAAATAAAAATATATAAAGAAAAAATACATTCGTAGCCGTTTCTTAAGCGCGAATGGCGTTTCTACTGGACGTATTTTTCAAGGTATGGCTTCAATTGGTCCTTGTGTTTAATGCCTCCAGTAAAGTGTCGTCGCATTTGCAATTTGCCCGAAAAATGTTCCATTTGATTTATTTCCTATATTAAGAAAAATCTCAAACTTGAAAAGAAACATTAATTCCAAAAAAATTGTNATGTTCCATTTGATTTATTTCCTATATTAAGAAAAATCTCAAACTTGAAAAGAAACATTAATTCCAAAAAAATTGTACTGCACAATTGCTATTGAATTTTTACGCTACAATTCAACAGTTACATACGTAGTGTAGCGATTTTGATAAACCACGGAAATAATATAAATACGTTACTTTTTTTTTAATAAGATATTCGCATTTTATAACAGCATTTTTTTNGATAAACCACGGAAATAATATAAATACGTTACTTTTTTTTTAATAAGATATTCGCATTTTATAACAGCATTTTTTTTTAATTCAGGGCTGCATTTTAATACAACTGTTCGACTTTGTTGAGAAAATAAAGCGTCACAAACTATACTCTAAAAGGCCCAGCCTACGGTATTTTTGCGAAAATACGAGGAATCTGAGATTGTCGGTTCGATGCCAGTGGGAGAACAGGCCTAACCTTGGGAATAGGCCCGATCCACGGCGAAGCAATTCTGCATTCAGAAAGGGAGTCCGCCATTTGCATTTTATTAAGGTTTGTCAGTTTTCAAATGAGTTTAATCTCTTTTGTAAGTAAAACCAAGCACTTTTTCTCGGAGGTTCTGCTGTGTAGAATCCAGAATTCATTAAATTCTTTGTTAAAAAGTTTAACTTTTTTGTGCTATTGCCACATGATAAATTTAATTTAGGATGTAAAGGAAAAACATTACATTGACAATTTCAGTATACACCTCTAGGCTGTTATTACACACGTTTTTTCTAACAAAATGATGACTTAAAACGATATCAGTTCATCTGATTTTAAAATGTGTTGAGTGACAGGGTTTGGCCGGCGCTTGACACAGAGGCCTGGAACGCCTATGAGAATGAAATGAGGTGAGGATGGAACAGAGACGAATTGAAGGAGCGGGAAAAAAGGGGTACTCCGAAAAATCTCGTCGGCCAACGGCTACGTCCACCACGTTTCTCACGTGCGAAAAAAAACCGGGTGACCCCGCAGAGAACTAAACCCAGTTCGCCTAGGTGGGAGGCGAGTAATGTGGCTACTGAACCACAGCGGCTTCCGAGAATAAGGAAGAGAAATGACTTAAATATATTTATTTTTGAGAAAGTGACAATTAATCTACACTCTAAAGAAGTACTGTAGTTGCTTTTCACTTATATATTTTATAAAAAAAAAACTGATAATTATAGTTGTCGTTTTGGTATATACTTGTACAAAACTAATTATGAATCAAAAAATGTGCCCCATTAATATGGAAATATTTTTTTTTGTGTGTCTGTGCACTTCAACACAATTGGCATGCTACACATATTCGAATTCAGAATTAAGAATTTAATTTATACACTCGAAATCTAGGAGTCAATACAAATCTAAAACGTCACAGTGGTTTGGTGAGCGGCAACTTATTTCTATGCCATAAATTAAATAAATTTAGGTAGCATAATTGATATACTGTTAAAAACCACATTGCAATGTAAAAAACGCACAAAGTTTCCGTACAGCAAAGAAAAGCATTTATTTGACGCTGTTTCATTTACAGTAAAAAAATCTTGTTTTATTTCAAAGGGAAGGTTAAAGAAACGCAGTTTTACTTTTACCTACCACAACTCATCGCTTCGCCTCTAAGAGCCAAACAAGTTTGCCCCAGGGATTTACCAAGGAGGAGAATAAATGCATTTGATTGTTTGAATAGAACTAGAGCGGCGGTCGCCTATAGTCCATTCATGGTTACTTCTAACTTTTATGAAGCCCTGCAAAAGTTCTATTTTCAGGCTATTCCTCCGCCTCATGCAAAAAAAGCTTAAAAATAAGTCTAGAAAATTACACCAAAAGGACAACGCTCCGCATTCGTGCGCACTCAGTGTATTTATATTTTGCATAACAACTATTTTTTATTAGGAGTTACCAACACACACATTTTCTGGGTTTTATTCCTACTAATTATAAATTAAATATTTTATTTTATAGATAAAATATAAGCAAAAGTTTAATTTCACCAAAAATGAAGTACTATTATGTTAAAAGAAGTATAACACGCTTGTAATACCCGACATATTTAGGAAAAAACCACACACGTCATATATGGGGTGATTTTTCGAAGGTTTGATTTCAAAATGTGAAGATACCGCGAATAGACTTTATCTGGCGCCGCACCGTTTGAACTGTGTTGCAGTATTTGAAAACAATTTATCGACGAAACTATTAGGTGTCCCCAATATGATTTGATTATCTACGTAAATAAAACATACCCCAAATAAGGCNCCCCAAATGAGGACTAAATGATACTTTGAAGATGTAAATATTATTTTACACCCCAGTTGGGGTGAGTAGTCAGAGCGAAACCATAGTCTATTCACGGTCAATTGAGCACTTATTGAAGCACTCTCATTTGGAGTAATAGTCAATAAATGTACTTTATTGTAGCATTAGACGTTAACTTTTGAGTCCTGTGAAATACATATACACACTGTGTTTATTTCTTACATGGCAATATTTATTTTAAAAAATGGCTGACAGGAAAAAGTAACTCCAGCCTTAAAAGTGATCACTTTACCGTGAACAGCCTATAAGATAGGAGCCTGCATTAAACTTTGTTACACTCACTGCACCAATAGATTGCTAGGGTCTCATCGGTACACGCAACAATACGAGAACACTGCACGACAGTTCAGGGCCCTGCACGTGGCGGGGATGGAGTACTTGATGGGCGTGTCAATGTAGCTACTTCATCGCTCCCGCGCTTCTGAGCCTCTAATGCGACAGGTAAGCGACCACTTTAGTAGTTGTCTTCCGCACAAAGACGCCACGAGAAGTTGCCCTATGTCGGCCCAGGAAAACTAGTTTAAAAAACGTGAATAAAATTGCCAATGACCTCTCTTCAGCAGCCTTTTTACTGGTGAGTGTTTCTGCGAGTAAGGTGACGTCACGTATCTGTAGGTACTCCGAAATCATGCGCAAGCAGCTGTTTGCACTGTCCGTCACTTTCCACTGCGAACACCGGTTGAAAGGTTGGCCTCTTTGATCTCTGCACACGGGCGAGGAGGATTGCCTCAAGAGGTATCTCCCCAAATATATTTTACAAACGCTAAGCAAGGGTTTTCCACAGCCCGCTATTTGATAAACGCCCCAACTGTGATGTCAGACATGACGTCGTGCCCACGGAACACGAGGTAGTGGAAAGTGTAGTGGAGAGATTTGGGCGGCTCTTAAGGTGGCGGCCTGGATAGGTCGCCGAACGATGTGGAGAGCTGCAGCAGAAAATGTTTTATTTAAAAACTGTCCAACGTGTCTGAGTGAGGTCTGCTTGCGAATAGCGGCCCTTTGGGGCGGGGTTGGAGCTGGGCTGTGGTCTGGCGACCAACCTGTAATGGGTGTAAGGTGAGGGGTCTGGGTGCCCTGAAAACCGGGCTGTTTTCCGTCCAGTCCGCTGTGTATGGGGAGAGCCTGGTCCATGAATACCTGGTGGGACAATCGTGACGAAAGCGGAATGTCTGTCCTTGTCCGGCCATCCCTCAGCTAAAGCTCTAGCAGTGGTACCCGGCGTAAGTGTAAGAGTGAACTGGATGTGAGG
>NQII01000104.1:857227-884154 GCA_002778355.1 Clitarchus hookeri | reverse complement strand
GTCTGGGCTGGTAACATGGTGGCCACACCATGTCTAACGGAGTGAGGACGACTACAGGCGAGTAATGGCCTGTCTGTGCACAGACAAACAGTTACGGCGAGGTTATGTGCAGCCTTCCAGGGGTTGTATATATTCCTCGCCTTGCGGTGAAGACCCGCGAACCGAATTGCACTCCCCAGCTGGGGCCTCGACCTGGTAAGCCGAGGCGGATCCCGGGGTGGCGGAGCTCCTATGAAGGGATTGACTGGCGTCCTGGAGGAGTTCGGCTGTTCTGGAGGAAAACTCAGTGTGCATGTCTGAAAATTGTGGGTACCAAGGGGATCAGTACGAAGCCCCGGTTTCGGCTGTGCTGATAGCGGGTCGGACTCTGGGTGGTAGTGGTTGTACCTTCTGCTTGGAAGGAGATCTGGAGGTGGGTACTTGCCTGGAGGGCTGGCCCTGTGTGTCTGTAGAGTCAGTAGCAGCTGCCATGGAACGTAAGCGTGCTGGCTTACCTCAGGTGTTAGTTACGAATGGTTGGTGCTCACTAACGAAGGGTCGCCGGTCTGGTCCGTATAGTAAGAGGACTCTTTCACGAAACGGTTTCGTAGAGGTGGTTAGTCCTCGGCCCCATCAAGGTAGTATGTGCAGATTCAACTCTGTATAATGCTGTTGACAGGTGAGGTGGAACCACCCTCGGGTGGAGGACATCCACCCACTGCCATTGGAAAGGGCGTAATCTCTTTCTATTGGGAGCATTTAACTGCTTCCAATTAGAGCCCNAACATCCACCCACTGCCATTGGAAAGGGCGTAATCTCTTTCTATTGGGAGCATTTAACTGCTTCCAATTAGAGCCCTAGTTCCAGGCTCAAAATAACTCATGTTTCTGAAGCGATATAGACTGGCAAAAGAGTGCACACACATCATGATGCCTGATGTGAGAAAGGAACAGTCTGAGTGGCAAAATATGCCTGGACAATGGATTGATGTGCACTCTTAAATTAATGGCTCTGGGGAATATCTCTCGTTATACCTCCGTGATCAGGTATTAGAGGGCCAGCACTTTGAACACAACATCGCTGTATAAGATAACAGAAAACATGCTTGCGAATAGCATTTAAGAAACGTTACGCGTCTGTTTACGTTTTTCAGTTCCTCCATTTCTCTCTAAAGCATGTTTTTTGTGATAGTGAAAATGGCTCAAACGGGTGTTTTACGGTCTTTTTTTAGGTATGAACATTCCGATACAAAACATTAAAAANGATAGTGAAAATGGCTCAAACGGGTGTTTTACGGTCTTTTTTTAGGTATGAACATTCCGATACAAAACATTAAAAAGGAATAGGGACGTGCATCAAAACTTTATTTTTATTATTACGTCATAAAATAGTAGTGACTGCGCTGAAAGNTAAAAAGGAATAGGGACGTGCATCAAAACTTTATTTTTATTATTACGTCATAAAATAGTAGTGACTGCGCTGAAAGTCTCATAGAGGCGCGTTATCGACGGCAAGACTGCACGCCATTTCCATGCTTTGCGCATAGAGGCGATGAGAGAGCTGATGCGCATATCTCGGTCGCTTTGTAGGCCTCAGACGTGCAAAATTCCTCCAACCTGGCGGCCACCTTAACATCGATGTCTTGAGAGCCGATGAGGGTAAAGCGAGGTGTGTATGGAGCAATGTCAGAATGAAAGAGCGGGGGAAACGGGAGATCCACGAGAAAACCCACCGACGAGCGGCATCGTCCGGCACGATTCCCACATGACCCCGCCGGGAATCGAATCCGGTTCGCCAAGGTGGGAGGCGAGTAGTCTAACACTACACCACTGCGACCCCATGACGCAGTGGTAAGCCCCTCTCTTATAGTAAACTTAACAGAGGGGTGAATGTGCGTAGGCACGACGCCTGACGGGATTGTGAACAGTATTTGTCCTGGGCTGGGGGAAAGAGTGTCGAGACGAGGCGGGAGAGCTATCTACGTCAGGGATTAAGCGCATCTCCCCCCAGCCACACCCTTGCCGGCATCTTGTTTGCGCAATGGGGCGAGAGATGCACGCGCAGCGTCAAGGGAAAAGGGGACGGCGGCGCACGAGTGGTTTAATGGAAATGCCTTGTAGGGCCTCCGCTCTCTGGACCAACATCCGCGGAGGAGATCCGCTCCGGTCAGCGACGGAGAACGCCTCCGTGGCCGTGAAATGGCCAAGACGTGCCCCGCGTACACACTCGAGTCCTGAGCTCAAAAACATGTTTCTGTCAAGCCTAGTTTCCTTGTCGAAACTGTCTTACGTCATCGTACAAATATAGTCAATTCACGGCTACTTCCAACTTTTCTGAAGTCTTGCTAAAGTTCTACTTTCAAGATATTACTCAGCCTCATGCAAACAAAGCTTAACGAAGTCTAGAAAATTACACCAAAGGGTCAACGCACTTCATTCGTTGGTACTCAGTCTAATATTTTGCATAAGAACTATTTCTTACTAGGTATTACCAACACACCTGTTTTCTCCTTGTTGTTATTAATATTAATTATAAATGAAATATAATTTATAAATAAAATATAAGTAAAATTTCAGTTTATCNAAAAAAAAAGGCACTTTAATGTTAACACAAATACGAAACGTTTGTGATATACGGAATATTTAGTAAAAAACCAAGAACGTCAAAGGTTTGGTTCAACAAGTGTGAAGAAACCGCGAATTGCGTGATTTACTGCACGCTTGGTGTACATAAAACCCAGAGTAGTTATTTTTAAAAAAAATTAACTTTATAATCCATACTTAAGAGACGTTGGTGGGTTCATCGAGGCAAAAGTTTACTGTTCTTAGAATTAAACATACCGTATGCATGTTCGACAATTTTATTTCGCTACTGGAGCAGCGGTGGTGTAGTGGTCAGACTACTGGCCTCTCACCTAGGCGAACTGGGCTCAATCCCCTGCTGGTTCACTTCTGATTTTTGTGGGAATCGCGCCGGACGATGCCGCTGGTCGGCGGGTTTTCTCTGAGATCTCCCGTTTCCCCCACCCTTTCATTTCGGCGCTTCTCCATACTCACCTCACTTCACCCTCATTGGCTATCAAGACCTCGCTGTTAAGAGTTTCTTCACTTGCTCTCTCACCTTCCTTCATCCTTATCGGCTCTCAGGACCTCGTTGACGCCATCCTCACTAACCTCGTTTCTAGTCAGTGATCATGTATCAATTTAAATTGTTCATAATTACAGTAAATAATTTCATTTATAGGCCTATTTATTTTCAGTTAAAATATCCGATTTTTACCTGATTCCGGTCGAAATATCATTACTTGGTTTTTCTGCAGAGGCTTTCAATGGCACTGCAAAATTTAAACTTTCTGGTCTTAAAATTTATTTACTGAATTTTGTAATCTCTCCCGCTATTGAAATAAGAATAAAGCAGTAACTCTTACTATTTTGTTTACTCAACGCTGGTTTAACAGTTATTTCAATTGGACACAAAATCCTAGAAGAAAAGGAAAACATTGTAGATTTAAAATTATCTATCACAGGTAAGGAAGTTAAAGGAAATATTAATAATTCAGTTTACCCTAAATCCCAAGCTGCTCACAGAACCCACATAACGGTAAAATCAACTTGGAAATCAAGAACATAATCTTACCAATCGAATAAAGTGTGCCACATGTAGGAAGAGTAAACATAAATACTTTGTTAGAGCTGACTGAAAATATACCAATCTGAAAATGTAGATGTTCTTGTTGTTCGCACCTGCTGGAAGGGTCAACAAGCTAACTGAAGCCGGCTGCACTACCCGAGGAACAAACATCATGAATGAGGTGAGACTAGCGTTTGAGCTGAGCTGAGCAGAGCAGAGCGAGGGAATGAGTACGGGAGAGGAAGTTGGAGAGAATACCCCGAGAAAGTTGCCACTTCATAGCAGTTTCCGGCATCATTCCCGCGTGAAAATGCTGGTTAGGAATCATTCCTGCCGCAGACGCCTGGGAGCTCATTACGAACATCATCAATCGCGCAGTTCCCAGCGAAGCGTAACAGTAAACTTCGTTTGCAAGCGAGATTCTAGCTATAGTCCATTCACGGTTACATCTAATTTTTCTGAAGCCCTGCTAAAGTTCTACTTNTTTGCAAGCGAGATTCTAGCTATAGTCCATTCACGGTTACATCTAATTTTTCTGAAGCCCTGCTAAAGTTCTACTTTCAGGATATTCCTCCAGCTCATGCAAACACGGCTTAACCAAGTATAGACAACTACACCAAAAGGGCAACGCACTGCGTTCATTAGCAACTCAGTTTAATAATATTTTGCATAAGAATTATTTCTTACTAGGTACTACCAATACGCCTGTTTTCTCGCCATTTTTATTCGTATTAATTATAAATGATAGATTATAATTCACAAATAAAGCAAAATATTAAAACTTCAATTTAACCAAAAATAAGACACACAAACGTTAACAGGAGTATAACGCACTTGTGGCACACATTACATTTTCGGGAAACAATCAAACACGCCATACATGTGTGATTTTTCGAAGGTTTGTCTCAAAAAGTGTGAAGATACCGCGAATAGACTTAAGTCTGATTATGAAGTCCCATGCGCTAGGATAACGATCGCATTTAACCATTTTCTGTTGTTCATAATGTAACAACTTCGTTAAATGTGATTACAGATGTAAGTCCGCTGCCTTACTCATACAGAAAGTACTGTACGTTGCTTGCGATGCGATTCCCTTCACGGGGTCCACAATATGGATGTGAACAACAAAATATCTCGAGTTGTTGCGTGTCTACGACAAATAAACTCGTCTATAATTTCTGTNACAATATGGATGTGAACAACAAAATATCTCGAGTTGTTGCGTGTCTACGACAAATAAACTCGTCTATAATTTCTGTGTAAATTTTTTTTTTACTTCATTGGAAATTACAAATTGCGAGCATTTATATTACTCGCCTATGTGTTATCTTAATAAACCCAACAAATTTGCGGGACCTAGTGAAAAATAAAGACACACAAAAGAATGCCACAATGTATATTTATTGTCCAAGTATTAATGTTTTGAGCTATTCGACGAGTATTAGTTTATTTCATTTCAAGCATTAAATTACATTTAGCATAAAAATACATGTTATAGGAACCCATAGGTTTCATATAAACGATGTTTGGTTTACAGGCTGTTCGGAAACACACACGAGATACGACGGTTATTCGGAAAAAAAGGTCCGATTTCTTATAAAACATACACCATCACAGATTTTTTTTAAAAAAAACTTTTTTTATTTAATTCCCTACGTGTTTTTTTTTTTATTTTTCTACATAGTTTCCATATTTGTTTAAACATTTGTCATAACGTTCTACAAACTTTTGTATGCCTAAGTCATAGACGTCTGCTGCCTGTGAGGATAACCAGTCTGTAACTGCTTCTTTCACCTTTCATTTTCTCTAAAAATTAATCACCTTCCTTATGATATCGGTCCAAAAATTAAAGAGCACATGCCATTCTTTAAATTTGGTGTTACTCAGTAAGCAGCCTGGGAACCCAACGTGCGCACAATTTGTGAAATTGCAGATTTTCAGAGACAATTTTGTGCAAAGTTGTTCTACCCACATTCGGAAAATCCAATGCTAAAGTGGAAATTGTGAATCGCCTGTCCTCACGAATCTTTTCGTCCACGGCTTTGACCAAATCTTCTGTGATCACTGATGGTCGGCCTGATCGCGGTTCATCATGGATATTTTCCCATCCGTCCTCGAAAGCTCTCACCCACTTACGCACTTGGCTGACACTCATCGCATTGGGGCCATACACTTGACTTATCTGTCGATGAACTTCCGCTGCTGAAACGTTACTTGCTGTCAAAAACCGAATCACTGACCATTTTCACAGTCGGCGGGCTGATCAATTGTTTTAAACATTTTAAACTGACACTGTAAACAGCAAACTGCAACAATAATAATGCAAATGGCGTCGTTTGACGAGCAAGGCATGCCGGAAGTCGGTGCGCATGCGCGTTACAATGTTCGCACGACATTCGATTAGCTACGGGCGATTCGGACCTTACTTTCCGAATAACCCTCGTATTTCGGGAGGCGATGCCTTGTGTAAAATGAGGAAGGCATGCAATGCAACTAATATCCTAGTTCAATTACTAAGGGGGGTTTACACTGTTAAAAATCGACTTTAGAAATTGTATTTTCACAAAATATCGGAAACGGCGGGGATTTAAACTGCGAATTGCTGGATAATGTTTAGCGTTATCGAGATATTCAATTTTTATGGAGTTTTGATCCTATCTTATTGAGGATTATATCCTACAACAAATAAGGTCCTTTTGTTGCAAGTGCTTAGGACCCACCGTTTCCTTTTAAAACGCACACACAGGATTTAGCGACGATACAATGCCTAGTATGTAGGCAATAATCTGATATTNTAATTACACGTGGAGATAAACACATCGTAAGCAACCGATATTGGACCGACTATTTTTAAATGGACTTGAGTGGGGAATGTACTACGTAACACAATCATACATTGTGCATACGNTCTGATATTGGACCGACTATTTTTAAATGGACTTGAGTGGGGAATGTACTACGTAACACAATCATACATTGTGCATACGTACTACTAACATGCCTTGTCGCTGCGATCTCGCTCAGAAACGCATAAAGGTTCAAATGAGTCGGCAAGTACCAAACAACTGCACTATAAAATAATTACGATGATGGTCAATGTGTTTCCCTTATGGGGTTGGTCATCTACGCAAACGTCCAATGGTTGAGGAGTCACGTGGTTTGGGTATTTCTGCTGGTACAAATTACATGCTCTCACGGCAGCCTGCCGCACCGTACATCAAATGCATGTCGGCCAATTCCTCCCACGTAAACCTCGACATACTTTCAGCAGTGCAATCCTGCACGCTTGTAAGCCCAGCACNGACATACTTTCAGCAGTGCAATCCTGCACGCTTGTAAGCCCAGCACACACTTTCTGCCTCGTTTCACTTGTGACGCTTTCGGGAATAGTAGGCGCAATATCGGTTGCTTAAGATGTGTTTAGTTTCATCTGTGGGAAGTATTGTCTACGTGCCAGGCATCGTATCGTCACCGCTGAAAATTTTGTGTGGGTTTTAAAAGTAAAGTGTTGCTCATAAGCACTTACAAAACGAGTACTTTCTTTTTTGTTAAGTAGTNAATTACATGCTCTCACGGCAGCCTGCCGCACCGTACATCAAATGCATGTCGGCCAATTCCTCCCACGTAAACCTCGGCATACTTTCAGCAGTGCAATCCTGCACGCTTGTAAGCCCAGCACACACTTTCTGCCTCGTTTCACTTGTGACGCTTTCGGGAATAGTAGGCGCAATATCGGTTGCTTAAGATGTGTTTAGTTTCATATGTGGGAAGTATTGTCTACGTGCCAGGCATCGTATCGTCACCGCTAAAAACTTTGTGTGGGTTTTAAAAGTAAAGTGTTGCTCATAAGCACTTACAAAACGAGTACTTTCTTTTTTGTTAAGTAGTGNTTTGTGTGGGTTTTAAAAGTAAAGTGTTGCTCATAAGCACTTACAAAACGAGTACTTTCTTTTTTGTTAAGTAGTGCGTACTGCTGAATAAGATAGCATCAAAACTCCATAAAACTTGAAGGCAAACAAATCGTACACAATAACAGGGTGGGGACCCCTATTGTTTTTATGAGGGCGGAAGATCAGAACACCGGTTTTTAATAGGTTGAAGATCACGATAACACTAAACATGACTCCAAGAATCGTAGTTTTATTCCAAGACGTTTCTGATATTTTGCTTAAGTGCCATTTCTAAGCTCGAATTTCAACCGTGTATCTCCCTTAGAAATTGAGCTAGGCTATAAGATGTATTAAATATGTCTATCTCATCCCCAAGGAATCACCTCCATATATATTTCGGGTGAGTTTCCGAACAACCTGTATATAGTTTACTCACATGTCCGCCACCTTGAGCCGAAGTAATCGTGACGTCATTATGATTCATTGGGCGTGGACATGTGATGAACTCGTGTATCAAACAAAGAACCGTAATCACCATGTTCGATCTGTGCGTAACGGTAAATCGTTCATCATCACAGTGCGATACGATTTCCTAATCAGGGAGTTGGGATCGAACAAGGGACACCAAGTACTCTTGAGGCTAGTAAGAAACAACTCCACCAGTCGTGTATCCTACTCTAAGAAACCAAATTAATAATGCTTATTTAAAACGATATGTGAATTGCCCTAATAAATCGCGTCACCATTCGTTGCAATTTTGCTTATGACATTTGACAATTTTGCTTATGTCATTTGACCTCCCGTGGCGCAGTCGGTTGGTACGCCGCGGGTCTAGGGTGCGGGTTCGAATCACAGGTAAGGCATGTGTGTTAGTTTAAGTTAAGTCATAAGTTAGTTTGTAAGCCGTCCCCTGATAAGCCTTGAGGCATAGCAATGGGGGACGTTAATAAGCCATATACACATATTTAAGTATTTGGTAAAGATGTAAATATTTTGGCAAATGTATGTACGTTTGAAAAACATTTTGTTTGTTAACCAATATATTCAGTAACATTAAATTCAGTAACTTTAAATGTTAAAATTTTATTGAAAGTAAATATAATAAGGTGACTTGTATGCCTACCCTGGTAACGTGTTACCCTACATGGCCAACCTTCATCTTACTTGCGAGTTTTGGCTCTACCAGAACTGGTGTTGCATGTGATTCTCTTGGACCTAGGGCAGTAATATAGTGTACTGCACTCCACGTGTCAGTTAACAGAATTCCTAAATTACATTCCTGTTAACAATGCAGTCAGTGTTAAGAGAAATGAAAATGTCATACCAAATACCATGGAGTGTGTTGAAAATGATGGCTCCTAATGTCAGTTCACGACGCGTGCACGAATTCTCTTCGAAGCCATTACATGTCGAGGGGCACCGAATCCCAGTCTAGTTAATGACAGTGCCAACTTGACTAAGTTAGCTCTTCTTTCCTTTCTTCCTCAGTCCTCGTAGGATCTCTCTACCACGCCTCCCATTTGTTTTCAAGGCATTTGTGAGTACTAGGTTCGTTTTCAAGGAGAGAACATAGCACATATCTTGTGATTATAAATTACTGTCATTAGGCAACCATTTCTACTTATGCCCTTTAGTGCCCGCGTGGGGCCACGGTGGCTGAGCGGTTAGACTGATCAGCTCCCACCAAGGCGAACCTGGTTCGATCCCCGCCCGGGTCACTCCTGGATTTTCGCAAGTGGGAATCGTGCCGTACGATGCCGCTGNGGCGAACCTGGTTCGATCCCCGCCCGGGTCACTCCTGGATTTTCGCAAGTGGGAATCGTGCCGTACGATGCCGCTGGTCGGCGGGTTTTCTCGGAGATATCCCGTTTACTCCGCACTGCTCCATTCTCACATAATTTAACCCTCATAAGCTCTCAAGACCTCGTTAAGAGCCGCCCAAATATCTTAACTCTCAACAACTCTGCGATCTCCCGTTAATTCGCCCTTTAATTACGGCGCTGCTCCATTTTTGCCTCATTTCACCCTCATCGGCTCTAAGTATGTCGTTAAGAGCCACCCAAATCTCTAACAAAACTTTAATGCCCGCGTAAATGACAATGTTGTTCATAACAACCATTCGCTATTTTTGACTTTTGTCACAGTGTTCCTTGTATTTTAAAGTGCAAATGTAAAAAAAAAATATTATATCGACACAGTTTTTGCAACAAATTTCCGCCCAACAGCGGTAGAATTTTGGGCATTTGGACTTTTTACCTCTGACTTCTTGCTTCTCTGAGGAAGTCTTCGCCTCTCACAAAATCAAAGCCGTGGTAAAAAGTACAACGAAGCTTCCACGAGAAGTCTGATGCGAAAATTAAACTGTCATGTCATAAGTTCCACAAAATGGCGAAATAAGGCGGAAAAAAAATTAATTGCGTCTTAACTTTCATCAGCAAAGTAGAACCAGTTTCCAAACAAGGTTTAATGCAACATGTTCAAAGGGCAGCCAATATTAACCAGATAATCAATATCCAGTGTGGTAAGACAAGCAGGCAAATTTTAATTACAAAGAAACAGGGATGTGCCTACCTGGTTGTAGAGAGTAATTTGAGAAATGAAACCTTTGTTCACAATGATCTAGTCACCGCCAGAGCTTACGGAATCAATTTAAAACGCTATATTCTCTGTGCAAGTAAAATATATTTTCTTCAGACAACGAAGTGAGAGAGTGGAGATATTTGGGCGGCTCTTAACATTGAGGTATTGCGAGCCGATGAGGGTGAAGCGAGGTGAGAATGGAGACGCACCGGAATGAAGGGGTGCGAGAAACGGGAGAACCCCGAGAAACGCGCCGACCAGCGGCATCGTCTGGCACGACTCCTACATACAAAAATCTGGGAGTGACCCCTCCGGGAATCAAACCCGGTTCACCTAAGTGGTAGGCGAGTAGTCTAACCACTACACCACCGTGGCCCCTTCAGACCATGGAACTGACTAGACATATGTTATGTTTTCTACCCTAGCTGCACTGTATCGAGGACGTGAGTCGTGTGTTGATGTAGTGTAGTATGTTCAGGAACGACCGTACAAATGTGGGGGGAAAATAATAAATGTATTACACACACGTTTATAATTACCTAACTTAGCAGCATTGCACATTTGTGATTAACTTTTAAACCGATAGCCTTCAAGTTTATTACATATGCTCTTGCGCTTTTGTTCAAGGAGTACCATTAAGTCTTAGATTATCCCCTATATAGGCCTTAGTAAAAACTGGTACAAAATATACAATTATGTTTTGTAATTACCATTCTGGTTAGAATATTCAATTTACTAATTCCAAGTATATATTAATGTGGGCGAGTATTTATCACAAAAAAGTGGCAATATCTCGTGAATTTAAACTAATTAGTATTAAACTGCTATGCGATTCGTGGATACTCAGAGCAATCGGGTTCCCACACAGCCTCCTTAGCTGAAAAAGAACAGTTTACACCTCAGAGTTCAGCACGGAAAGGCTAAAAGTTAGTGACTTTCCTGATTACAGTATGCTTCAACCCTTTCGGTAACAGACTTTTGAAGGTGTCCTGACTAAACAGAGGTTTAAATAAACTATTTTGGACTTATTTTATGGTATTCATTTGTATTCTTAGTATTGGCTGTGTACTGTCACAGCGGTTNATTTATCACAAAAAAGTGGCAATATCTCGTGAATTTAAACTAATTAGTATTAAACTGCTATGCGATTCGTGGATACCCAGAGCAATCGGGTTCCCGCACAGCCTCCTTAGCTGAAAAAGAACAGTTTACACCTCAGAGTTCAGCACGGAAAGGCTAAAAGTTAGTGACTTTCCTGTTTACAGTATGCTTCAACCCTTTCGGTAACAGACTTTTGAAGGTGTCCTGACTAAACAGAGGTTAAAATAAACTATTTTGGACTTATTTTATGGTATTCATTTGTATTCTTAGTATTGGCTGTGTACTGTCACAGCGGTTAATGTTCGTAGAAGCTCGCAGAATACAACTTTATTTACTTAGCTGGTAAGCATCCATTTTCTCTCTTTCCTATCAGTGGACCTCTTCTCTTACGTAACAATATACAGTCTATCACTTTTGTCTTCTCATGTCTACACAAACTTTCTGTACAGAACTTACAACCATTTCTACTGTCCACTTTATGCTCTGCTCCTCAAGTTATAAAGCATCTAAAGGTAGTTGCAAAGAAAATGGTCGCCACGTAGGCTAAACGGGAAGAAACCAAGAGACATAACATCGTCAAATATGCCGGGACCGTGACATTTCACGAGTTCAAGAAACAGAAGTAAGGCATAGTTGTTCTTTCTGAAATAAGTACGATAAGTTCTTCAGACCATAAAATGGTAATAAACTTGAATAGAATAATTGAACAAATTATTCACATTCCAGCCTCTGTTATATAAAACTGGGTGCGTTTCATAAACATTCTCGAAGGGTAAAAACTCCTTTAAACTGTCTCCCAAAAAAATGAGAACATTAAAACACACCTTAGTCAGCGAGACATTGAATTGCGCGTGATTGTAGCTCGAGGTACGACGTCACTATTTTGATTCTGTAGCAGGATCCTCTCTATCACTTGTGATTTATTAGTGCCTGGTCGGTAACCAAGAAGACAGATACCTGTTATAATCAGAGATCTCATTACGCTTNCTACTGTCCACTTTATGCTCTGCTCCTCAAGTTATAAAGCATCTAAAGGTAGTTGCAAAGAAAATGGTCGCCACGTAGGCTAAACGGGAAGAAACCAAGAGACATAACATCGTCAAATATGCCGGGACCGTGACATTTCACGAGTTCAAGAAACAGAAGTAAGGCATAGTTGTTCTTTCTGAAATAAGTACGATAAGTTCTTCAGACCATAAAATGGTAATAAACTTGAATAGAATAATTGAACAAATTATTCNTCTGAAATAAGTACGATAAGTTCTTCAGACCATAAAATGGTAATAAACTTGAATAGAATAATTGAACAAATTATTCTCATTCCAGCCTCTGTTGTATAAAACTGGGTGCGTTTCATAAACATTCTTATGCAATTTCTTCAACCATATGATATTTGTGGTCGCATTCCATGTGGTGCCCCTCTTCGCCAAATGTCCCTCTTCGCCGAAGGCCTGTCTCAGAAACCTTACTAATTCATATTGAACAACCTGCAAAAGTCAACTTCAAGAGATACAGTGAAGCTCGCCAAACATCACGTATCTTCTTTCTTCTCATTCTGAAATCACGTTTACAGACAAAAGGAAAGGGCTTGCATGGGTTCTCTGCACTCTAGTTTCTTGGCCAGCAATGCATGGCTAACTTCTAGAGGAAAGTAATCAGTGCCAGCCGGTCCAAACACAAGTGCTGCCACAGATATGTCACATTTGTGATATGAAAATATCCTTAAAATAATGTTATCCACAACAGATGTAGCGGAAAAAGGATGAAAACAGTCACTTCTCAATGCAGACGCAACAAGAATAAAAGACAACCGAAGGCAGCATTGTCGAAGGGTAAAAACTCCTTTAAACTGTCTCCCAAAAAAATGAGAACATTAAAACACACCTTAGTCACCGAGACATTGAATTGCGCGTGATTGTAGCTCGAGGTACGACGTCACTATTTTGATTCTGTAGCAGGATCCTCTCTATGACTTGTGATTTATTAGTGCCTGGTCGGTAACCAAGAAGACAGATACCTGTTATAATCAGAGATCTCATTACGCTTNGACTTGTGATTTATTAGTGCCTGGTCGGTAACCAAGAAGACAGATACCTGTTATAATCAGAGATCTCATTACGCTTTTTTGCGTACCCGTGCGATAAAGTCCCGATTTTTTTTTAAATTTAGCTTGTGTAAGTATAGCAATTCTGCGATGCAACATAAAAAAGGGGTCCAGCAAAATCAGAGCATCAAAGCGCCACCGCCTGTCCCGGTGTGCAAACCCGCAGTGCAGAATTGCCAGAACAGGTTGCAGCTGCCATGTGGAACAGGCGCCGTGCTTGCACGAGACACTGTAATTAAACCGTCCATTAATAGTATCGGTAATCAAGCCATGAGGAGGGGAGGGAGATAGAGAGAGAGAGACATGGAGAGTGCGCGCGAGAGACTAGAAGTCAATGACCGGTGCGCGGGGGTGAGCGCGCAGGTCATGGTTCCAAGTCCCCAGCGCTCCAAGCGCCCAAGCCACAGATTACATCTTCCCGCTCCAACCAGCTTCCCCCGTGAGTCTAACCCGGTCGTCAAGACACGAAAAATTTGGTGTCGTATTTCCGTTTCGACCATTGTTCCCGACACCAGGGAACAATAGTCATGCTGCATGTTGAGGTCGAGCCACCTCGACACGTTCCCAATAAATATAAAAAATCGTATCTAGATATAATGTACTGAGAAGGAAGAAACTTCGGCTTTCATTGCCTGTAAATCATTGCGGCTGCCTGATCCCGAAATAAATAGCTTTTGGGCAGAGGAGGCTACACCCCCGGCCTAGGTCGCACACAAAGGGCGTTCTTCTGGAGGGCGTATTTATTGCCTCGACCCGGTAAACGTCGCGTCGTGTCCATACGTTCACGTCAAGGGTTACAACTCAAAACTTTTTTTTGTAAACAACGCAGTTAACGTCCAACCGAACGAACTCACCATCAGACATTCCGTAGACTTCTAGTTGCACCGCTAACAAATAGTTATTAAAAATGGCAGAGCTTCAAGAATGGGGCTCATTAAACAAGGAACGGAAGATCATTGTCATGTATCAATATCAACGAAAAATGAAA
Organism: Clitarchus hookeri; assembly: GCA_002778355.1. Taxonomy (NCBI): domain Eukaryota; kingdom Metazoa; phylum Arthropoda; class Insecta; order Phasmatodea; family Phasmatidae; genus Clitarchus; species Clitarchus hookeri. The sequence continues at coordinate 869,881 of NQII01000104.1, read as the reverse complement.
CGCGGTGAAGTCAAAACCTGAGCCAGTCAGTCGCCTGAAATGGCACTTATTTGGATNAATATCAACGAAAAATGAAACGCGGTGAAGTCAAAACCTGAGCCAGTCAGTCGCCTGAAATGGCACTTATTTGGATATTCGCATCATTATCGCGTTACTAGTAGGAAAATTAACGAAACACAAACAGCAAGAAATCTCGTCGTGAATTTATTTCAATTTAAAAACTTCGACACGNTAGTAGGAAAATTAACGAAACACAAACAGCAAGAAATCTCGTCGTGAATTTATTTCAATTTAAAAACTTCGACACGAAGGTTTGGCAATGTGGTGTGTCGCCCTCTGAAGGTGTGTGTAAAATTTCTGTACCATCACTTGTATTTTGTTGGATGTGCATAAACATGCATGTATATACTATATATGAATAAGTATACACTGTATAAATATATATTAGTTGTAAATTTAATTGCCTACAAAAATATAGTTAACCAGTATATTTAAGAACGTGTTTCCTTAAATAATTNATATTAGTTGTAAATTTAATTGCCTACAAAAATATAGTTAACCAGTATATTTAAGAACGTGTTTCCTTAAATAATTTTTACTGTTTGTATGGTGATTTACCACAGCCACTTTCAATGGCTCTAAACCAATATTCTCTGATTCCGTATATAAATATTTATGCTTCCGGTAAAACCGCAAACCTTTTTAGAGTTTTGCGTCTAAAAAGTGCCAACTGCAATGTCGTTAATTTTTTTATCTATCTACGCGTACTTAACATTTCAGAAACCATGACAAATACACTGACGATTACGAGAGGAATTCAAGAAATTACTAAAACATTTTTCTTTCGCTATAATCGTTTAATAATCGATTTCACTATTAAAACTAGGTGATACAAATTTCAAAACCACTCCTTTTGGAAATAGTTTCAATACCACAACCAGTATTCTGAGCACGTTGTAGCCCGTATTCGNATATTAGTTGTAAATTTAATTGCCTACAAAAATATAGTTAACCAGTATATTTAAGAACGTGTTTCCTTAAATAATTGTTACTGTTTGTATGGTGATTTACCACAGCCACTTTCAATGGCTCTAAACCAATATTCTCTGATTCCGTATATAAATATTTATGCTTCCGGTAAAACCGCAAACCTTTTTAGAGTTTTGGNAAATATTTATGCTTCCGGTAAAACCGCAAACCTTTTTAGAGTTTTGGGTCTAAAAAGTGCCAACTGCAATGTCGTTAATTTTTTTATCTATCTACGCGTACTTAACATTTCAGAAACCATGACAAATACACTGGCGATTACGAGAGGAATTCAAGAAATTACTAAAACATTTTTCTTTCGTTATAATCGTTTAATAATCGATTTCACTATTAAAACTAGGTGATACACATTTCAAAACCACTCCTTTTGGAAATAGTTTCAATACCACAACCAGTATTCTGAGCACGTTGTAGCCCGTATTCGNAATTTCAAAACCACTCCTTTTGGAAATAGTTTCAATACCACAACCAGTATTCTGAGCACGTTGTAGCCCGTATTCGAGGCCAATGCCACAACGCTTGGGTTTCGGAACCGATATGTGCATTTCTCATGTTGGATGCATTTACACGCCATCTTCTCTGGCAGCTTCGGAGAGGTAGCTGGGTAAAAGAATCAATTCCATAACTTACATATGCGGAATATGGTTTGCAATTTTAACGTTTGCCGTCCCGCTTCAAGCTGTGAATAGATACCAGGGAAGCATCATATACATAATAACTCCACCAACATGAAACTTATCCGTCAAGTGTCTGGCTCCGTGGCTAAGGGCGTTACGGCGTTCCGTAGAGTCCAAGATCAAATCCCACTTACGGCAATTACTTTTGTAAACATCAGATTGTGTTAGCTCAGAATGGAAGGACCCTCCCCCCTCCAAAACCAAACTAAAAATCAACTCCCACAAAAAACGTCCGTGAGCAGAAAAAACGGGGTGTTAGAACCAAATAAATAATAATTTTGTTACAGTATTAATTTTTCCTCTTTTTATACGCGATATCTAATAAGGACGATAGTTTTAACGGGAAAGTAACTGGGTTGGTATTTTCCTGAAAGGAAAATAGAAAACGACTCGGGGAAAACCATTTGGTGCAGTCGGCCGGGATCGAATCACAACCTCTCGAATCGCCAGTCAGATAACCCCGCGCCTGACACATGCTCGGCTAGTAACAAAGAAACAGCGACTCCGCCCGGACTCGCGCTGACGTCATGAAACCATCCCCCTCCTTAAAAAAAAATAAACAATTCGCTGTCACCCCGGACCGACCCCACGAACTTCTACCGCCGCTGTTCCCTCGGGAAAGACGCAGGCACGCAGGAGAGGCGCCCACGATAAATTACTGATCCCCATGGGCACCGGCAGGAGGCTGAGGAGGGGTAGGAGGGCATTTTGAGTGGGAGCAGGAGCGGTACAACCCCCCTGCCCCGCCACCCTTTACCCCACAAACCGGCCCGAAGTTTGTAAAGCGCCCGCGCGATAAATAATGCAGCCGGCCACGCCGCGTGCTCGAGGTAATCCGAGAGGAGCTCCATCCAGCCGAACATACACCCCCCCCCCTCCCGAAACCTGCAGCAGTTTAATAATTCCACGCGAAGCTGTTGCTCGGCACTAAGTGGGCCTCGTGAATAATTTCGTGGAGGGGGTGGGGCGGCGCGGGGGGTAGATGGGAACCGTTCCGAGGCGAAGCGAGCCCCATCTGGCACCGGCTTATGAGCTTCGAACATCCGGGGGTCTTCCAGTTGTTGCGAAGACCGAGTGCTGCCATCCCCCTCCCCCTTCCGATCAAACTATTTATGTTGTTCGTAACGTTACAACCAGACTCCAATGCGAGCTGCCAGTAAAATGGCCTCCATGAACAGTAATACTTAATTGTATCCAGAAAAACACCCATGCCACACATCTACGATCATCACAGATGACGCCTCCCTACGAGGATAGCTAAGGCATCATGCTCACACGTCGTAATGACGACGAACTGGTTATATGCACTTTGCTCCCATGCCCTGACGAAATTCACAATTAGAGCACTAAGAAGGTGCCCAAATGATCTGGAATTCACTGTAAATTAGGAAATACCGCTTCGAGTAGACTTTCTAAGCAAAACTACTTAATGTATTATATGCAATTGCATAGGCAGGAATACATAAAATAAGGTTTAATATATCGACACATTTTTCCTTCGTTTCTAATGTATGCCTGTATATATTTATGGCCACCCTCTGCCTGTCATTTATACTATATATATATATATATATATACATACACACTTCGATATTTTACTACGTAGTCTCTAGAGAATCCTGTTACGGATTACAATATTATTCTAAAGTTAATTACGTGGTAATAGGCTGAGTGTTTTGTTATAATGTGATATTTTTGTGGGCCAGCGGTTTTTTCCCAACCTCTTCCCTGATAACCAGCCTTTGACGGATGAATCATGCGTCTAGAGAGCAAGACGAGCCCAAAAAGTGAAAACGTGATGACGGGGATGGGCACGCCTGCTTGGCTGACAACTCACAACTGATGGCGAATAACACTTTCGAAATGGTCGCGGGTCGTCTTCCCTGTTGAGAAACGTACCGATTTACTATCTACTACTTACTATCAGGCCATATCTTGGTGTGAGAGTAGGTGTGAAGTAATCTATAAAGGACAAGCGTAGATGTAAGAACAGACTTTTACCCCGTCTAAGAGTGTGTGCACGCACAGCGGCGAATGGCGAGTGTTCCTGTGGATTTGGCAAGTTACGGCGGTTTATGGCAACAAGGAAACGGCAACCCGTGTGACGTAAGCGTGCGGTGAGTCATCTGGATGAACCCGGGCGAGTATTGCGGTGTTCAGTGCCTTCTGAGCAGAGATGGAAGGAAAAAAAAAAAGAGGGGGAGTTAGTGGAAAGATTTGGGCGGCTCTTAACATCGAGGTCTTGAGAACCGATCATGGTGAAGCGAGGTGAGTATGAAGCAACGCCGAAATGAAAGGGCGGGGGAAACGGGATATTCCCGAGAAAACCCGTCGACCAGAGGCACCATCCAGCACGATTCCCATATGAGAAAATCGAACCTGATTCGCCTAGATGGGAGGCAAGTAACCTAACCACTACACCGGAAAGGGGAAAAGGGTTCACGGGATATTGGTGATACTGACGCATTCTGCATAATCTACAATGTTGAACTATATAGTTTTGTTAATTGGACTACTTTAAAATTATTATTTTAACTAAGTCTAATTTAAAAGGATACTGAGTTATTGTTTATAAGGGAAATTACTCACTGCCTTTACGATGAGGACTGTCAGTGATAGTATATTGTGAAAAACATAGTTCCACGCATATTGTCAATAAATTAGGAAATCTAATCTAGTTTTATTCTTTGATTAATATCCCCATCCCTTCACTAATCTGGCCACGTCAAGGCAGTTGTAACAGTATTCATACAAACACGTTCTATATAAGATATCGTTTAAATCTCATGGCTGGTTGATAACGACACGCGGTCCCTCGTGTAAGACATACGGCTACTGCAGACTTATATAGTTTTTTGTTCTACGCTAGCAAGACCTGCAAAACATTTCACAAGCAAATAAAAATAATTCCTATTGTTGCGCACAAACTCCCGCTCTGGACGCAGGCACTGCATTACCTAATTATACGCGTATAGTCTATTAGCGGTTTCTTCACAATTTTTTAATCAAACCTTTGAAAAATCACCCCATGTATTAGGTGTTTGGTTATTTACTAAATAGGTTCATGTATTACAAGCGTTTTATAATTGCGTTAGCATAAAAGTACCTTATTTTTTTGTTAAATTTAACCTTTACTTAGATGTTGTCTATAAATTAAAATATTTCATTTATAACAAATGTTCAAGCCCGAGTGATGCTAAATAAAACTGAGTTGGACCTTTGTTCACCGAAGGTTGTATTAAGAGCTTATTGGCGCCATGAATTGTGGGAATGAAGACAATGAAAAGCAGTGAGAGACAATATGGTGGGCGGTTAACTTCGTTCGTCTGTGTGTGCAACTTAAATTGAGTTCGTGATTTTACAAAACAAGAAATCAAACGTGTTTACAAACAACGAATACGAATAAATGCAGATAAAATAGGTGTGTTGCTAATGGACAGTAAGAAATAGTTATTATGTAAAATATTATTACATTGAACGCGCGCGAATGCGGTGTGTTGGCCGTCTGTTGTAACTTTCTAAGTTTTGATTGTATGAGGCGGAGGAATATCATGGGAGTACAACTTTAGCAGGGCTTCAGAAAATTCGGAAGTAACTGTGAATGGAGTGTACCCAACTCTGTGCCACCTCGACCCTCCCCTTCTCCCAGGTAGGCACGCTCGCTGTTCCGTCGCTGGGCAGCCGGGAATGATTGACAGCTGACCTAGTTGGAGCCACAACCCTTCCTCCTCCTACCAGAGGAGCCAACGACTTGGAGGGAAGAGCAAGAACATTCTGGTAACTAGGACTCTGGGCGCAACGCGACATTTGGAGAAGTTTCTTGGCTATGGCAGACGACACTATAAATACAACCGCAGCTGGAGGGTTGGCAGTCTCTGTGGTAGCCATTTGGCTGAAGTACCTAAATCGGGCAAAGTCAGGGGAGAGGCTGGAAGACGGCGGAGGTTGCGAGACGGTGGTAGACGAGTGTTTCTTCGAATCTACCCACGCAAATCCCCATTTTCTTAGTTTTATTAATACAGAATAGTAACAACACGAAAACAACAAACATTTGGGTTGGTGGGAGAACTGGTTGTAGTTCGGGATCTGACTGACAGATAGCATGGAAGGGCGTTTTGTAACAGATGGCGTGGTAGGACTTGTGGTCAACTACCTCAACAGGTTGCAGCACTTTGACCTGCCTCTTGATTACATCTTTGTGAAAGTTCACTTTTCTCATTTTATTGGCTCAAAACGTAAAGATTTTGAAGTATATTTCGTCAAATTGTTTGGAAAAATTATTTAACTATACCGTCCGATATTTCTGTAGGCTTTTGGAATTAATATCAAGCATGTATGGAAGGTTCGGAAAGAAGTGGTACAACATAAAAATATCTTCCAATGTTTGATGTTGCATTTAATTTGAATACGGACCGTTTTANCTGACTGACAGATAGCATGGAAGGGCGTTTTGTAACAGATGGCGTGGTAGGACTTGTGGTCAACTACCTCAACAGGCTGCAGCACTTTGACCTGCCTCTTGATTACATCTTTGTGAAAGTTCACTTTTCTCATTTTATTGGCTCAAAACGTAAAGATTTTGATGTATATTTCGTCAAATTGTTTGGAAAAATTATTTAACTATACCGTCCGATATTTCTGTAGGCTTTTNAGATTTTGATGTATATTTCGTCAAATTGTTTGGAAAAATTATTTAACTATACCGTCCGATATTTCTGTAGGCTTTTTGAATTAATATCAAGCATGTATGGAAGGTGCGGAAAGAAGTGGTACAACATAAAAATATCTTCCAATGTTTGATGTTGCATTTAATTTGAATACGGACCGTTTTANTCGGAAAGAAGTGGTACAACATAAAAATATCTTCCAATGTTTGATGTTGCATTTAATTTGAATACGGACCGTTTTAATGTCCGTTTCATTTTGAACACATGTAAATTACTACATTAGCACGAAGTTTAGTTTGTAACACTAATAACAGCTGGTTTGTGAACAAGTAAAATAAAACCTATTAATTCATCTAGGAACTCTTTTTTATCCGCGTGTTTTCGGCTTGTTTGATGTGCATCAGTAGTGCAGTCAGAATAGCCAACGTAATATTAATTTTCATTCGTTCATGCATCAGCTGATACAGGATTTTGTAAATGGCACGTTGTTTGTTACGTATACTCAAGTTGCCACTCACCGACTGTCAAAATCTCGCCAACTTATACGAGACAGGCTCTAAGGCGTACCACGGGTCTAATAAATATTTTACACTGGTCAATGCACCTGTACATAAAGTTTTACAGTAGTAATTGTTGTTTCTAGACGTACGGAAAACAGAAAAGTCAACTGTTGCCGCGCATAATTTTGGCGTCGGAAGCGTACAGATGTACGCTGTCACTGCCTGTGTTGTTGCCAACCATGGAGACTGTTTTGCAAACGACGGTGCNTCGGAAGCGTACAGATGTACGCTGTCACTGCCTGTGTTGTTGCCAACCATGGAGACTGTTTTGCAAACGACGGTGCTGCCACGGCACTCGCTAACGAAAAAAAATTCCCCAACATGCACTGAATTACAATTTTCACGTGTTCACGTAGCTATGAAATTGTCCATGTGTTTGAAATATGTTATAACTCNGCATGCACTGAATTACAATTTTCACGTGTTCACGTAGCTATGAAATTGTCCATGTGTTTGAAATATGTTATAACTCTGCATTATTGATCGTGTATAACGCCTTTGGCGACAGTGTTGTGGTCAGTTTTCCTCCATTCCGGAACCACGGGTGATAATAAATGGAGCAACGCGAGCTGCACGTGACTAATATTTTTGTTTCTGATTACTAAACGTTTCTGCGGTTACCACTGCTCTTTCGCCTTGCTCCCGTCATTTCTTTGAATTTAACCACTATCAAGGCCGACCGAAACGAGAGTCCAAGCCTTCCAGGAAGACAACCAGTGGCTCCAATCTTCCCCTCCCAACCGCGTCCATCCTGGAACTCAATTTAGAGTTAAAATTGTCCCCTAACTACATTTCTCAACGTTGAATCATTCTAACAATAAACCAATTTACAACAGAAGCTGTTTATTTTTNTTGTCCCCTAACTACATTTCTCAACGTTGAATCATTCTAACAATAAACCAATTTACAACAGAAGCTGTTTATTTTTATTCAAATAACAAACTATCATTTACATATAAATCCTCGTAAAGTTCTAAGTGGCAAAAGTAATATTCTGGCTTGATTTAAAAGGGCCTAACAACTTTGCTTTTACTCTTGTTGGCTAACCTAGGATGGCTTATGTGTTGAACAAACTGACATTTGCAACTAAGAACGGTCCACATAGCTATGGCCCAGCCGAGACTACAACTTGGAACCTCGCAAACCATAAGTAAAACCTTAACAACCTCGGCTTACAGACTTTGCACACAAGATTTTCTGTATATTATACCTACTCTACACTGTAAAACAATTTTTAAAGGAAATTTCAGAAAATATAATGGGAATTTTAATCTTGACAAAGTGTTACAATTTCTCGAAGTCAGTGGGNTTTTAAAGGAAATTTCAGAAAATATAATGGGAATTTTAATCTTGACAAAGTGTTACAATTTCTCGAAGTCAGTGGGTTTAGCCAGGTCCTTTAAGAGGTGGAGGTCTTAATTAAATAAAAGAGCTACTGATAATTCCCTAATTTATTTACAAACACTACAAAGAATATACTCTCAGCTTAATTCTCACAAAAAGGACTATCAATAGCTATTTACAATTAATTAATTTAATCGATACAATTTACAATCACCTCAAAGAAANCTCACAAAAAGGACTATCAATAGCTATTTACAATTAATTAATTTAATCGATACAATTTACAATCACCTCAAAGAAAATAAAATAATTTAAGTCAGTCCCAATAAACAGCATATAAAAATCTATTAAAATATTTGATTATTTATATGTTTNAAAATAAAATAATTTAAGTCAGTCCCAATAAACAGCATATAAAAATCTATTAAAATATTTGATTATTTATATGTTTATATTTCAGTTACAATATCCGCGAAAAAGTTCATATCACATGTTCTTACTGTCTTAACTCAATTCAGTCCAGATTTCAACAGTCCAGAATGTTCTAGACTACTCCAAGCGCCCGCATGCACAGTAGCAATCTACTCGTCGGGTAGCAAGCCTTTTGTCCACCCACAATACACACACACACACTCGTCTGCCGTCGTCTCGCAACCTCCACCGTCGTCCGTCCTCTCCACTGATGTATCTCGCTCAACAGACTTCACCCAATTGCTATTTTAAGCCAGATGGCTACCAGAAAAACTGCCGGTACTTCAATTGCCGCCGGTATTTATCGAGCGGCGCCGGGCTTGGTCCAGAACCTACTTCACATGCCACGTTACGCCGAGGAAAATCATTACCAGAAAATCCTTGCTCATCCTATAAAGTCGTCGACTCCTCCAGNGGGGACAAATCTACCAGAGGGGGGTCGAGGTGGTTCCACCCCCCTCCACCGGACCAAGCATATCCAATTGATACGGCGCCCGCGTCCAATGCGGGAGTCCGCGAGTAAGAAAAGTACGGAGAATTTACCATTCATCTGGCTGCAAATATATAAATGCTACTATACACGCTTGGCAACTTCACTGCGAATTTGACTATTATGAACAAGCGTAGGATAGCACCATGGATGCACGGGATACAACTTTACCGTCCATGGACTTTCTGGGTACGCGTGGACAATTATGTGGTAAATTTCCGAAGTAAATTTTTATAAAGTGTACAGCAATTTTTTTTAGTTATCTGCGAATGTGCGTGATCGTCTTGAGTTTAAAGAGCGACCTTCACATCTAACCCGCGTTATGTACACACTGTTAGCTATAGAAAATGCCCACAAAAATCACCGACAAAATCCGTTAAGTGGTTCCTCATATAAATATAGACGAAAAGTATATACTCTGCGTGACTTTTGCCCTAACTCACTTTCTAAGGAAGGTATAAGCCCGTAATGATGGAGATGAGCGACAAGTTTATTCCGAATAGAACGGGACCAAATTTACTTAGACCTCTGAANATAAGCCCGTAATGATGGAGATGAGCGACAAGTTTATTCCGAATAGAACGGGACCAAATTTACTTAGACCTCTGAATGTACATGTAGTGTACTAGTAAATGAACATACACATCTACAGAAAATTACTGTCGATGTACATAAGATATAATAGGTTATCGAAAAAAAATATGGTTGCCACGTAGGGGTATCCAGTCGCACGTGGGTGGTACCGTATTTACTAGTACAGTACACACGTGTACTGTACTAGTAAATGCGTAAGTACAAGTACGTGTACTTTCAGAGGTATTAGTAAATTTGGCCCCGTGCTGTTCGCAATAAACCCGTCGCTCATATCCACCTTTACAGACGTGTACCATCATTAAGGAGCGAGTTAGGCTAAACGTTATACACTGAAGAGCCAAAAAATAAAACTGGTACACCTGCCTAATATCGTGTAGGGGCCCCCGCGAGCATACAGAAGTGCCGCAAGACGACGTGGTATGAACTCGACTAATGTCTGAAGTTATGGAGGAGGCAATTCACACCATGAATCCTGCAGGGCAGTCCACAAATCCATAGGAGTGCGAAGCGGTGGAGATCTCTTCTCAACAGCACGTTGCAAGGTATCCCAGATATTCTCAATAATGTTCATGTCTGGTGATTTAGGTGCCCAATGGAAGTGTCTAAAGTCAGAAGAGTGTTCCTGGAGCCACTCGGTAGTAACTCTCAACGTGTGGGGTGTCGCATTGTCCTGCTGGAAATGTCCACGTCCGTCGGAATGCACAATGGACATGAATGGGTGCAGGCGTCGAACAGGATGCTTACGTATCTGTCATCTGTCAGAGTCCTATCTAGACGTATCAGGGGTCCCAGTTCACGCCAACTGCACACGCCCAATACCATGATAGAGTTTCCACCAACTTGAACAGTCCTCTGTTGACATGTAGAGTTCATGGATTCATGATGAGGTCTCCATACCCGTACACGTCCATCCGCCCGATATAGTTGGAAACGAGGCTCGTCAGACCAGACAACGTGTTTCCAGTCATCAACAGTCCATTATATAAACAGTCATCAACACTCCAACATCCAATCCAAGCTTTGAGTCGTGCAGTCAACAACGGTACACGAGAGGGCCTTCGGCTCCGAAAGCCCATATCAATGATGGTCCGTTGAACCGTTCGCACAATGGCACTTGTTAATGCCCCAGCATTGAAATCTGCGCTAATTTGAGAAAGGGTTGCCCGTCTGTCACGTTTAATTATTCTCGTCAGTCGTCGTTTGTCCCGTTCGTTCACGATCTTTCTCCGGCCGCAGCGATGTCGAAGATTTGATGTTTTACCGGATTCCCGATATTCACGGTACACTTGTGAAGTGGTCGTACACGAAAATCCAAATTATATCGCTACCTCGGAGATGCTATGTCTCATCTCTCGTGCGCTGACTATAACACCACGTTCAAACTCACTGAAATCCTTGATAACATGCCATTGTAGCAGCAGTAACCGATCTAGCAACTTTTCTAGACGCTTGTTGTCTTATATAGGCGCTGCCGACCGCATCGCGTTACGCTGATTGGTTCCATACCTCTGTTATTTGCACACGCACGCCAATACCAGTTTTTTTGGCTCTCCAGTGTATATACGTGTGTGTGTGTGTGTGTGAGAGAGAGAGAGAGAGAGAGAGAGAGAGAGAGAGAGAGAGAGTACTGACGGCTACAATCGCCACAATCCATCACCGCAACACTGTGAGCGCAAATGGAAATAGTTGAACGTCGTGGTTTGGTCTTCTCGTTAATGTTTGTAAATTTCTGCCGACAGCACGCCAAAACGTGACTCTCCTTCGTGACTCGTTTCGTACCTTAGAGAAGTTGCACGGCTTGGACTCTCGATAACACTCGACTGTTCGTGTCTGGTCGATGTAAACACGCGATTCCTAGTTATCGGAAGGGTTTTGTGCACGGGGTGACAGTTTCGTAAGTAACTTGATTGCACCACGTACAAGTACGTTAAAAAACGATTAACTGAAATTTTATGTCATGACCACCCGCACGTAGAAGTTGAAATTTTAATTGGGTATATACAACTCAGTTAAATTTCCTAGAAAGTATAAATTAATTTGACATTCATTTATTTCATTTCTCTGTCACGTAACATACAATAAAAAAAATATGCTTAACATTTTTACTGCCTCTCCAGCTGCAGTCAATCACGGAGACACCCACTACATTAATTTGTAAGACGATATATTTGGGTAAAAAATAATAAGACTGCATTTGATCATATATTTATAAATGATGCCCAAATTTCGAAAGAAAGCATAGCCAGCATACCGTACAAAACTGTGACAAACTAATCTTCTTGAAAATTTACTTTACCAAGCCTGTCAACCGCACATCTCACCACTCCCAACAATTACTTACGAAATAATCACAGACGGTTGCGCACGGTGTAATCAAAAAAAGGTGCTATTCCCTTTATAAACGTCACATTCTACAATATCGTGATCCTAGAATTTGATCATTCTGGGATACGTACTTTATTTATCAAATTTGATTGACAAAATAACTATGTCAAACATTATACAACAAACGAAAAGAAAATTACACTTGTATCCGTGTTTTTGACGTTTCGCAACCGCCACTCGTCAGTGAGATTCTGTCAAAAGTTTTTAAAATAAAACGTTTTCGAGTTTTGCAACCTAGACAGTCGGCAACAATTAGGACTGTTAAAATATGTTTGACACGTTTCAAATTATGGAAAACATTAAAGGTGTGCGGAACCATTATCTATTTCAACAGGCGACATTGCAGAACCAATTAACTACTTTTTTTTTATAACAGGATGAACTAGGACTTATATAAATTCTTTTTTTTTTTTTTTTTT
>NQII01000104.1:840455-857163 GCA_002778355.1 Clitarchus hookeri | reverse complement strand
AAAAAAAAAAAAAAAAAAAAAAAATTATGAGCTCAAAAATTTATTTACAGCATCATCTAGCATAATTTCAAGAAAAAACGAGGTTTTTCAGATCTTAAATTTGGTTTCAGAAAAAAACCCGACGAATGCCAGTAGGCCTCCTAAATGCAATGCACATAAAACACCTCGACTGGATATTTTTGTGCGATGGTAAGTAAATTAAAAAGTTAGATTAAAGTTCTTACGGCTTTGGAATATACAAGCTGAACTGATCTCTACCGACAACTTCGGCAAGTGATTCCTCATCAAAAAATAGGTCGAAAATATGCAAAAAACCTATAGCCCAAGTCTACTCCGAAGGGATGTAACCGTCCTTGAAAGTGTAGTTGAAGCAGATGTTTTTTGTTAGTNATAAAACACCTCGACTGGATATTTTTGTGCGATGGTAAGTAAATTAAAAAGTTAGATTAAAGTTCTTACGGCTTTGAAATATACAAGCTGAACTGTTCTCTACCGACAACTTCGGCAAGTGATTCCTCATCAAAAAATAGGTCGAAAATATGCAAAAACCCTATAGCCCAAGTCTACTCCGAAGGGATGTAACCGTCCTTGAAAGTGTAGTTGAAGCAGATGTTTTTTGTTAGTNCCCTATAGCCCAAGTCTACTCCGAAGGGATGTAACCGTCCTTGAAAGTGTAGTTGAAGCAGATGTTTTTTGTTAGTAATACAGCTAGAATGAACTATAAATATCTGAGTTTCTGGATGCGGCATTATTAAACGACCAAGTACAAAGCACAAAAATATGGGCTTCAATATAAACCCCCTTACATGAAAAGTGATGAATAGGCACCCCATTTGTGCAAATAAAAATGTAATTGTACCAATTTGTTTGTTGTTTCCAAGTATAGCAGCCTTCTACTCGTCAGATACCACACTCTCTCGTCCGTCCACACCACCACGCTCATCCGTCCACTCCGCTGATGACCCAAGCCGCACCAGACTTCGCCCTAATACCGCACTTCAGGTGAGTGGTTACCATGAAGGCTTACCTCTCCGGCTGCGGGGAGTGTTTATAGTGTCGTCGGCTCTGGCCCAGAATCTTCTTTACGTGTCAGGTTGCGCCTAGGAAGGAGATTACCAGAATATTCTTGCTCATCCTCTCATGTCGACTGTCACGATCGCTGGGCGAATGGAGGGTGAGCGGGTCAGCCTGGGGGAGGGGGAAGGAGAGGGTCAAGGTGGGTCACCCACACAGCGCCGGCACCGGGCATAACCAAGTAAACGACGCTCGCGCCTAGTGCGGGAGTCCGCGCGTAACAATATGCTGACTACCTCTTACCTCTTTTTCTTTCTTCTTGCTTACGGAGATAGCGGACGTATTCTGGACCATATGCCAAAGTTCTAGTGTATCAGAAAAAATTGTATCATTTTTAGCCAGTTCTGTTATGTGCCATGGCTAAACTGGCCTCCACCCTGTATTTTTTTATATGCATGTACGTGCAAATCTTTTTTCTATAATATAAAATATATTTTACGGGCAAGAGACTATAATACTTTCATTCCAAATGGCACAAATGTAAGTCAGTGATTCCAGCAGATATATTTATACCCGTTTCATTTAATTAAACCCTTTGCCTGTGGAATCACTCACGATATAGCGAGATATAAATAAACAAGATATATTCTCGTTTAGCAAAATTTTAAGTGTGCTGTCAATCAAAAAAATTATTATTTCATATCTGTACGGAAACTTTTAGACATCAATTGTAATTTTTCTTTCTACGCATAAAAATAATTACATCACATAGTTTTTCATCATGGCATGTCAAAACCACAATTTTTTGTTTTTGGTGACTTCCATAAACGAAAAGCTTTTTTTTTTCTTTAGAAAACTTAACAAGGGTGTCTGAAAGGTTATGTGTAAATTTTTTTTTATGTATGCTTAACAAAATTTCATTTCAAAAAATCATAGACTGCTACAAATAGAAAATATGCAGAAATTTTTAAGTTTAACAATTTTAAAAATTGCGAAAATATTTTACAGCGTGATTTTAAACATTTGTTTAAGTAACTCGTGGTATCTTATTTCAAAGCGAATTATCTTTTTTTTTTCAGTAGGTTAGTTAATATTTGTACATCTCAAAAACACAAAAATTGTAATATGTCATGCCATTATGCAAAAAAAAAACTTCCNTTCAGTGGGTTAGTTAATATTTGTACATCTCAAAAACACAAAAATTGTAATATGTCATGCCATTATGCAAAAAAAAAAACTTCCCACAATTTTTTATGCGAGAAANCCCACGATTTTTTATGCGAGAAAATAATACTTTTAAGTAATGACTTCCATTCGGGCAGTATTTCGCACAAATGTAAAATAATTAATTTTCTGGCCACCAGCGTCCTTTTAAGGCGCATAAGACATCCCTATGCTAAACCGACATCGCCCGTGGCATACGTAAGGATCGTGTCAGCGTAATCTATCAGCGCAATGTGAAAGGAGAATGTGGGGCATGGAAGTGAAGATCGGCCGGTCCTGCGATAACAAACAGAGGTCTGCTCATTCCCACCGCTCGCCAGATGACAGGCGTTCCAAGGCGCCTGCCAGAAAAAACCGGGTCTGGACTGACGAGCCAAGGCCCGGGGCCCACGACCGCGTCGCCTGGCCTTCTACGCCTCGCTGAAACACCCTCTCACTTCCGTTCGACCATTCAATCGCTTCCCCCTCTTTGAAAGGTTTTCCTTCGACGTCCTCTTCGGCCCGTGTATTTACTTTTCTCTCGTCCGCCTCGCAAGCGCGTTCCATATTAAACGCGGGAACGATTGATAAAGACCTTACACTGTACGTACACCTCCTGCCATGTGAATACGACCCCCTCCCCTCCTTCCGACACAATTTTCCCCTAGTGCACAAATTGTGTTGCGATACTTTTGAAATAGTTGCTTTCGCAGGAAACTACTGCNCCGACACAATTTTCCCCTAGTGCACAAATTGTGTTGCGATACTTTTGAAATAGTTGCTTTCGCAGGAAACTACTGCAAGTATTCCCAATCCGTTTTCACACAAAAAAAAAATCTTTCCAGACTACCCAGAAATACAACCTACAGGAAGCAACATGTCGAAGCTTTTCGTCACGGCCATAAACGGCCTTTACAAACTGCAATATTTNAAATACAACCTACAGGAAGCAACATGTCGAAGCTTTTCGTCACGGCCATAAACGGCCTTTACAAACTGCAATATTTTAAGCCTTCCAACTACAGTGTCCTATATATGGCACTTTGCACCGGAAATAGGTTTTATGATATACAGTGTACGCACACAGCTGTTAACAGCTTCCAATAAGAGATACATCCTTCACATGGTACAATGCATCACTTGTTAAGACTGTACTGCAGTGTCGTGCAGTAAATAGCAGCTGCCAATATCATCAACGCACAATTTTATTGGTCCCGATGTATTACAGAGAGTTATATTCATACTTGAACAGTTCCAAACAAAAAGTATTTTGGTTACAATGCCTAAAGTATATGACTGTACGGGTTAAAATATATTGCACGTATACCAACGAAACATGTAAAGGAGGCACTGCTACAAGCATTCCACTAATGAAATTATAAGGCCACCGTTTGAATTTCAGTAACTCACTCAGGATGACAAAAGCCTGCCCGTCAGTACAGTGCTTTGCGACTGTTTCGCTGGGGAACTAGATGCACATGCCAGTGTCGCCCTACTTCCTACATCAAATAAGGGCGTAACATTCATCCAGGAAGGCGACACAATAAAGGTGGTCATGTACTTGCCACTTTGTATTTATTTATATCTCTTTGTAACTTACTTTTCAGATTCAACATCGTTGCAAGACGCCAGAGGGGAGTATCAAAGTTTGTGATGGGTGGAGGTCGTTATAAAAATAAATGAACTAAATTTGATCTTTAATTTACTCGCACAGCTATAATTAACAACATTAAACTGGCTTATATACACCGAAGAGCCAAAAAAAACTGGTATAGGTGTGCGTATGCAAATAACAGAGGCATGGAACCAATAAGAGTAACGCGATGCGGTCGGCAGCGCCTATATAAGACAACAAGCGTCTGCCAAAGTTTCTAGATCGGTTACTGCTGCTACAATAGCAAGTTATCAAGATGTCAGTGAGTTTGAACGTGGTGTTATAGTCCGCGCACAAGGTAGTGATAAAATTTGAATTTTCGCGTAAGACCATTTCACGAGTGTACCGTGAATATCGGGACTCCGGTAAAACATCAAATCTTCAACACCGCTGCGGCCGGAAAAAGATTGTGAACGAACGGGACAAACGAGAGAATCATTAAACGTGAAAGACGTTCAACCCTTTCTCAAATTGGCGCAAATTTCAATGCCTCCTGCATACTTTCAGACATTAGTCAAGTCAATGCCACGTCGTCTTGCGGCACTTCTGCGTGCTGGCAGGGGCCCTACACGATATTAGGCAGGTGAACCAGTTTTTTTGGCTCTTCAGTGTACATTGTTACTCTTGTTATTCTCAGTGAGCGCAATATTTGATCTCTATCTCAACTTTAATAAAAGACATTATCACTGTCTCTATGTTGGATACACTCATTTAATTTACACTCATTATTTACACATATTCAATCTGTCTATTGCCATCATTCCTATGTCTGTCACTCACGCATCCAGTTCAGTAGTTCCACCCGCCAGTCTCGCTCTACACTGTACAGATGCTCGCAGTCCGCAGACTTCACTCTCGCCGCCACTCGTCGCTTTGCTGGTTCACCGCTTCGATGTATTTGCACACCCAGCGCTGAAGGAAGTAAAATCCTCACAATTCTAGCCAGTCTGCTTGGAGGCCCGTCGCGGCTTAATTAGTCCCGCTGGCCCGATCTATAGATTCCCCACACCCTTAGTCACGCTGAAGGGGGCTAGGGCAATGAACAGAACATTCTTGCACGCGAGCCCCGATAAGATTATATGGTAGACGCTTGTTCGAGCGAGACGGGGCAAGGAAAGCGATGCAGCAAGCATGAAACAATATTAAAATTGGAACCTTATTAGGCCATACGTACAGAACTGTTCATAAATCCTGAAGCCATAATGGACTCATTTTAGTGTATATCTTCTCATGTGAAACTGAAAAGAAATAAACGAGTTAATCTTTATTACGGATACAGATACAACAAAAACTACACGGGAAACCTATTTTTGGTATAAAAAGTATATGTTAATATACGCCCTATGCCCTGACAGCCCTCGATTTCACATATTTGATCTAAAAAGCAAGCTACAGTGAAACAATATATCAAAGATGGGAGAAATACTACCCCCTTAAGAGCAGAATTTACAATGTGCATTGGCAGTCTTCGTGGTTAGCTATGCAAAGGTTAAAAAAATGTGGCGACAATGCTGTGATATTTCGACTCGCGATTGGCTACAATGCGATCTTTCAAATGTTTTGCTTCTTTCAGTTTCTTAAAACAGTTGCTTCCGCTACAGTAAATTTTCTATTCACCAAAACTGATTTTTTATTTTAAAGAAATTTTTGGGCAATCAATTTAAGTAAAGGATTTTTCAAAGTCTCACATTGCATATTTAATACAGTAGGCAAATAATGATAGCAAACAAAACAATCTCTCCGTGGAAACATCCGAAGTTGTCCGAAGGAAAAACTGATGCAGGCAGCCGCATAAAAAGCGTGAAAGGTAATTCATACTACAATATTTACAAAATACGTTTTTAAGACGTGTATAAGGAGATACTTTAGTAGCTAGAAGTGAAGTACGTGGAACTGCGTGTGACTGATTACCACATCTTTCAAGCATTTCCTTCTACCTTAATTATGCTTTGAAACTAACAGTTATGTTTTAAGTTAAGCGTTTATTACGGTTGTAAAATAAAATCATTTCTATATTGTCGTCTATGACAGGATGCTCAAGATTTTCCACTACATTTACAGATGAAAAACGTTTATTAGCCTGTAATTTTTTTTCCCTGCTTATGATTCGGTTTTTTTTAACAGCTGGGCTTGGCTTGCAATGATTTATGTCGATAAACAAATTATACCTAAGAGTTTTAATTTTAGTGAACAATCGTTATATACTGTAGTCATACAAATGCGATAATATTGAGTAATGCGCGTTAAGTTTTCAAACAAAATTTATTTATGATTGGTTTTGTAGAGTATATCATTAGATGGCTATGCACGTTCAACATTGCGAGTTGCTGCGGCAAACTATACACTCTCGTTCAACTACCAATTACTTGATATCCCGTTCAAATTCGTTTCCTTGTACGTCGAATACGCGTATTTTATTCGAAGTAGATTTTTTCTAAGAACATAAATAGGCTAAGTGGCAAATAAATTATAAACTTGAACTTAGAAGAAATCCACTAATATAGTTTGTACTGTTCTGCATTGTAGAACAGCTGTGGTGTTTTACATGGTTTTCGAGGCCGTCGGGACAGAAAAAACTAAACCGACAAGTACATGGCGGAAATAATGACAGGGAAACTGGACGGCGCTGGAAAAACAGTAATAAATAATCCCGGGCGAGTGTGCTCCTGACGTGCCTCGCGTGGTGCGTACGTGCGTGCGTATGGAGTTCGAGCAAAATAGAACCATCATTTTCAGGAGCACGCACATATTTCTTCTTTATTGGGAAATTCGGAGATTGGAGATGGGGGTAAGAGTCAAACACAGGCTCCGTGACAAGCGTTCCACGAGTGTCTGCCGCAAAAATCCACCCTGCGCTGCGCACCAAAAATACCTCTCAGCATTCAAAAACGTAGGCGTGGGATTTCGATATGTAAATGATAAACCATTACAGGTAAAAGTAAGCACACTTTTAGAACGACGTGGAGCTAGCAACAGTATACCCTTCGAGGAACAATGGCGAATGAAATAGCAATACAAATATAGGAGAAAGAATTATTTTCTAGATACACTAACAAATTTGGCAAGCGAATACACTTTACTGTTCACACCCTTCGAGGCCACATTTTGCATACACACATACATGTATGTGTGTGTATATATACATACACATATATGCATATATAAAAAGAGAAAAAATATATTATCATAAATTTTTTTTTTTTTTGTTTGCAAAAATTCCTCCAGTCTAGCTACACCAAGGCGTAATTGGAATAAACTTTTCACGAAAATAGTTTCAACGCATATTTTGTATTCCATACGTGCATGAACTCAGTGGCTGGATGAATGCGATGTATTGTTAAATTAAGTTTCACGTCGTTTGAGAATGCACAGAGAGGCCACGCGTACAGGAACTCTTGCTTAGACAGAAACTCTTCAGTGACAGTGGGTTTCCAGGGTCGGCTCTAACAGCTAGTGAAGAGGAGGGTCTCGAGTTCAAGAGTACGCAGTGTTATAACAGTATAATATATTCCACGAAAACAACAGTAATTTAGGTTTCCTTGTAGCAACCATCACTTAATGTAAATACATAAAAAATATTGTGCGGACTTGTTACATAAATTAAAAAATTATAGAATAAATAAATTTCAAAATTTGCATTTTCTTTCACACATGTTCAGTATCCCCGAAAGTATGGCTATGTGAGATTGCGGAAACATAACCTAGCTACAAATGCCTCTAGTAATCATGATAAATAGTGTATGGCTATGAATAGAAACACTTTTTAAAAAATACGTTATTCACACATTTCTCGAAACCGTCAGGTTACGTGCAGAATGGGAAAGGAAGGGTGCTTCAGTTCCTCAAGCCACCCTCTCCTTGGATCCCCCCCTGGCTTCAACCTACCATGAGCTTCCAACCACGACCTGGTATTTGAATTACGAGCCAAGGCGAAGAGTTCGCCCTACTCGAGACATGTGTCTTAGCTATCACAACCACCGAGGAACACAATAAAGATGATCTTCATATCATTATCCATATCTCGCTGTCCTTTTTCGGCCACCACAATCTATTAATGGCAGGAGATGAGATGTGATCTATTAATAGTTCAGATGATCAAGTGTATAGTCGAGGTCGTTATGGCGTTGCCGTACTGTAAGACCCGGCGTTTTATTCCCAGTTAAAGGCTGTTGACGTTAAATTAGAACTTTTGAAATCAACCTGAGAAACGGGCGCACTGAGTGGCATGCACCCAGTAAAGTTTGTAAAAATGGAGACAAAGTAGTTCCATGNTGGTAAAAATGAAGACAGAGTAGTTCCATGTCTTAACATAGAAGTAAAAGTGTAAGGTAACTATTAGCAAAAACTTACTATTATTTCTTTCACTTTGTTTTTTTTTTTTTTTGCACATCTAAGTGTAAGAACTAGCAGATTTGTAAAATATCTACTTTTCAAATAATTTCATATTTTCATTTTACTGACTCATAAATAAAGTGATGAAGCCCATGGCATTGTTAATTTTATATATGGGAGAAGAATACACAGCGTGCATACAAATAGATCTTAAGCAGGGCTTTTAAAAGTGCTCAGTTTACCGTGAACAGCCTATAGTCATTCATGGTAGTAAACATTTTTTAAAGACAATTTAAGACACCTCAAAATGTATCCAGTACATAAACTTGAAAGAGGGAGCGTTTATAACCCTCAACGCATGGAACTTTATAATATTATTGTAAAACATGCTGAATTATACATTCTTCTGGTTCTGCAGACATTACATAGTAATATCTAAACACAATTCGCACCGTAAGGAAAATTTCGATGGCGAGCCAACAAAACAATGAATTAAACTTAGTTTAAAATTAAAATCGCTGGAATTAAGTGTGAGGTTTTAAGCGAACCATAAAAAATTATCAATCCATTTCTATAATATCCGCCACAACCAAATATTTTCAACACGACCGTACTGATTTATAATGCAGAAAGTACGAAGCGCTCATAAAGTTCATGATGACTTAAAAATAAATCAAAGCAAAAGAAAAGAAAAAATATCACGTATTGTTTAACAAATATGTTTTAATTTTCACCAACACATGACTGCGCATAATAAATATGAAACGTGGTCACTAAATTTCATAACAAAATTAATGCATATTTTTTTTGTGGATGAACACACTGAAAAAGATTGTTAATACAGAAGCCCAACTCCCCAAAGAAAATGTTTCAAAGTCAGTTACCTGAAGCATACATTCTTGTCTTAAAAATGAATTGGGTCCGCAGATGAACGAAATTTAAAGCTAATAAGCCTACACTGGGCAAGCGTCATAGATTTACGAACAGGAACTCTGACTTGAGAAAAAGAACACAGTTCGATTTTACAAAGGACAAACTATAACATCAGAAAGGTTAACCTAAAGGTCCACGCTAAAGTTAGTTCAGATGGAAAATACCATAAAGATAATACAACAGAATACTGGGTAGTTCTTAACACCTTGATTTTTGGCGTTATTCACTATGTTAAAATCCCCTGTCTTTAGGAAGAAGGCAAACTTTATTTTTAATAAGTTGCTTTACCCTTTTAACTTTAATTCGCCGTTTGACGGACAACTTACAAGACAAAAATTTCACATTTAACAGAGGTAAGGATGAACTTAAATTTAAGAAACCTCTCGATTATCGGGTAAACAGCTTGGTTATACTCCACAATTACCGCTCTTATTTTTAGGTCACGTTGATTTTCGAATCAAAATACTTACAAATTATAGCAAAGATAGCTTTCCCAATAACTTCATGCATCGCAAATTTTGCATTTGATCACATTACAAATGAAACAAATAAGTTAAATTGACATCCTCTATTATAATGAACACTATTCATAGATTGTAGAATAAAACTGTGTTGACATTACTTGCGTCACATTAAATACTGAGACACAACAAATAAAAACTGAATAAAGCATGCCAATATTTAATTTATTACATGAAATCATGCTGAAATTTCATTTTAATCACCAAAAACTAAGTACCTACGATTTAATACCTTGCAGTAAAAAATTTATGTTTTCTACTTTCATCACTAAACTGTAAAATGTACAATTAACTTCCTCTCAACTTGAGCGTAGGCACGATGCCGTTCTCTACTTTTCAGAAAGCTAAGAGATTTGTGCAATTTATCATACCTCCACCTGAAATAAACACATGCGTTTTCAAGCAGATTAACAAGAAGACCTCTGCCGCTCGCTAGTCCGTACTTTAAACAAGAACTAAGCCGCTTATGGAAATCGATGACCTCTACTTCACCTCCTTGTGCTGGATCATGGCCAAGGCAAACTGGCTTGCTAAGTAAGACAACCCGATTATTTACTCACATTATGTACAACGTGTAATAATACGTACGCACATATAACAGGCGCATACAATGTCAAATACTGGCAAAAATTCAACATCATTACACATTTTACTAAAAATTTATTAATTAAAGTACGATCCGCATTTTGAGACAATATCACATTTTACATTAATTTTTAAATAAACAAGAAGTTACCGATATCACTAATGTCCTTTCTTTCCTCTAAATGGATGCAAATAATTATGTTAAAATTCTTAAAAGGTTAGATGGTAAGTGGGGCCTTGACGTCTCGTTGAAAGTGATGTCATTAGAGATGTAACCAGAGAAAGATGCAATACAAGTGAGACAAATACAAATACACACGGGCCGTACCCGGGACTCGAACCCAGAATATCTCGTATCGTAAGCTGGCGTGCAACCAAAAGTATTACGAAGATAGGATTCGGGGCACCAACTTCGGTTAAAATCAGTCAAATATTTCAGTAGATTGGGTTTACCAACCTGACATATTTCTGAGACATAATCTTTAAAACAAGTCCGTGAGTCACTTAAATCATCTAAGTTTACATTGCCTAAAGTAAAACTATTTGTGTGCATATTTGGCGGAAACTGCTTCCCGAGATATGGCATAAAAGCTTTATTTTCTCGTTTGGCACTATCGTATAAAAATGCATAAAAAGAGGTTTTTGTAGGCATATCTGATGCTTCGAACGGATACTGTCAGTATACAAAGTTTTGTTGAATTTGTTGGTATTGTTTAATATATATGATAAACTTCTCTAAATAATTTATATTGCCGCCATTGTGAAAAAAATGTCTAACCCACTTAAAATATGTAAGTTTACATGTCTTACTGTAACACTACTTGTGTATAAAATTTGGCGGGAATCAGTTAGTTATGTCCCGAGATATGGCATAAAAGTTACATTTTCGCACTTGGCACTTTTTAACATAAAGGCGGGCACAAAATATCTCTTTAAGCATATTTGATGCTTTTATGGATACTGTCAACATGCAAAGCTTAATTTCATTTGGTTCAATTTTTTAATAAACTCTAAGGAATTAGTCGTAAAATTACCCTTTCAAAGTATACGAATAGTTAGAAAGTGCGAATGGTAAAGTAATTTCCCATACATCCATGGTAGATGTGACTACCTCCTTAAGTCAAATACATATCGATGGACTACACACATGTAGTCTTAATTTGTAGCCTTGTAGCCTTAATTTGGTGGGCACCCGTTGTTTCCCCAAGATAAAACACAAAATTTTAATTTTTCTGCAGTGCTATCTCCCAAAATGCCAGAGTACAAAGTTAAGTTGTAATTGGTTACATGGTTTCGAAAATATAGTGTATTGATATAAAATGTTTGTATAAACGCCATATTGAAAGTAAAGTGTCGGTCCCAATTAAAAAACGTTGGTTTACATGACCTATTGTAGTTCTACTGAATGCCAAATTTGGTACAAATCGGTTCATTGTTTCCCAAAATATGACAAACACTATTTTTTCACGTAGCACGTTCTAAGAAAATTACTGACAAAGGCGGCTATGAACAGGAATATTTGATAATTGCAATAGATAATTCAACATACGAAGATTGTTCGATATTATCCTCATCCATTTAAATTGCATATATTTAAACGCCCTATAATAGTAATACCTACATGCCAAATTTGACAGGAATCGTCTGAGTTGTTCCCGAGATATAATACAAAAGCTCAATTTATTCATATTTTGCTATCTTCCAAAATGGTTAACAAATAAAATTATTAATTTCTAAACTCCATGATTACGTGATAGACAGCCAAGGTACAAAGTTTGGTTTAAAACGGTTTAACATTCCCGGGGTACAACATAGCATTACATAATTTAAAATTGCCACCATTTTGAAAATAAGCCCCGTGCGTGATAAAAAAAACTATAAAAGTCAGATTTCGTTAACTAAGTTTTATGTGTGCACTGAGTTCGGTCAAATTCTATTCACGGATTCACAAGTTTTTAGGGATAAACACACACGCCTAAACACACAAACGAACACAGCCAGGAAAGCGATCTCATAAGCCTACATTTCCTTCGCAAAGTAGGCCAAAAGTTCAATTTAATGTCACAGAGTGACAATTATAACAGAGCTTCAGATCAAGATTTGTACGTCGTAAGAAACAATGGATTGGTGTAACTGATGTAGATATTTTAGATTTAAATTTAGTACTTTTATACAAGACTAAAATACGAGAGCATAGAGGGATGGTAAGAACGTTGTCACGACGAAGAGTGGAGAGGTTTGGGCGGCTCGTAACAACGTGACCTTGAAAGCCGATGAGGGTGAAGCGAGGTGAGTATGGAGCAGCGCCGGAATACGAGGGCGGTGGAAATGGGACAGATCCTCGCGGAAATCTGCCAACCTGCGGCATCGCCTGGCACGACTTCCACACGCGAAAATCCGGGAGTGAACCCGCCGGGAATCGAACCCGGTTCACCTAGGTGGAAGGCGAGTAGTCTAACCACTACACCACCGCGGTCCCGACTTAAAAAGGAGGGTATAAGGGTTAGGCCCCCCGGTTACCCTGATGGCTGCTGTAAAATTACACTCGCAGACCAAAATGCCAAGCATCAATAAAGAATAGTGGAAAATGAAATGTAACTGCACGTGTTGAAAGGTCATGTGACTTTACAGCAATTATCACAATATCAGATCATACGGACAATAGAGTTTTAAGTATGGGCATTATGCTGATCTCACGCCAGTAAGATTTAACACCCTTTCGGGACCGGATATAGGCGCCGATCCTGTTATGGAGGATTCGTAAAGCCGTTATATCATATCTTGATTGAGAACAGTTGCCCCACAGCTGTTGCAACTCCTTACATTTCTTGCTCATCACGACCAAGTAGGAGTTTGCGTCCAAATGGTGGCAGACATGGGGGGGAGGGGGGCATTAATGTCCATGAGAGCACCTCAACATGACACAGGACTTATTGACATGTGCCATATTTGGACGAGCGTTGTCTTGATGAAGCCAGTATCAGTGCGTGTTGTCTCATGAGAGGTAACAACACGAGGACGCAGGATGTCACCGACGTAAGCTGTGGCGCAGAAGTCCCCGGAAACACTACCAAAGGTCATCTGAAGTCATACCCTGTGACTTCCCATACCGTGCTGCCAAGAGCAGTGCCGTTATCTCCCCTCGGCGTGGGCCATATTTTCACACGACAATCATCCGTGGTAATGCACAACCGAATTTCATCGCTGAATTTGATGCGATGCTACTTATTATTCTCTGTTTCCTAGTTGCGGCTACACTCCACACGCCGCTGTCTCTGCTCTGGTATTCACGGCAACCTAAACATGAGAAGGTATTGCAGCTGATGCGAGGCGCCCAGACCTACATCGCGGCTGATGCGAGGCACCCAGACCTACATTGCGGCCGCTATCATACTCCACCAAGTGGTGATGATGCTGTCTAATGCATCTACGAGGCATACTCTGTGTTCGGTGACATTTCCTGACTGTTGCCTGACCATCTGACACTCCGCAAACGACAATTAACACTATCGCTCATGGTGGAACGACTAATACACTCGTGACCATTTTAGACGTTACTGAGCATTACAACTCTAATAATTTCCACACCTAGTCATGGCATGCACAAGAATAACAAATTTCGTCCAATTTGGAACATTCTTTCTGAGAACTTAAGTTCTTTGGTCAGCCAGCGTAAATATTAATTTGAATAATAGTTATATTATTGTAAAGTTGTTTGGCGTATCACTTAAAACCATGTAAACCTGAAATTGGAGAAAGAAACAGAAAATTGGAAATGGCATTGAAGGAATCATCCAGGAAGATTCACTACTGTGCGGATGGTGGTCTATTATTGGCTGAAACCATTTCTGCATCCCGTAGACACATGCAGTTGGGAATGTTAGTGCTACGAGGGCATCCGTTGGCTGGACGCAGGTGTGGTGGGTGGGTGTCGCGGCCTGAAACCGAACAATCAGCACGCGTGATGGGGTCTGTCCTGAATGATTTATGGATCCGCGACCACTTAATTAAACGTGAGTCATCTGCATACTCTGCCAAGAGGTCGCTCGGAACTAAAGAAACCGGTTTGAACTCGCGAGTCGCAGCACATACCGCGCTGAGTTTGCCACTAAGGCTGAAAACTGGCTCGCGTGTAGTAAATTATCAACAAATAATAAAATTCAATCAGCAGGTTGTCTTGGTAATAGCACTGAAATGAAATCGGAACTATGGAGCTCCGTTGCCAGCAGTAGCGAACCTTCACGAATTATTCCAAGAAGTACCGATTATTTGTTTTGGTCACTAATTAGTTATACCTGTATTCACGTGTCACAATACCTGTGGCAGCATAGGTTCTGTAAAATATACATACTGACATTGGAATTATTACCAAAGGAAGCTAACATTTTGCTTCCGACTATCAAATCAATCACTGACTTACCAAAAAAAGTAATTAATAAAACCAACGTCGCAAAGCGATAGCCCCAAAAAGTACATATTGGCCCCGTCGATGGGGTAATCACTCTCATTATTTATACATGTTCATTGCGTTTTTTTTTTCCAAAAATCGATTAGCTGGCATAAATCGCTGTAATATCACAAAATAAATTATTTTTGGTTTAATTTTTTGTTAATCCACGCCTTATCTTTTCATTCGTATTTCGCACAAAAAAAATAACCTTCAGAGTTAGCATACATTACGCAAATACATGACATAACTTCGGTATATAACTTTACACAGTGTAGCGTATATATCAATTACTGAAAGTATGCTAATAGATTAGATACTGGACACGACGAAAAATTCATTAGCAATATTTCTGCAAAAATATGTACACATCTTGGAACAGCTGAACGTGTTAACCTCACAGTGACTATAGCATTAACAGAGCTTAGCTGGCTGGTAAATTCCACTCGAAGACCAGCTGGACCAGTTTCCCGACAGCAAAAACCGCCTGCTATTTACACTTCATGCGCTCCGCGGATGCGCCAACAGACCGCGAAAATGCCTGCCGTTGGAACAATCCACGTCTTCTTTTATTCGGCGAGTATCACTCGTTTCGGCGTCGCGCCTCTAGAATTACAGCTTCATTTGTGTTAACAGCTGGCCAGACGATCTTTGAAAATTTCCAGGAACTGAAGGCACGGGGATTTCGCTGTATGCTTCGTGGATAGACGCATAATTATCACCGCCATGTTGACTGTTTATACCCGTAAATATAGGATAAATTCAGCAGAAGGAAGCGTGACGTTGTTACTCTTCGATAAGCGTGCGCTTATGATGAACACACATCGCACAAAAAAACCGTAATCACCACAATCGATTATGTAGTGTGTAACGGTGACTTGTTCGTCATCGCAGTTTATTTATAATCAGGGAGCACGCCAATCGTCCCGATTCTGGCAGCGGTTAAGACGAGGTAGGATTTAATACAAATTGCCTGTCATTCAGATCCAGTAATTAATCGATCGCCAGTAAATAGCCACCAATAATGATCTTAAATGAATCCGCAGGTGCTTGCGTTCAGTATTCAAGAAGAAATTTACCATGCACGCATCTAAATTTTCAAGTACACATTGTGTCGAACACAAATTAAAACAGTAAGATTTCAAGAACACAGAATCGTCCGAATAAGTAAGGCCAGACAAAGACAAAAATACTCCGTTTTAAGGCACTTGTGGAGCTAATATTTGTGTACTGCACGAAGGTTGTGTCTTATAGTCTACAATTTTTTCCTGTGGTTGTGAAGGTGTCACAACTACCACCGGGTGTAAACTCCTAGAATACTCGCCATATTTGCTGTTGGTTTCTACGTGAGCTACGTGGGAATCGCCGATGTGGACTTGGCTTACCTGGATGCGAGCGCCCCGTCTGACTACTGCCACAGCCGAGTACTGGCTTGAGAGCTGGCGATATACTAGCACGCGGGCCGCTGGTCTGCTTTCTCGACGCCTCGTAGAGAATTACTACTTCCCCCGCGCCTCTCCAGGACAACAGATGACGCGGGCCAGCTTGTGACGTCACCGTGGGGGGCACTCTATGCAACTTTAACATCAGAAATCCTTCTAGAAAAGTGCGCAAATTGAAAAGCCCGTGTTCTCTCCTTTTGGAGGAGACGGTGCCAGGGACTGAAATAGGTCGAAACTCTGTTCCATAACTTAGGGGAAGGGGGGGGGGAATTCGGCTTAAAATGATTTCAAAAGATAAGTTGTAACTGTATTTCTCGTTATAAAATAGTCGTTTTTGTACCTGAGGAAATAATATTTGGAATAGTGTTTTTATGAAAAGTTGGGGTAAAATTTAGTAATTTGGGGGGGGGGGGGTTTAAAAAATATCTATATTTAGTATTTTTCTTACTATCATATGTGCCGTTTTGGGAAAATTTTCAACAAAACATATTTTTTAACAGGGATCCCTCACTTTGATTTCTGTGCAACCCTGACACGAAATCAAAATAACATTTTTGAGCCACACTACGTGGAGGGA
>NQII01000104.1:820765-840066 GCA_002778355.1 Clitarchus hookeri | reverse complement strand
GGGGGGGGGGGGGGGGGGGGGGGGTCCTCTATTTTGTTGGGAAAGAACAAACCAGCTGAGGAAGTAGAGACGGTGCTACTGTTTGCATGTGTCGGCTACAAACCGTCACTAGATATTAAACTTTTTTGGGCTGTATTTTTAATTTTTTCAAATAGTATTATTCCCCGAATTTACATAAGGAAAATGTGGCAGTGGCTTAAACCTGAAGTATGTTCCGCAGTTGAGCGTGCTAAGTGGACCGTGCAGTAATTTATAAATCCCGAACATTTATCGTTGCCTACTATCAAACTAGCATCTTCACGCTCCAAATGCCGTGTCATCTTGACCGTCAGTGCAGATAATAGATGCCCGAATCTACGGCTTCGTGACTAAAGAAAGAAACGATCGTATAGATGATACCAATACATTTCTAACGAGCATGGGTGCCTTGGTGCCTGGTAATAATTTTCACCCAGGAGCGGTGTACGCTCTTTGGAAATAAACTGCCGCTGACATCTGCCGTCGCTGTTGCGATATCCACTTATCAGATTAAGAGGTTCAAGTAAGTCTGCACACGAGCATTTCCTCTGTAGTATCTGTCAGCGTATTAAGTTGGATTATTAGTTATAATTATAAAGGAAAGTACACTCGGGAATGCCTTACTGTTGCCAGACATGAATCTATGGAACTTTTAAAATTTGATGTCAACTGTAGAAGAACGACGCGGTCCAGACCGCCCATTCTGATTTCTTTTTTCCATGGTTTTTTCCCCGAAATAAATCCAGACAAATTCTGAGGAGGTTCCATACTACAAGACATGGCCTATTCTTTCCCGCTCTTTCTTCTTTGAGCAGATTGCCCCGTCTCTAATTTCTTCGCTGTCGAGAAAGACGTTAAGACATCCCTACCTACAACTGATAATTCGTGTCAACTTTAGAAACTGAGGAGAATGCGCGCGCGTGTGCATGCATATATAATCACAGTTAATAAGTATGTGGACTGGTGCCTCGAGTGTAGGCAGCCACGCACAACGTTCACACTTATTGCTCTACTGCGCGCGTGCGTGTGTATGTGTGCGTGCGTGCGCACTCACGCGCACGCAAATTGGGGCGGAATTCCCTTAATATTCAGATTCTCAGTCAAATTCCGTCCCATCGCGTATGTATACAAGATGTTTTTGAATAACATGTCGAAATTAAAACCACAGCATCTATGGGCTACTAGAAACAAAAAATCCTAGTAACAAAATGTTTGGAAAGGCCATTAGGTATTTTTAAATTTAAAACAACTCAGGGCGTCCGCAGCTTATATGCGCGCACAAGTTGCATATCACGAAGGCGAACGGAACTGGCGCACCATGTGGAGAGCGCCTAAACATAGGACACCATAACCTCGAGGTACGTGGGCGCCGCTAGTGGTTGCTTGTTAGTACACGTGTGTCGAACTACATGAATAATGGGGGAATAGCAACTGAATAGTAAAGGCGGCCAGAAGTGATTGCATTTTATTTCCCACAACACACAAACAGCAGTATTGGCGATGTAGAGTCTGCACGTATTTCCATGGTGGCCTGTGCACAGGCGGTCGCCGCATGGCGCGCCAGTTCCATTCGCCTTCGTGATATGCAACTTGTATCGCGCGCAATTACTTGTATTTATGGATTCCCGGCGCTGTCTCGCTCATTTCAATTAAATTTTTTAGAAGTTTAAAATACAAGGAAATTTTTTTTTTTCAAAAATTTGGTCACTAGTATTTGCTGTTTATATTAGTTCTAAATCATGTATACATATATATGTATATAATCACGTATAAACTTCCAGAATTCTATTAGGAAAATACATTTTTTAATTTTTTTTTCGTTTGTCCTGCGGTCCTTTCTCTCGACCCCGTTCTGTGCCGCACCTGTGATGGACCATTCATCTGGCTCGCTTCTCCGCGGCGTATAACGCCGAGCACGAGGCGGAGCGCTTGGCCACGTATTCCCAGCTGTCTGCGTGGTCCATCTACATCTGGCGCTGGCACGACTCCACGCCGCACCGTGGCAGCGCCCCAAGTCGGCGACGACGCCCGCTGGGGGAGGGGACGACCACCCCCCGCGCGCGGCACCACGACGCGCCGCTCTTATGCATCACGCCGTGCGGCAAGCGGCACAGAGTGTTCTTAACCAGCCAGTTGCATAGTAATCTAAAGATGAGCTAGACCATATATATCATCGTCTTGTGTGCAGGTCCCCAACTTTGACTGGCCCATCGCCGGTACGCTTACAACTGTCAAAGTCGCAGGGTTAAGGTTTGTTCTATTCAGCTTGTGAAGCTCTGTGCCAATTGTTTGGCAACTAACATTTTCGCCTCCAGGTAGCATTGATGTTGCGTGTGTATCGGATTTTCTTCGTTTTGCATATAAACAAATGGGATAAATGTAATTTTCATAATATAAATACCGATAATTTAATTTTAATAATTGTTATTTGTATTTTTATAGAACTTACGTAAATAATTATTAACCTTGCCATTTGCATTAGATTGGAAAATTTACGAAATATGTCCACATGTTTTTTTTAATATTACGTTTTAAAACTTATTTGGCAAAGCGCATTACATTATTACTCTAATTAATTGGGACAACAGGACTGAAAAATTACTTTCGATAACAGCTATATTTATTTCACTGATAAATTCGTAACGTTCACACTAAAGGAAGTGTTTTACAAAAGCTGAATAGCAAACACAATTAATTTCAATATTTACCTTTGGAAATAGCATTGCGAGGCGTGAATAGTAGTTACAAAATATAATTGATCGAGGTTGAGCGCTTATGAAGCCCTGTGACACGTATTCTTCCACCTTACTGCCATGGGCCTTATCCCTTCAATTACTCGTCACTAAAGTGAATCTCTAAAGGTATTATAGAAGTAAATAGTTTAAAAATTTGCTCATCCTTACACTTACTTGCACTACAAAAACAAGAAATAAAATAAATAATTTCACTATTCACAAAGTTACATAACACTTTTAATTGTACGTTAGGAAACGGAACTACTTTTCCTCCGTAATTACCAATTTTATTGGGCGCATGCCAGTCAGTGTGACCGTTAAAATACATGTAAATAGCGGAAGTGACATTTTTGAAAGGTTGAATTCAAAATTACCATGACCAAATTATACTTGATATTATGGTACGGTCGAGTGTATATCACAATTCGAACCTAGCACACACTTCCCCATACAAATATATTGAGTTTATCTATTTTCCGCCAGCTTAATAGTAACCATTTTGGAAAACCAGCGCACCTTGCGGTGAAAGTTTTCCTGTGCCAAACTCTCCCATAAGGAATCTCGTTTTGATCGTAACTCTGAATGTATATAATAAACCTTGCACATTATCGACAGTAATGGACGTGCTTTTTTTTACGCTTGAATTATAAACAGTCCCTCTCATTTATATTTCATTTCGAGTAATTTAAATATATTACACTTGCATTAGAATAAGGTTAGAGGTAGTGTAGAAACATCTCAAAGCCCTTAATTGTATTAAAGAGTATTCAAGCGTCAAATCCATTTCCTACATTGTTTATGATAGAGTTACTGGAAGAAGAGCATTCCAGTGTTGGAACACGGAGAGTGGCTACTGCGCAGCTCGTATACGCACTCTGCCTCGTTTTCCTATTACGAATTTTATCACAACAAAAAGCAGTGTTGTCAGTTACCTGTAGAATTCCCTAAAAGCAATAATACGTATGCAGGTTTCTACCGCTGAAGAAAAATGGGTTATAGTACGCATCTGAGGGGTGACACGGAGTGAGACTGACGATGTAGCTGTGACGGAATGCAGAGTCGGAAGAAACAGGAACTGTCCGAGAAAACGCGCCGGCCACCGGCAACGACCGCCACGTTTCCCACATGCGAAAACCCATAGTGACACCGCAGGTAAACGAACACCAGGATAGCCATGGTGTGAGGCCGGCGGGCTTACCACACCGTCACCGGGGAAGGTTCCAAGTCCTCTAGTTTTGTCACTCAAATACGCCAGTGAAAATTATTGAATTTCGTAGCCATAAAGTACGTAAAAAAAAATTCTGGCCTACCCTTTCCGAGTCCGAACATTTTTTTCAATGGTAAGCGTGAGTGACTAGTGCGTCAGGGGTCCCGAGTTCGATTCCCGGCCAATACTGCAGAAGGCGGTGGTAATCAACGGCACATCATACAGCCTAGTACATCTTAAGGGCGACGTAGTTTCCATCACCACAACGTTATCTAAGATGTTGCATAACTGTTCATCGTATACGGAAAGTTCATTTTGGTTGATGCACCGGTAGAAGAGTTGTATACGAACAAGACTGGGTAATAATCATCATCTCTATATGCTTATTTGACTTGAATTTTGTACTCTTACCGGAAGTGTAGCGCTTGGGAACATACGAGGAAAATCTTAATTTGCGGCCGACTTGCATGACGTGGTTGCTTTCACCGGCTTTTGATGTGCAGTATCTTCGTTTCTAATCACGTACGGCTGGGTTCATCTCTGATACTTGTAGGAGTATTCCAGCCGCTTCCAGATTAATCAAAATGCGTACAATTTAACCTCTATAGAGTCTTAATAATGATATGTAATTTGCTCTTGGATGTCCGTTTAAAATTATAACATTTAGAAGGAAAAATTGCGAGCGAAACGACGGTTCAGCTTATCCTGGCAGCCTCCGTGCTATAGCTAGACTGCTCGCCTTACAACAACGAATATGCCAATCATAGTATAGGCTATTCGAGTTTTCTTCTCACTTTTTGAATAAGACCTTTGAAAAATTACCCCATGTTGTTACGTGTTTGGTTGTTTCCTGAATATACCATGTATGCAAGCGTTTTATAATTGTATTATATAAAAGATCATTATATTTTATTGAATTAAATCTTCACTTATATTCTATCTATACATTATATTTTTATTTCTAATTAATATGAATAAAACAGGGAGAATACAGGTGTATTGGTAATGCCCAGGAAGAAATAGTTCATTATGCGCGAATGCGCCGCGTTGTCCCTCTGGTGTAGTTTTGCAGACTTAGTTAAGTTATGTTTGCATGAGACGGGAGAATATCCTGAGAGTAGAAGTTTAGCAGGACTTCGGAAAAGTTGGAAGTAACCATGAATGAACTCTAGCACTTCAACAAAATCCCTTGCATATTAAAGAATTTAATAATTTAGTGGAGTTTCTTTAAAGAATCGTAGGCTAGCATATATTTACGTGATGTACACTTATTCCTGAAATGTGTGGCGGAAAGTCATTCTATTCTACCACTTGGTGGCTCATGTTCGAAAAACAAGACAACGTGCCCTATAAGAGCCGTGAAAGCACACGATCAAGTTTATTTTACGTTGCTTAAATAATTAATCTCTAATTATTCATAATATAATAATACCTGGGCTTGTTTTACAAAGCCACCTTTTATTTATAACTTTACCATAACAAATTAAAATGTAATACAGTAATACACAGTGTAAGTACTTGATACACGGCAGGCAGCATTGGACGTCTGCGGGATCCACGATTGGACGGACTGGTGTTAACGCGGGCACAGAAACGCCCCTCCACTTTTACAGACACTGAAGTGACTTCTTTCTACCCAGAACCTAGAGGCCCAACATGAAATATGACATTGATGCTCGAGATCACGCTGAAATAAGCGACACGGCGATTTCGCGAACATAAATTACAGCGTCGACTGACAGTCCATTTGGCTATTTTCCAAAAGGCTTCGGATTTAATTCCTCCTGCGTTTTTAAATTTAGCCTTGCTGAATTAAGTTACCTAAGTAAGCCTAAGCAGCTTAATGACATTTATGGGATGACAAAAATGTAGAAATCCATTACGGCTAAAGATTTTTGAAAAAAAAAATTCTGGATTGTCATTAATTTGATTTACAAGCATGCACTCTAAATCGGAATCGGTTAATATCTACTGATTGCCAGTTGAAACTGTTCCATCCGGAATCAATTGAAAAAGAAAAATATTAATCTATTCAGCTAAAAGAAATACACCTAATTCAAACAGTAGAAACTCAGTTATTTTCAGTTGATTAAGAAACAAGCACCAGGTTTGAGAAAAAAGTTTATTGCGGTGTGAAGTAAATTAAGTAGAACTATTTTGTCGTAAAACAAAAATATGACTTGTCAAAGGATTTTTGGATCGGGTTAGGCTCAAACCTGCGCCCAAAATGCAACAGACACTCCGCTGTTTATGATACGTTGTCTTACCAACTGCACTACTTTGTCAATATAACGATCGATCTCGTATTTTGCATAGTAACAATAACATAAAATGGCAAACTGCTATAAGTTTCGTAATGTGAAAGTATTTCATGTTGTCGAAATATACACATATTCTGCGCACTTACATGTATTTGCAAGGTTCGAAAGTCAATCTAAGTTACGTTAAGTGCAGATCCTGTTCTTTAAAAATATATATATATATTGGTTTCAATTAACAATGTTGTCACTGTTATTTTTATCCGCCATTTTAGAACGGAACGAGATTTTACAGAATAAAATTGTTATTTTGAAGTGACAGATTGAATATTAATAACTGTGCTGATTCAACAGTGGAATAATATAACCAATTCAGTATTTTATAAAATTTGTCGTTTTCTAATTATTTTATTAGTCAACTTGCAGAAAACAAAAAGTTTTGTCGGTGAAAATCCGCGTATCTAATTAAATCATCTCAACTACTCGTATAGGCCATTAGATATGGTGTGGTTCTGAGTTACTCCTTGAGAACTTGTGTTTATAAGTAATTTCTATCGGAATTAGTTTATTCTTAAGCATCAAAAATTAGTTTCGTGAAGTCACTGGCGAGTAAAAGTAACGGGAGCTGATTATATGAGAAATTTTAATTTGGCGATTCTAGAATATGGTTAGTTAAGATCCGGAGTCACCTGATTGGCGTGGCGGAAGCGTGATTCAGAATAATAATAATAATAATGATATAAGTTTGCAATCACATGTGATAACGTAAGGGAACTGCATCCTATAAATCACCGCAACGAAGAAAAATCATTAGCGCATGCAACGATATTCAGCGAAGCCAAGACCATCTCCAGCAACCTTCCTTGGTCAATGGAGCAGTCGGCAACGTTTTCCTAGGGACGCGAAACAACGATTCATTGTTGTCATTTGACACATTTATAGACCATTTCCTGGGTTTTTGTGTTTGAGTGAGCTGCCAATGTTGTAAAAACAGTGTGTGACCATACTTTCCAGTGTAGGCCGCCATGATCTTTTTTGTTAACTTTCTATGTATAAAAGTATCTGCGTGTGTTACACGTTTGTACAGTAAACGTAATCACGCGCTAATATTTATATGTAGATGAATACCAAAATGGAAACGGAGAGGAACTTCTTGTTCCAACAGGAGTGTTTATTACGAATGAAAATCGTGTGCGGTAGGAACACGCGCAGAGGAGAAGCTGGAAGTAACAGCGGGAGATATGCTACATATAAACATTTTCTGCGCCGACGTTCTAGTAGTGGGAAAGTTTACAAAGAAACAAATAAAACTGGTGTTTGTTGGCATTTTGTTTTTACGAAAACAAAGCACACGATACACGGAGAAACCCAAATGTATAACGGCAATTATGAGTGAAAGCAAGAGATAAGGAAGAAATCTCGAAATGAGACCACTATATATGCACACGGACAACATTAGGAAAAGTATCGGAAACATCATACACGTCATGGAATGCAGGAGCTGTATAAAATTGAATTATCACAATAAATCAATCTTTCGAAATAAATTCATTAAAAAATAATTCTATAGTGTTATAATGGCAACCAAAGGAACGGTATGTGCATGCGACTAACATAAATTCCGTTTTATCCAGAAACTTTATATGAGACAGTATTCGAAGCGGAAGTTGAACCGCCGATCTCTTGGTTGATAGAGTGGCATTTCTACGCCCATCCCATTGACAAAAAAGGTACACAGTACATTTGTAAAAAATCAGGAAATATACTCTGACCTTTTATTTTTCTCTAACGTATTATTTATTTGTAAACTTTGAAAATAATCGTTTATCTTTCGTGCGTGAATGCGAAGAATATACCATGATGCCTGTTCGCACATCCCAAATCAGTGAAAAATTACGGAACTNTCTTTCGTGCGTGAATGCGAAGAATATACCATGATGCCTGTTCGCACATCCCAAATCAGTGAAAAATTACGGAACTTGGAGTGGCATCTAAATGGAAGCTTCTATAGCAATATGGGATACCAATTAGTTAACGAGCTATAGTTTTTTCCGAGGAAAATAAAGAGCTACTCGTAAATTTCTTGTTACGTTGCAACAGAAATGGATGTCGCTTCTCTTGTAGCGTCGAGGTTCTTTATGGGCTGGTGAAACGGTCCAANTCTTTCGTGCGTGAATGCGAAGAATATACCATGATGCCTGTTCGCACATCCCAAATCAGTGAAAAATTACGGAACTCGGAGTGGCATCTAAATGGAAGCTTCTATAGCAATATGGGATACCAATTAGTTAACGAGCTATAGTTTTTTCCGAGGAAAATAAAGAGCTACTCGTAAATTTCTAGTTACGTTGCAACAGAAATGGATGTCGCTTCTCTTGTAGCGTCGAGGTTCTTTATGGGCTGGTGAAACGGTCCAATNAAAAAAAATACGGGTACTCTCAAATTATACTGCCTCGTTGAAGGGACTGTTCCTCGTCTCTTTTCTGCCAGTTAATTAAGCTTATCTGGGTGCGCTGTCGCACGAGCCGATATTCTTTTGTCAACTACTAATACGTCACCATGACTGCGGGGAAAATAATTGATGGGGTTAACTAATGTTGTGCTGCGCATCATTGAGGGGGGCAAATGAAAAAAGGGGAGAAAAAAAAGCTAGAAGTAGGATGGGTGGCAGCTTTTCTTTCTGAAAGAGCAGCGCCATGTGCAGCTTATTACGTGCAGAGCTGCGTGAAGGAAAAAACAGCATGTCTAAACGCTTTACTCATACGCACTTCCACGTAAGTTTGCTTCCTTATGGCAAGCTTCGTTGATATTACAGTATTTTTCTACGGCATCTAGTGCACGGTATTTCGAAAGTTGCCAGCTTCGATGAACGAGGGAGAGGAACGCTTGTGTAGTCACTGTTAAATAACTTCATTCTAGCCATCGCCAAAACTTTTGTACAGAAACCGACTGTCCTGCTGGCTGAAATATTAGTTTTGAATGCTAAATACCAACTAATTTTTGTTACTGTTGTTTTTTTTTTTTTTTTTTTTTTTTTTGCGAGGTGATATATCAAAGTAGTTTTGGTAAAGGGATTTTTCGATCAATTAGGGTGCTGTGGTGATGTTTCTAGATTGTCATAACTAATCACATGATTTTATATTTCATAGGAATTCCTAATAACGGTACGTGGTTTAAGGAATGTGCAATCAGTATTAGTTGTCTATAATGTCAAAATATTTTTAATGCGGCGAGCATAGAAAAATTTACATTTGTGGCGAAAATTGGTTATGGGATTTTAGCTGCACGTTAAGTCAGATTTTTAATTAGCATGTTTGCATATTTTTATTGTATTTTTGCTCATATTTTGCTTATAACGCCAGTGTCTTCAAGGACTAGAAGTATAAGGCACAGACTCAAGAGTAAAGGTACGTAAATTTTGACTGCAACAAATTACTGTCAACATCGCGCCAGGCTACAATCCCAGTACCGTTTAGTTAAAGATCTACCTAACTCCCGTAAACTGGCAGCAGTTGTTTTCACCTGGTTGAGAAAGCAGATTCTGGTCAACTCTTTGACGCAGGGTTATTTTCTATACCGAGATTATTGATATTTCTGTTAGTAACGTTACGGTAAAACATGGTGACCATTTCGATTTAAGATACAGCCCCCATAGAAAAAGATAGCCCATGAAAAAACTGGAGTAATTATGTACATCACACAATTTAAAGAGTTTAACATAAATAATTATATATCTTCATATTTTTTCAGCATACGAAATGGATGGTTTCTGAAATAAAATTCAATAAAATCGTGGAAGTGTTAAATAATTTTTTTCCGCGGTTAAAACCACTTGTGCTGTGTTTACACGAATAGGATAACCAACCCGCCTCATTTATAAATTTGTTCCCCATACAAACCAGCATGGTTATAACAGTGAAAAATGCAAAATAAACCGTATTACAAGATCAGTATAGCATTATATAATCTGACCTGAATATCTAAATAATTACATACGAGTTTCCAAAC
This sequence comes from Clitarchus hookeri, assembly GCA_002778355.1. NCBI lineage: Eukaryota > Metazoa > Arthropoda > Insecta > Phasmatodea > Phasmatidae > Clitarchus > Clitarchus hookeri. Next base: position 829,840 of record NQII01000104.1, on the reverse strand, counting down.
AAAGTAAGCACGCGTAAGGTAAGAAATTACAAATCTCAAACGTCAAACGCGGCATAAATTCTCTAATTTGTTTGACCTAGTGCCACATTACCACAGTCCCAAGACTTTTCAAGTTTAGTTATGTTTATTGCCGAAAACAGCCAAACACAAGCAGTTGAATTATTTTCTTACAGTCAACTAAAGAACTCTAGATAAAAGACAAATACGATTAGAGTTTTGACGGTTCCACTATTACATTTGCCACCAGTCGTTACAATTAGGTAATTAAAATTGATAATATCCCAGTTTCAGACGTCGAGTGCGCTCTGCAAATGCATAGGCTTCATGATTCGCATTCCAGGTCATTCATTGTTCACGCGCCATCGGGTGGAACTCTTGACATTCAGTGGGAATCACAAATAAATCACCGAAATTGAGCATCAATTTTAATTAGTTATCTGGNATGCTGGATGGTTCCTTACTACAGGCCCTGGTCTGTTCCTTTCCCTGCTCCTGCTTCTCGGATCAACTTGCTCCGTCTACAATGACCTGCTGTCGATGAGACGTTCACTGACTGTCAAGTCAAGCAAATGAACTGGGAACAAGTGACTTATAGCAGTGGAACTCTTGACATTCAGTGGGAATCACAAATAAATCACCGAAATTGAGCATCAATTTTAATTAGTTATCTGGNAGTGGAACTCTTGACATTCAGTGGGAATCACAAATAAATCACCGAAATTGAGCATCAATTTTAATTAGTTATCTGGCACTGACTATCGGTAGCTCAATTTTCACCGTTTTCAATGATTTGGCTTAATTCTCACCGTTTCGAGTTTATTTAGAGTCCAGATGCCTCATTGGTAGAGACCTGAAGAATTCGCCTATTCATTTGGGGACAAGCTAGGATTCAAAACACGTGCGTTTATATAACTTTAGCCATTGGCCCACACGGTGTTTGGCACTTCCTGGAGAACGGTGTCCAATTGTCGCCTACCACTGTGACAGCAGACATCCAATGCGCAGTTGATATCAGCATATTTGTACATAAGACTGTAGAGTCTAGCCTGCAGGTCATCGAACTCGCGAATTTTTCAGGTCTCTACTCATTGGTTATATTCACCGCTAACTGAATTTGTATTCAGTACTGTAGGTAACTCGCCTCCAAGGGTCCTTTAATGGTTATCCTATAATTCTGTATATATCTATTCACGGTTACTTCCAACTTTTCTGAAGACCTGCAAGAGTTATACTTCTAGGATATTCCTCCGCCTCGTGCAAATCAAGCTTAACCAAGTCAAGAAAATTCCACGGAAGAGACAGCGCACTGCACTCGTGCGCATTCAGTGTAGTACTATTTTACTTAAGAACTATTTCTTACTAGGCATTACCAACAAATCTGTTTTCTCACTGTTTTTATTCATATTAATTATAAATTAAAAATTATATTTTATAGATAAAATGTAGGTTTAAATTTTTAATTGAATTAAAAATGAGGTACTTTCATGCTAACCATGGGAAAAAAAGACTTGTGATACATGGCGTATTTAAAAAATAACCAAACACATCAAACATGGGGTGATTTTTCAAAGGTTAGATTCAAAAAGTGTCAATAAACAGCAAACAGACTATAATAATGATAAAGGTATTTTACATGTCTTTGTACGACAACTTAGATTTTGCATGGGCATGTTCTGAACTAGAATATTTATAAAAACATCCGTTTCTACATACTGGCATGTCTGTCTACTTACACTCTAAGAAATTATTCGGAAATTTACCATACCAGTGTATACACTTACTGAGAAAGCGGGAATGGTAAATTTTTCCCCTGTACATTCATTGTAGCGTTCCTACATGGGCTCAGGAAACAGTCAAATGTGCAAGGAAGTTCCCAACTTTGTACAGTAGTGACGCTAAACATTCCTAATTTATATCTGCAGCTTTATATGTGGTACTATTTCCATACAATGTATACGTTAAAACTTCCATTACAGTTTAGGAAGATCACCAGAAACTTTTTTACAGTGCACTGTAGCGTTCTTTTTCCTTCAATTGCTTGCTAGTGCAAACAGACATCGCTCAGTAATACCGAAGTGTTTACTTTCCCCCCCCCTTTTTTTTTTACTTAAGGACTGCATCATATTTGGTGGACTAAGCAGAGAGCCACCTCAGCTGTATTTGTTTTCCGTTGAGTGTTTCTGCCGAAACGTGGACCAAACTTGGGTATTTATTCTCAGCCCTTTCCCCCCATCTCCTCGCACGGCAAGTGTCCACAAAGGCAGTTGCGCATGAAACGCGATGCCGCGCATCTACCCTCGGAAGACTCCTTTATTTGCAAACTCCATAAAGAGAAACCACCGTAGTGACAATGGTGGGAGCGAGGAACCGCCTCGCAGCATCCAAAGGATCGCGGTGGTCACCTAGTATGTTTGGTATAGTACATTCATGGTTACTTTCAACTTTTCTGAAGTCTTGCTAAAGTAATGCTTTCAGAATACTCCTCCGCCTCATGCAACGAAAGCTTAACCAATTTACGGTTAATCCTACCCAGGTTAGGAATAAAACGAGTCTTCTTATGAGAGCGTTAGGNAACGAAAGCTTAACCAATTTACGGTTAATCCTACCCAGGTTAGGAATAAAACGAGTCTTCTTATGAGAGCGTTAGGCATAGAAACACTTTCCGCCGCTAGGNAACGAGTCTTCTTATGAGAGCGTTAGGCATAGAAACACTTTCCGCCGCTAGGTGCGCAGTGTTCCAAAGAGGTAACTATTAATTAACATTTTAAGCTACGTGAATAATAAAAGAGAAAGGTTTTACTTAGTTACGAAGTTATTTTATATTTTATTTACGATTATTACAATTAACCTGTATTTTAACGTAGAAAATAGGGACAAATTGGGACACATGCGACACTAGCGCTTACCTNAACGAAAGCTTAACCAATTTACGGTTAATCCTACCCAGGTTAGGAATAAAACGAGTCTTCTTATGAGAGCGTTAGGTATAGGAACACTTTCCGCCGCTAGTNTTACGGTTAATCCTACCCAGGTTAGGAATAAAACGAGTCTTCTTATGAGAGCGTTAGGTATAGGAACACTTTCCGCCGCTAGTTGCGCAGTGTTCCAAAGAGGTAACTATTAATTAACATTTTAAGCTACGTGAATAATAAAAGAGAAAGGTTTTACTTAGTTACGAAGTTATTTTATATTTCATTTACTATTATTACAATTAACCTGTATTTTAACGTAGAAAATAGGGACAAATTGGGACACATGCGACACTAGCGCTTACCTAGTGGCAAAAATTTTTTGTTGCCAAACTTTTAACATTGATCTTCCCAATTGTAGTATAAGTAACCTTAAGCAAGTCTAGGAAATTACACCAGAAGGACAACGCACCACATTCGTGCGCACTCAAATTAATAAAATCTTGTATGAGAACTATTTCTTACTAGGTATTACCAACATACCTATTTGCTGTCCTTTTCATATTAATTATACGTGAAATGTTACAATTCACAGATAAAATAAAGGCATGAGTTCAATCTAACCAAACATAGCATACTTTTATGTTAACACAAGTATAAAACCCTTGCGATACACTGCTTGTTTACGTAACGACCAAACACGTCGTACATGGGGTGATTTTTCAAAGGTTTGATTAAAAAAGTGTGAAGAAACCGCGAATAGACCATAACGACGAATGCACAACCAAAAAGTACTCGCAGCGCAGCGACGCGATTCATTGCGACACGCCCTATACAGACAGTCGACGACAAACTTCATTCCTGGTTTCACGACTATGCGACAGTCTGTCGGCGGCAGACACCGTCTCAGAACCTCGCTGTCATCTGTTATATTGCACGTTTCAAACCCTAAGAGGCCTGGAAAAAAAACGCTCGCGAAATAGACTAGTAAAGGAATTTTTTAAATGACGTGACAAACATGGTTAAAAACTTTCTTTTGTGTTGCGATAAATCCGAGAGATGATTTACAAACTTCTAATGAACAACTTTAGTATGATTTGATCTGTGTCACGTCTCGGCACAGCCTTAAACGCATTTACACACAAATTAAAACCTAGTACGGCTGATAGACTCATCAGGAAAACTATTGTTAACTTAAGGTTTTCAAATCAAGTTTACTTTTAATGACAAACAATTAAGGTAAAACAGACTTTCACCGGATATGTAGATTTATTGTGTTTTTGTTTTAAAAATCTACGAATTAAAAAATGTAAGTATAATATCAAAGAATTAGAATTGTGCATATCTTCGCATACATCACTTATGCCACAGTACTTCCGCCAGTCTTGCATAACTGACTTCATTTCTGTTTCCAGCCATCGTCGTCCGACGCCAGCGCTTCCTGAAACGCACTGACTGAAGTGAAGAGAGAGAGGTTACACCGACATTAGCGCTGCTGACACACGTGTCAAATAGAACAAAGAGTAAGAGGAAAATTACTTCCCTATATAATAAAATGTACCATAATTTACAGCAATTACATACGTTATCTCAATGAAATGCTTATTAATAATTTTAATACTAACTGTACACTTNTACCATAATTTACAGCAATTACATACGTTATCTCAATGAAATGCTTATTAATAATTTTAATACTAACTGTACACTTATACACTGACCTACTGTGACAATTCTGCAAAATGATTTCCTTTTAAATGTTGGCGTAAATTTACAAACAAAAAAATNATACACTGACCTACTGTGACAATTCTGCAAAATGATTTCCTTTTAAATGTTGGCGTAAATTTACAAACAAAAAAATTGTTATTTACAGATTTTAAATGTTTATGACATTGCTTAATCAAGCAGCACAAACGGCATATAGCATCACCTTTATATAAGAAATATGTTACCGCAAAACCAAATATCAATTATTTTGTACATTGCGCAGTAACTGATCTAGTGTTCTAACATTTGAGTGCATTTTTTGCCCACAGCACTATCAAAACAGCGTGGAGTGGATTTTACGTTAGAACACTGTTTGTAGTAAAAAAAATCCGTGTTTTGAGATGTTGGTAGTGTACCTCTGATTGAATAATTGCGCAGCTATAATATCTTCAAGTTAAGATAAATATATACTTGCTCTGATTGAAAATTAAATTTAAACAAACGCCCATCGCTGTTTCACCATGTGATTTTGAAAACTCTGCTGAAGATAGGCCAGCCAATTTTGGTAACACGGAAGACGAAAAACAGCCTACTTCGTGTAAGATATGTGGTTACAAGCAGCCCTCCCTTAATTCGTGCTCTTCTTAGTGCGATTCAGCTACCATCAACAGAAATCTTGCTAAATTTTCAAGAAGAATGCCAACAATTTTCTTTACTGGTGCAATCACTTTAAGAAATTATTCACTAAATTTCTTTAATGTAATGAAAGTTTTTCACCTATATAGTATGGAACATTTACCATACAACCGGCTTCAAGAATGCAAATAATGTTATACGAAGTTGAGAACTTTACTAAGCATTTGACTCCTCTTCCCTGGTAAACGAAGGAAAACTACCATGTATTATGGAGGAGGAGAACCGGGAGGGGAGGAGGACTTTAATAATAATGCTTGTGTGCTACTCTACTAAATGATGTACAAACGTGACGGATTAAAAGTATACATTTTTGTTGCAAATGCCTTTATTAAAGTTGTCACTTAAAAACTTTCCGTTTCAGTAATAAATTTGTTAAACTGTGCATGACAACCGATGAGAAAAATATCTTGTTATTTTGGGCGGGGACGGGAGGGGGGAGGTAGTTAGTGTAGTTTATAGCATTTCTTAGCTTCTGAATCGCTCCTGCAGCCCTCTGAATGAAGCCTATAAATAGTTTTCCGGGATCGTCGAAAGGGCACCGCCATCTCTTCGTCGGGAAAACACCGTGTCATATTTATAACAATCCCGTCAGAAGAAAGCATATTTTTCGTCAGTCAGTTTCTTCAACTCCCAACCCCCTCGCCGGCCAACCCACTAGTTCTTGAGCGATACGCGGGCCACCCCAAATGGCATGAATAACCCCACCCCCTTTTCCCCCTTCCTTTTCCCCTCCAAGCGAGCAGCTGCATCGTGCCGAGAAGAGAGTCACGGACAGCTGATACGGTTGACTACAAGAGGCGGGGAGTTGACACGCTTGGAGGGCACATCACAACTGCGATAGAGGGTGGAAGTGGTAGACAAGAAGTGTCACAGACAGCAGTGCCGAGCCGAAAGGAAGGCAGCAAGAAGTCCTTTGGGTCTGATTCCTCCCAGCCCGGGTTTACACGTCTTCCAGAAATCAAGTAACGTCTACACGAACACATTACTCGATCGCAGATGAGTCGTTACGTGAGAGGTCACGTTGTGATGTCAAATTCCTTCTTTCAGCATTTATTTTAATTAATACGTATTCTACTTAAAGTTGTGCTACCGAGAAATGTATCACAAACAATCCACTGTACGCTGTCCACACAACTTCCAAAATTAATCGTTGTGAGAATCTTGCATGCAAATTCCCTGGATAGTGAGACAACTGTTAGCTCTTTTCTTAAACCAAATACAAATAGTTTATATAAGTAAAGATGCACCCAATTCCAAAACCTTTCCTGCCTGGCTTCGAAGTTATTAGGTGAATTTGTGTTTATTGTAGAAACCGAGCGAGTTCGTAATGAAACTTACAATTTAAATACAGTGAATGTAGACGAAGTTACCTTCTCTAATTGGAACTATTTTAAAAGACCAAGACAGGAGAAGCAATCTTACTATTGTAATTTCTCTCAAAGTCAGTGGGCTGAACCAGGTTCGAAGCGGGATAGAGGTCTTAATTAAATAAGAGTTATTTATAATTTCCTAATTGCATTTACAATAACTAAAAAGAAAATTCTTTCTACTCAACATATCACAAAAAAAATTGATATAAATTGCTGTTTACAATTAATTACTTCAATCAATAAAATCTACAATTATCTCAAAGAAATTAACGTNAAATTGATATAAATTGCTGTTTACAATTAATTACTTCAATCAATAAAATCTACAATTATCTCAAAGAAATTAACGTAATTAAAACACTAAAAATCTGTCATAATAGTCAGTGTATCAAAACCTACTCAACTATTTTACAAATTATATGTCCATACATGACATTTCCAATATTTACAATAAGGTCCGTATCACGTGTTATTCAGTCCCACCTGTATCACCTCAGTTTAGTCCAGGTCCCACCAGTCCGCAGTGTTCTAGAGTTCTCCGAGCGCCCTCATGCACAGTAGTCTTCACTCGTCGGGTTTCACGCCCCCTCGTCCTTTCAAACCACAAACACTCCGTCCGCCGTCGCCTCGCAATCTCCCGTCGTCGTCCGTCCTCTGCACGTCACTCGATTAGCGCACTCATCTAAAAGGCTTCTACCAAGACTGCCGACAGTCCACCTGTGGCTTGTTTTTATAGGGTCGTAGTCCACCGCCCAGAAATTTCTCTAAATAACGCGTTGCGCAGAGGGTCTTAATTCCCAGAATATTCTTGCGCATCCTCTAAATTCATTGGTTCTCCAGCAGGGGGCAGCAAGAGGGGCTGTAATGCGAGCCAGGTCATCGCTGTCAATCATTCCACGGCTGCCCGTGAAGCGGGGGGATGGCGACGAGGCAGCGAGTGGGTCTGTCGGGAGGAAAGGAAGGTCGAGGTGGGTCACCNTGCACAGTAGTCTTCACTCGTCGGGTTTCACGCCCCCTCGTCCTTTCAAACCACAAACACTCCGTCCGCCGTCGCCTCGCAATCTCCCGTCGTCGTCCGTCCTCTGCACGTCACTCGATTAGCGCACTCATCTAAAAGGCTTCTACCAAGACTGCCGACAGTCCACCTGTGGCTTGTATTTATAGGGTCGTAGTCCACCGCCCAGAAATTTCTCTAAATAACGCGTTGCGCAGAGGGTCTTAGTTCCCAGAATATTCTTGCGCATCCTCTAAATTCATTGGTTCTCCAGCAGGGGGCAGCAAGAGGGGCTATAATGCGAGCCAGGTCATCGCTGTCAATCATTCCACGGCTACCCGTGAAGCGGGGGGATGGCGACGAGGCAGCGAGTGGGTCTGTCGGGAGGAAAGGAAGGTCGAGGTGGGTCACCCCTCACGGAGCCGGACCGCACATAACAGGAGCTCGCGGCCGGTGCGAGCTGCAGCGCGTAACATTACATTATTTTAGTACTAATGCACACTCATAGAGCATGCGAAATCATAAATAATATGTGCCTGAAAGAAAATTATAGTTTGTAAAATTTTAGCTTGTGCATGCATTCAAGTTTGTTTAATACTGTGATTATACTTAATTTTTTAAACAAGAAATTAAGAGTTTACTTGTAACGTGGGTATTTTTCCTAGGATTAACACATATTTTTAAGTAGACAATTATGCCTATTTTGAGACAACCACAGCAGCATGTAAATAAGGTACGAGAGTGATTAAGCAGGGTGAATTCCGCAAAATACGACAAATGATTATCGTGTATTTTGCGGGATTGTAAAATACTGGTTTCTAGATTAACCATTGATTGGTATGGCATGGGTCAGTTCCTTACACATCTCATTTGCTTTTTTTGTCCATTTTCTATGTTTCAAGCTGAATAGACATTTACAGAATATATTTTGGATCTATTGTACAACTATACGGATGCAAAAAGTATTAAAAAAAACAACATTGTCGTTCTGACTTGTACCACGCCAGTTGTGTGACAACTCAACCATACCAGTTAATAGTTAATTAGAAGTATAAGTCCGAAGTAGTAATGCTTATCTTACGACAATAACTTATTCAATATGTTCCAGACAATGTTATGTTAATAATGAAAAGCAGTCTTAGCTAATATATATCACAAAATATCAGGAATGACATTCTGGATAGGTTTAAGAAATTCGAGGCCATATTTCTACGCCGACGGTGAACGTCTTGGAGACTTCGGCTTCAAGGCACGTGGATTGGGGTGAGTTTTGTGAGCTTCCTGCACTCGGCTTATTTTTAAAAGTAGATTTCCGGCAGGACTTCCGAGAGGTGTCGCAAGCGACGCGTCCTCACCTACAGATTTTAAAACGCTTCCCGTGTCGATGCTGGAGCGG
>NQII01000104.1:803525-820660 GCA_002778355.1 Clitarchus hookeri | reverse complement strand
TGGCAAAGTCGAGCCGTCGCTTACACCGCAGCAAAGAGACGCGAACACATGCGACTGAGCACGAGCTAACCACAAGCACGTGTTCGCTACCGCAATTCGCTCCTGCTTGATTCGGAGCTGGTCACTCCGGTGTAAACGACGCGCGAACACCGGACATGGCGAACACACACATAATTTGGTGTTTTCGACGAAAGAACGACAACGAACGGAACATCAGCGAATGCGAACCGAACGTGCACGAACACGGACGAAGAGTGCTCGTTATGATCGGGATGTTCTTTCGCACGTGTTGGCTTCTGTTTGCTCCGGTGTAAACGCGGCTTTAAGAGTGCGACGGCGAGCGCGCGTTGTGTGTTCGCCGCTCGAGATTAATTATCGCGGGTAGAAGTGTTTGGACTCGGGATCGTCCATCCATCACGCCGAGGGGGCGTGGCCTCCGACAAGCACACGGAGTTGAATTGGTGCAACCCCTGCATTGTTGTCGCGGGGACAGGAGACAAGCGAGGCCTCCTTCCCACCCCCTCCCACCACTTTCACTTTTTATTGTAGTCCGTTCTATTGATAGCGCTCGCATGAGACGGGACGACCCGATTACAAAACGCCTAGCCTATATTCGCCCATTGTGGAGGATTTGATTCCGTGTTTCCTCCAGCTGAACGTGCTAGGCTGGAATGATTGATAATCTAGGCTCTGCATACAAAAATAAAAATCACTGCCTCGCTCGTATTATTATTTTGTTGTCGTTTAAAATTTATTCATTCATAAATCATACTCTGGCAAATTTTTATTTATTTACTTATTTATTTTCCTGTATATCAATTTATGAACTTCTATATGCTCATAAGAGCTATTAACAAAGTATTTCTTGTTGATTTTTGACGTATAACCCGGAATGGCTTAACTCATTCAGATCCAGTGTACACAATTGGGTATTTGACAGACATGAAGTTTATTTTTGGCCGGTTCTGTACACTGCGAGGCTCAATACCCTATTATCTACAATGCTGTTACTTAATTCGTAAACTTCTCTACTGTTATACATGGTTAATATTACTAACTCCGAACATAAAACCTATAAGCTTCTTTGTGATAACGAAACAAGTGCTCTTTCGGATTAAGTACACAGTAAAAAAGTATGTACTTGTTACAATCAATTCTCTGGAAACTAGTTGCCAAAGATTTTCTTATAACTCTACAGATGAAATATTGTATATTTACAATACGTTATTTTAGAAAACGTACAGAATTGTTTACGTAGCTCAGCGTTTATAACAAACTTTAAGTATTTAACAATTGCTTTCTAAGATTCAACAATTGCTTGCTAAGATTCAACATAAGCTTAACACATTCCACAATAAGTTTTTGTGAAATTGATTCCAATTTATTTCTAGTGTTACAAAAATATCTTTGGCAACTAGTTTCCAAAGAATTCNAAGTTTTTGTGAAATTGATTCCAATTTATTTCTAGTGTTACAAAAATATCTTTGGCAACTAGTTTCCAAAGAATTCCTTTCACAGACAAAAAAATGTTTACAGTATAGAAAACGTATCAGTACGTTTGTTATTTGTAACACGTGAAACGATAAACTAATGTGGGTCTGAAAGGGTTAAAAATATAATCAGTAGGTTAACATACACTTATTTGTTAACCTGCCAGCCAGTTAATTTTATCTAGCCACCAGTGAAAGTGTTTACTTTCGCAATAATAGGAACCCGTGATTTCAATTTCACTGAGGTAAANATTTTATCTAGCCACCAGTGAAAGTGTTTACTTTCGCAATAATAGGAACCCGTGATTTCAATTTCACTGAGGTAAACTAAGTCGTGGAGTAGAAGTGTCTCCAACTTCCACGAATTTCGGACCAATTATTTACAGAAGTACTTGAGCGTCTCTGTGAGTCCAACTCACCGCTTTGTCATCAACATACCAAATGAGTACAAGGAATTATTTGGAAACTAGCTGCCAAATATATTTTTGTAACACTACAAATAAATAACAATACATTTCACAAAACAACAGTGGGGAATGTGTAAAAATTAATGTTGACTTCTAACAAACAAGTGCAGTAGACTTCAAGTTTATTATGAATATTGAACTACATAAACAATTATGCATGTTTTATAAAATATTGTGTTCTAAATATACAATATTTCAGCTGTATAGTTACAAGAAAATCTTTGGCAACTAGTTTACACAGAATTGCTTACACAAAGTACAGAAAAGTGTCGTTGTGTAGGCAACTGAGAACTTAATACTTAAGACTCCGGAATTGGTGTTAGTTTGGACACTTATTATCTCTTAAATTGTCTGCAGGAGAATGCCCCATTCTATACTTTTAAAGTTCTATTCATGATGTCTATCTAAATTGAGTTTACCGCATTATTTTTAAGAGGGACCACTTTGTGAATGAGTATACATAAAACCAGTCTTCTTACTCTCAGAAGGAGCAATATTTGAAAGTTATGTAAGATTTCTTAAGACGTCCAGACGTGATGCGCGACTTTGTCACACGTTACCGGTGAAAACTGTTTTCCTGAAACATCATAAAGTCAAATATTACTGACGAATAGCATAATGCAATATAAGTTTCCTAATTTTGTTTCGTGTCTGATACTTTATTTGGTAGCCTTCCAAAGAAAAATCAGCGTGTTGACTGCAGAACTAATAGTCGAGTACTTGACGAACAAGTATCGACTGTGCGTCATTTTAAGCCTGCCAGTGTACACAGGTTATTTTCAAATTGCTAGCAACTTTAAACTCTAGGTACACGAAAGTTGAAAATACCCTTGGGTGGCATGTTAAACTACTATGACTGATGTTTAAACTAAGAATATTTTAATCACTCACTAGGCTTACCTATTTATCTTTGCTGTGAAAATTTTTGTAAAGTAATTTCGGAAACAATAAAAAAAAAATTTTTTTTTTATTTTGATTTTGAAAAACATAATTTTACGAATTCCTAATTGAAAATGGACAATATTTTGATCAAAAACTGTGAAGTTTGCAGTCTCATATTTTTTTCCGTTACAAGACCATCCTTGCCAATAAATGACAATATTTAACGTTATAATGCGTGTAGGCAAACTGTAATCATAGTTTCTGGGCGGAAACACAGTGGCCAGAAGACTAAGATGAAGAGGACAGAACTATAAAATGATTATATCCATAGGAATCTGGAAGAGAATAATTACAGAAGGAAGTGGTGTTTGAACATGCATAGCTGCGGAACATGTAAAGGTGGAAAGGAAGNTTTTTTCCGTTACAAGACCATCCTTGCCAATAAATGACAATATTTAACGTTATAATGCGTGTAGGCAAACTGTAATAATAGTTTCTGGGCGGAAACACAGTGGCCAGAAGACTAAGATGAAGAGCACAGAACTATAAAATGATTATATCCATAGGAATTTGGAAGAGAATAATTACAGAAGGAAGTGGTGTTTGAACATGCATAGCTGCGGAACATGTAAAGGTGGAAAGGAAGNTTGGAAGAGAATAATTACAGAAGGAAGTGGTGTTTGAACATGCATAGCTGCGGAACATGTAAAGGTGGAAAGGAAGCTAACGGCAGATCTAACTGCTGCGATCCGGGTCCGATTCCACGTCCGGAATTTTCGCTTGTGAGAAATACAGCGGACGTTGCCAACGGCCTTTGGGTATTCTCGAGTACTTCCGATTCACTCACCTGTGGGTATTCTCGAGTACTTCCGATTAACTCACCTGTGGGTATGCTCGAGTACTTCTGATTCAATCACCTGTGAGTATTCTCGAGTACTTCCGATTCAATCATCTGTGCGTTCGCTTTATTCTGCATTGCGAATGTTCCTTCGCTTCGTAGAGGGATAACGGCCATGCACCCTTCAAGTCCCGCATTACAATCACTTTCATTTTCCTTTTATGCAACGAGGATAATAAGTATATTACGTAACAGCTGGAGACCCAGAAGGTTCGCATTAAAAGTGTTCAGAAGTTGGAAAAAATAATCTACGTAACAAGGTCTGCAACAGTAAAATGTTAATACACTTGACGGAAGTCAACTGACTTAACCGCAGATGACACTTCGTATTTTTCACTTTTCTCGTGAGCAAACTACGCGTGTGGCGTTTTATTTTGCAGCGCATACCTTCTTAAACTTTTAATGTGCTTTTCTAGCAAATTGTAACGGAAAAATCTCGTCGTTTTTCTTGTATTTTATGTGTTTCTTTCCCATTGTTATTTATTAATAAATTCAGTAAATTGTCAACTGCTGTTAAATAAAATTTTAAAATGCATGATTTATAATATTTATGTGGCTTTGTTGTTTGTGTTCGTTCTTGGCAATGGCACTTTAAATCGTGTCTCTAACCTATTCAAGCGTTTTGTTTTAGCCACGATATATTGCACATTAGCTTCTGTTTCTAAGTTTAAAGTGTGCTAAGATTTCCTTTTGAATTATCATATTCACTTAAAACTGCTTAAGGTGAAAATTTATTTCTACATTTCATGAATGTAATTTGTACAAGGTAAAAAAAAAANATTCACTTAAAACTGCTTAAGGTGAAAATTTATTTCTACATTTCATGAATGTAATTTGTACAAGGTAAAAAAAAAAATTAACACAGATTTATTTGAAAATTGTAATTAAGATTGTATTCGGAACCACAGCATGACAAAGTAANAAAAAAAAAAATTAACACAGATTTATTTGAAAATTGTAATTAAGATTGTATTCGGAACCACAGCATGACAAAGTAAAAAGTAGCAATCCTTGATAATTGATTATTATGTTTTCAAAAAGAAACTTATTTTACCAAAACGTTTATTTGCTACGTTGAAAATTTAGTTTTATCTTTTTAGGCATTGCGTGCCCGCCCGCCACGTGCAATACTGACGTAAGGAAACCCAGCAACTGAGAGCCCTAAAATTATTAGGAAAAATATATTTATTAGATGTTTTGAGTACTTAGGAACAGTAACAAGACCTTGGCAGGAGAGCACTAAGACATCCAGGAATGAGGAAGGAATAGGTCAGGGGTCTGTAGGATCGGAACCATTCCAGCCAACATTCGCCTGCGGTGATTTCGGGAAACCCAAACCAGAATGGCCGAACTCGANGCCAACATTCGCCTGCGGTGATTTCGGGAAACCCAAACCAGAATGGCCGAACTCGAGAGCGAACCAGGGTCCTCCCGAATGCAAGTCCAGCGGTTTTATCACTGCGCCACATCGCTAGGTACGTACTTTGCTATGGGCTCTCAAGACCTCGACGTTAAGAGCAGCCCAAATCTCTTCACTCACTCGCGTGCTTTGCTGTAACTATCACATCGTTTATTACTATGATGTGTACAATAGGTTAAGTCCTTACATTTTCAATAAGATATTAATACATGGGACTATATTCGCCATCTTCCTACCAGGCTAAGGCTCGGCTTCACTTCTTATGCACAAATCCTTCGTTTTCGCGTCATAACTTCAGTTTGAGAGTAACTACTAACTATTTCTAACAATAAATAATTTACTTTTCACGAGTTGTTTAGTATTTTCTGTGCTTAATTTTACTGTATGTGGCTTTTAGTAATTGTAAAAATGCTTGAACGTATCGATATTTTGAANATATTTTCTGTGCTTAATTTTACTGTATGTGGCTTTTAGTAATTGTAAAAATGCTTGAACGTATCGATATTTTGAAGTTAATATTATGTTATTTGTGGGAAAATTTTACGATGATAGTTCAAATTTCATGACTGCATTGTCCTAAGTAGCGTTTTTTATTTTTTTAAATTTTACTTCAAAAACACTCAAATCTGCAGAAAATAAAAGAATCCGATATGGTGGCTACGCCGAGCCTTAACTGGGAGCATATTAGTCAGTGGTTTAGTTATATAAAGTAGGAGGCAGAATTATTTCTGAATGTGTTTATTTTTTCAAGTGCGCAATCATCTGCGAAGGAGCTGCAGTAGTGAATGAGGCGGTGTCCGTAAACGGTTTAGTGGCGACCTGCAGCGAGCTCTGTTGCCGAGCGGAGAAGCCTGTGCCCGCAGGCGGTGCATGATCTGCCCTCGGCCGGTGGTCGCCACTCCGAAAGAAAAGTTCTCCTGCAATTACGCCCGTCGCTACAGTAATTGCCTGTGTATATTATGGATGGCTATCTGCGTATGAAATATGGGCACGGACAATTTGCTTGCAGTTTCCCTGCCTCAGGCCACGGCCGTCTTGCATTTACATGAAATTATTGCACGATACCAGACTCGAATTCGAGGTTTTAAAAGTGATTCGTGAAAAAAAAAAAAAATATGCATTTCCTTTGTTGTTCTTTGTGTTGCAGTTTACTTCCATACTAGGTGGCGTTGCGTTGTAAGGTAGAAAAAGCACATTCCTGTAAACCTCGGCCTCAGTCTGATTAACGATTGGTTCAACAAATAGTCTCAGTCATGACTTTATCAGATACACATGTTAGTCTGCTCTTCTTTGCTTACATTTCGCTAGTTTAATAATTTAATTTTTATTACTACAAGTCTCTAGCTTTTCCTTATCGACATTTTCATGTATTAGATTTACTTTGCTATACACTTCTGGCTGCTAAATTAAATTTTTTTCAAACATTTAATTGTGCAGAAAACCTCGAAAAAGCCATAAAACGGTCTGAAACCATCATGGTAAACAGAATTGAATAACAAGAGAAATAAATTGCGTTTGACTTATGACGAAATATTTTTTGAAGTACCAAGAATATGGTAATAAAAATTTAGTAATCTCGGTATGGTGGTTTTATTCAAAACTAACTGTGTTACAATACGCTAAGGTATAACGTTACATCTGCCGTACACAGCAGTTTAAATTCAATTTTGATTTGTAAGTGCATAATAACAGTAGTTAATATCTATAGTGGCATCAATTTCTACATAAATGTATACGTGCCGTTTTTCATCTTGGAAAATATATGAAGACAAATGTTCTAAAAATTTACCCAAGAAGAGCTCATGAATGTAAGGCATGTGTGCTTAAAATATATTCTTCTCCAAATTTGTTGTATAATGTAATAACTCACGCCAAAAATGGTTTCGTAGCCCGACCCGTCGGGCAAGTGTTATGCTGTTCCTCGGTTTGGGTTTGGTTTACTGCTGGCGAAACATGGTTTTTCAGTTCCTTTTCTACGAGAACCGGTTCAACCAGCCTAGAGTATGATAGTCATCACACGGTCTCCTCGGTGCATTTAACTGTATCCACGAGACGCCAGAAGCATCCACTCTCCCTAGGTGTTTAATCAGGTTTGTACCTTCCCAAGGTAAACTGGATCTCATACAATATGAAAGAGTAATCTTGGGGTTATGAATACCTTCAGCATGTAGAAATAATTGGGTTAGTATCACTTCTATACCGTACGTTGATTGATATGCAGGAAGCAATAATGGCCTTCAGTTTGAACTAAACACCATCCAATATTACTGAAAGTAGAGAAGAAGGGCCCAAAAACACTTAAATCAACATATGTTTCTAGTTACTAGCTAGAAGTACTTAAGCTGTGAATGAATGGTACTGAAGTACGCTCTACTGGGGTTGGAGTAAGACATAGGGTAATATAAAAACCCTCAGAAACCACTTCCACTGAGGAGTCGTTGATCATTAGCATAAAAATAAGTATGTTACTTACATGGAGCATACATTAGGCCCAGTATAACAGTGATATAAAGCTTGATCATAGGCCCTAGTTTTAACACCGTTGTTATTTCGAATTTTTTTTTCCAGAGAAATTTTTTCCTTTTCAACATGATGTTATTTCTTTACGTACGGCTAACAACATAATAATAATAGAATAATGAAACGTCTTTTTTTTGTGGCGAAGTTAAGGTATCATCACCTTCTCTTACACTTAACCACTTTACATAACAAAAAAAAAAACACACTTATTTTTGAACAGAAAAAGAAATAAAAATGAAACAAAACTTAATGTCTAATATAAAATTAGAAAGTAGCTTATATGAAATATATAAAAGCAACATACGTAAAATAAAGATAAGCTGAATAGTGAACTTACACTATCTCTCTTTTGATGTATGTTTTTACGTGTATACAAGCGACCCGGCCCGGCTTTGCCCGGGTATAAATTACGTTTTTACAGCGATACACTAATAAACAAATAGAGAAAACACAATTACAATATCATATGATAGTAAGTAAACTACTATCATATATAACATACATACATACACGTGACGCCTGTCTCCCAGAGGGTAGGCAAAGATTATGGACCTCCATTTACCACGATCCTGACATACCTACCTCCTTCGCTTTATCCACATTCATACATCTCTAATATAACAATATTAAATGATAGTGGTTTAGAAAATTTATTTGTATACAACATTAATCATTTTGCCTCCGATCGCCAGCACAAAAATATTTCTGTTTGACGTGACACGCAAAAGGGCTACGTATAGTTGCCCGAGTGAAAAACATGCCCCACTCAAATCCACTCCAGCCACTTTAAGTGCTTGACCCTGTGTCTTATTTATGGTCATACCATAACAAACTCTTATTGGAAATTGGACTCTTTTAAAATTTAAAAGCAAATTCGAGGGAATCATTGGTATTGTAGGTATTAAAATTGTTTATCCAGTACCGCAGCCAGTTAGAATAGTACCTTAAATGAGATTACTTTTCAAACTTTTCATTTGTAATCGAGTCCCGTTGCATAATTTCGGTAGATTTATATTTCGCAATAAAATTATGGGAGCTCCAACTTTTAAAATCAGTTTCTGTTGGCATGCCAGAGGGAATAAATAAATTAAGAAATTCTGTGGAATAGTGCACAACTTCTTCACTGTCGAGTACTGTATCTACTGAGTAATAGACTTATGTTTGCGCATTGAATTTTGCGAGCACTAATTCATTAATTTTTTCTACGTTCAGCGGCAGTTTCCCTTTCTCTTTGCAAAATATTACTTTCTCAGTTATTAGTTTACCTAAACTCTCTTTCTTGTTCACTTTAATTTGACTGTGATAAACGCAATCGATTTTAGAAATTACCTTTTCACAAAACTTTTCATAATTTTTAAAGTATTGGCGATAAATTGAATGCTGTAAAGGACATTTCATATATACATTTAACAGTTTTAATTATGAATTAATTAACTTTGATAAAGATTGAGTTGTTTATGATTAGAAAAGACAGTTAATTTTACGTTTGTTTTTACTGCGTAATTTAAATTGTGAATACGCTTATTTCTAGTTGTCTATTAAAGATAGGTATATGCTACCACTGACTTTTTGTAGATAATTTAATTTAAAACAATTATTTCATACATCATTTTGTTATATCTCTAAAGGATTAGGCAGTGTATTCCATGAGAGCGCGCTGGCGGCAAACATTTCCCCCGACTTGATTCATTAATACCGTTACTGCTCAGCTCCTATAGATACTGAGAGTATTTTTTAATACACACAACCCTTCCTCGATAAATGCAGATCATAACAGTAAAAACTGCATCCAAATCCGTTCAGTGGTTCTCGAGATTAGCGCAGTCATACATACATACAGACAGACAGACAGACAGACATACGCGCGCCAGGGACTTCCTTTTACACTATGTATTGACGTATATGCATATGCATACACGTACACACATACACACAACACACACGCATTACATATATTCACATACATATAATTGTACTATTTATACAAATTAACTACAATATAACATCGATTAGCAAGAATTCTAAAATTGCAATTTCGTTTAAGGATTTCTGGAGGAAAGAAAATCACAGCAAATAACTATCTAAACACGGAAATAAGACAAAAAAAAAAGTATTAAAATAAGACCTTTTCTGTTTTCTACATCTAATATTATGTCAGTTACCTAA
Source organism: Clitarchus hookeri (assembly GCA_002778355.1). Taxonomy (NCBI): domain Eukaryota; kingdom Metazoa; phylum Arthropoda; class Insecta; order Phasmatodea; family Phasmatidae; genus Clitarchus; species Clitarchus hookeri. The sequence goes on along the minus strand of NQII01000104.1, from coordinate 810,817 downwards.
AAATATAAATAAAAAAAAATAGTAATGCAACGTTTACTCGCACACGCTCATTCACACACCTACATATATTAACAGTACATTTAATTAATTAAACAATAACATAATCACCAGAAACATCACTACAGTAGCATGAAGCAGAAAGCAAATTAGTTAAAGGTATTATAAAAGAGGAACCTCCACAATAAATATTGTTTATATCAAACCTACCTATATTTCATGTTCATTTAAATATTTATAGCGTGACCAAGCTGTTCCGGCATGATTTTTTAAATTTAGTTATTGAAATTATATATCTTTGTTTCCTGGCGTAAGCAATTAGAGTTTGGTTGCGGTGACGACAAAAGATAAAGCGAAAAATGAGTTGTTTTGGCACTAGAAGCTTCTGTTAATCGAAAGAACGAGTGTTTGAAGTATTTGGCGGTAAGGAACGAGACAAAAAGTATCGAGGGCACCCTGTTAAAAATAATTTCTCTAACAAGCAGATCTTGTGCAATGATCGTCGATTTTTTTAAATCAAACCATGAGAGAGTATGCCTATATTTAGTGATATGGTCTTCCTTTTTAAGATTATAAATAAGACTACACATTTGTTTTATATTCGCTGAAGTCTCTGAGCTGGATCTTCATGCAGGTCACTGAAGACTATATCACCATAATCAAGGCGTGAAATTATTAATGATTCTGTTAAAGTCTTCAGCAATTTCACGGCAAAAATTTATTTAAGCCTTCTTAATAAATTTAAAGTGATATTTGTTTGTCTACAGGTGTAAGTGACATGTTCTCTCCATGTTAAAGTTTCACTTAATATTTATTACACCTAGGTTTTTTACGAACTTTGATAGAGGAATCGGCTCGCCATCAAGTATATTAGGAGCGCTAGTGACACTTGGTGGTATGAGTAGTTTCTTGGATGTAATTATAATGCTCTGGGATTTGTTAGGTTTTAATAGTAGACCGTGCTTTGTTGACCATTCTAATATGTTTGACAATTCATGGTTGATTGTATAAATTGATGACGTAATATTGCCGGGAAGAGCTGGCGGGTAGATTTGGAAGTCGTCTGCATAAAGATGGTATTTATAATGTTTAAGTAGCTGAGGGAAGTCATTAAAAAAATAGAAAATAGTAGGGGTCTCAGAAAAGAGCTCTGGGGAACTCCAATTTTAACTGTGCGCCAAGCGGATTGTTGTTGTCTGCAGACAACTCTCTGATAACGACTACAAAATTAACTTTTAATCCATTCTAACGATATTTTGGAGTAATTAAAATATGATTTTAGCTTTGCAAGTAATAGCTCATGGTCAACGGAATCGAATGCTTTGCTAAAATATAATAGTGTCACAATCGTTAGCAAACCGGTATCCATGTTATGTTTTATGTCATCAGAGACCTGAAAAACCGTACATGTGCTAAAAACCCTTTCTGAAACCAGACTGATGGTCGACCATCAGGTTATTTTCAATAATGTACCTTGTTATCTGTTGGTGTGCAATATATTCAAGGGCTTTACAAATTGTGGGAAGAATGCTTATGGGTCTATAATTACTGGCACATTGAAGATTATTTGTTTCGGGATGATTATTACTAAAGTAAACTTCCACCGAGTTGGAAAGCTGCCTGTGACCAGTGAATAATTCAATATTTTAATTATTGCTTCTAAAATAAACGTCAAGGCTAGGTTTATCATGTCAATTGAAATTCTGTCATTACCCTCGGCCTTGGTTTTAATTCATTTGATAGCTTTCAGTGCGTCAACAGGCGTGACGACATTCAAGTAAAAACGTTCTTCTACACAGCGGGTGTGGGCTTTAATAAGAAACCATGTTTCGTTTTTTATTTCAGGAATAATACGTGTACAAGGAGTTGTGACATGAGCATTAAGTTCGTCAGCACTTTGATTGATTTTTTGGTTATAGTTTTTAGTGTCTTTAAACTTTACACCTATNAATGAGCATTAAGTTCGTCAGCACTTTGATTGATTTTTTGGTTATAGTTTTTAGTGTCTTTAAACTTTACACCTATATTTTTAACACTGCTCAATAAATGCCGCGGGCATGAGTTTGGTTATATAAAGCGGCGAGAATATGCAATCTTAGCCGTTCTAATGGTTTGGGTACACTGGTTTCTTAGTAAACAATATTTATCGAATCTCATAAATACAAGGATATAATTTTTTATATCCGCAAAGTTGTATTTACGAAAAGCATTATCCCAATCAGTCATTAAAGCTTTAATTTCCTGGGTCATCCACAGTGCCGGTGGACGAAAAACCCACTTTGTTTATTTCGGAATGTGCTTATCAATAACTTTGTATAATAAGGTGTTCACATAATTAAGTTTGTCATAAACTGTATGCAAATAATCTATGTTACTCCACTGTACTTCAGAAGCATCGTTAATAAATTGCGACTTGTCGATCCTTTTCAGATCTCTGAAGGTAAAAATGTTGGCTTACTAAGTGAGTAAGTTACATGTATGAGGTCGTGGTGAGATAAACCCGGCGCACTGATTTGTCCACACTGTAGGACATTGTCAGCTTTTGACGTGAATATAAGGTATAGCAGAGTGTCCGCGTTATTAGTATGGTGGGTTGCTTCAAGAGGACGGTATGCTAGATTACATGAGGAGAAGAGAAGAGTAAGGAGCTATGTTTGACATGATTTTGTTAAGANTCAAGAGGACGGTATGCTAGATTACATGAGGAGAAGAGAAGAGTAAGGAGCTATGTTTGACATGATTTTGTTAAGAGGTTGGTGTTGAAATCGCCCATAATCACTACATTATCATAACTAGGAAGTATCGTAAATAGGTCGTTTTCTAAGTCATCCATGGACCATATCTTAGAAAGTTTTTAAACGACGGCAATCAATAATTTTTGTGTTGAAATGTTTAATTCAAGAAATAATTACTCAGGTTTTACGCAGTAAGGACTAGGAGAGCTGCAGATAGCTTTAACTTTAATATCATTATGCACATAAAATCCCACCCCACCCTGTTTACCTTGTCGATCAACTCTGTATAAGTTATTACTCGGCAAGTCAACAAGTGAAGATGGGAGACTCTCCTTAAGCCATGTTTCCGACACTAATATTTCATGAAAATGTAAAGGACTAAAAATTGCTTTAAGCTCGTGAATGTAGATATGTGGCTGTAGATATGTGCCGTGTGGTAAGCTCTAGGATTGCGAGCTAGCCTCTGTGAGAGTATAGCACTGATGATTGCTGGGCCAGACGTGGCGACAAGTGGACCATTACTAATGCGGCTGTTAGCGGGAGGTCCAGAGGAAGTACCGTTAGCTGCGGGAAGTGTGACTGGCGAGTTGCACTGTGTTGTAGCGTGGTTTGGAGGAGGTCACGGGTAGAGCGCACAATTCTCGGAAAAAATTTGTAGTGGAGCTCAGTGTTACCAACTTGCTTTTTTATTATCGTCGATCATGGATTCGAAAAATTAACTAAATTATTATAACTAAGTGAGGAAGACTTACCATTGTATTCCATATAACAATGATGCAGGGCGACTGTGGTGATGTACATACAAGGGCTTGAGAACACATGCACACACATGCACACAAGCTTACGCACGTAATTAAACATAATGAAATTTTAGCACATGGCTAGCACCGGTAGATGGATTTACTGAATGGTAACAAGTTCCTGCATATTTGATGAGTAAATACGGTGGTTCGTGAGCAGAACAGCAATTCTCCCAACTTGTGTCCAACAGCTGCATGAAACAAATTTTTCTTTTGCTGATTTCAAGACACGCTGTCTATCCGCCGTCAGCAATTCGGTAATGACGATGGGCGTGCTCTTTGAGGCTCTTTTAGCATGGAATACCATGGAACGAAACTGGTAACTCACAAATTGCACAATGTTCGGTCTTCTGCCTTCTCTGACNAAAAAATTTGTAGTGGAGCTCAGTGTTACCAACTTGCTTTTTTATTATCGTCGATCATGGATTCGAAAAATTAACTAAATTATTATAACTAAGTGAGGAAGACTTACCATTGTATTCCATATAACAATGATGCAGGGCGACTGTGGTGATGTACATACAANGATGCAGGGCGACTGTGGTGATGTACATACAAGGGCTTGAGAACACATGCACACACATGCACACAAGCTTACGCACGTAATTAAACATAATGAAATTTTAGCACATGCCTAGCACCGGTAGATGGATTTACTGAATGGTAACAAGTTCCCGCATATTTGATAAGTAAATACGGTGGTTCGTGAGCAGAACAGCAATTCTCCCAACTTGTGTCCAACAGCTGCATGAAACAAATTTTTCTTTTGCTGATTTCAAGACACGCTGTCTATCCGCCGTCAGCAATTCGGTAATGACGATGGGTGTGCTCTTTGAGGCTCTNCGTCAGCAATTCGGTAATGACGATGGGCGTGCTCTTTGAGGCTCTTTTAGCATGGAATACCATGGAACGAAACTGGTAACTCACAAATTGCACAATGTTCGGTCTTCTGCCTTCTCTGACGGCCTGGTCAGCAGATCTGTTTGGCGTGTACGTGTGTATTTTTATATTTAAATCTAGCTTGACTTAGCACTTAAAATTCCCTTCTCCTCCTCCCCTTCCCCCAAACCCTTCCCTCAACACATACAAAACCAGCTAACCCCAGAGCTTGAGGAAAGGTATGTCAGTGAACGCAGTAACAAAAAATGCTTAAAGTCGATTCAAATAATATTTTTGTTTAAGGATAGCTAATTGTGTACCTCAAATGCATGTTTTATTACACAATGAATTTTCTTGCTCTTGAACCAACCAAATGTGCTGTGAATGCTACTACACATTAATTTAATATTTACGTAGTAACAAATAGGTACTATGTCGGCTCTCTGAACACATTTTCGGTTCTCAATCTTTGATGACTGTTACGTTAATTTTCTAAACAGGGACTGGGAAAGGTCACACATTGACCGTACAATAATGCCTTTAGCTAAACGTACGTGAATCGTAACAATGGCTCCATGAAGAGAACTCTTGGGTTTAAAATTTTTCAGCGAGGAGACAGCAAAGTACCGAGGAAACAGCCAAACACTGAAAAATTGTTGGGGGTTGTACAGTCAGGCAGTAAGTACATCGATACTTGTAATACGATCGCGGTACCACGCGGCAACATCAACAGAGAATGTAACTGAATCTTTACTACACACAGTTTAAGCTTAGAAATTAGCTGACTTTATAATTTCCGAGGCCTTCGTTTTGCATAAATAACCCTAGAGTAAACAATTCTACAGGATTCGCCCGTGGGCAAACGTTAACCGTGTTTAATTAGTAATTTTAAGGACTTGGCTTTAAATTTCTGAAAGTGTTGTTTTAAAATTGCGGTGCTTCAGATGGTAGGTCGTCTCGTTGGTCGCAGCTCGAGACATTGTCCTTACGCCACAGACTCTACTTCCACAGTGATTCTCTTAATATCTATAAAGAAAGGACTTCGAGAGTTCACCTACGCCACCTCAATATTGTTATGTTGTTCCTCGGAACTCACGCGCATTAGTAGCAACATTTAACAAGAGCTATAATTTAATCGTTCATTTATTAACTGTTCGACATAATACGATGATACGTCGTCACAGTGCCCTGTGTAGTTTCCGAAATGCGCTCCTCCAACAATGAATCGATTCCCAGTCATCCAGTTAGTTATCTGTTTCTCTTGACGCACACGGTGACTTAGATGTAGGTAGGCCCGCACAGAGGTGCGAGAGCAGGCGGACGCAGAATGCTTCGTGTCACATTTTTTAAGGAGCAGTGCTAGGTGGAAATTGTATTTTTAAAATGTGACATTTGTGGCAAATTTAAATAACGGCAAACAGCACTGACAGCGGTCTTTAAAATAACAGTGGTTTATAAATTGTAATAAAAAAATCATAAAATCGAATTATTGTGAGGGGAGAATGTAAACACCGTTGTTTGTCCGAGAAACCTGTATATAAGCGGACCTAAATGTGCGGAAAACAGTATTTTCTTCCCCACCATTACAGTAAGTTTAGTAGGATTGCTGACTTTATGGTTTGCATAGTATCGCTATTAACTATGAGTAATGATATCCAAACACATTTTCAGAGCATACTGATTAATGACGTTTTTAAAAAAATTGGAAGTCCTCGGAGAAAACCCCTCTTGTCTTCAGCCACATCAACGGGAAAGCTATTATAGGGTTTTCATGGTATACTGGGTACTTTTCAAAGCCCTGCTTAAGATCTACTTGTATACACATTGTGTACTCTGCCACCATATGCAAAATTAACATTACCATAAGCCTAGTCACTTTATTTATGCGCCGGTCAAGAGAAACTGCTAAATTATTAGAAAAGTTAATGTTTTACAAATTTGCTAATTTTTGTACTTACACGCATTCAAAAAACAAAGAGAAATAGATAATATCAGTATTGACACATGTTTATCTAACACTTTAAATTCACCGTTTAGAAATTAAACTAATTTTTCTTTGTAGTTGCCAACTTTACTGGGCGCATACTAGACATTTCACCCGTTAAAATAAATTCTGGTAGTGGCAGCGATATTTTTTAAAGGTTGATTTCTAAAGTGTTCAATTAACAGTGAACAGCTTATATGAGTCGGTAAGAACCTATTTTAAGCAAACATTAATCAGAGAGAACAACAACCATTTTGTCTTCGAGCTTTAAATGAACACTTCCGTATTGCACCTCCCATCATCAAGATTCATGACTTACACAACGTTCTATGCCACGTGCTAGGTCCTAAATCGCTTATCCTGCCAGCCTTACCATGTACTTATAATAAAGTGCCCGCTACTAAAAGTTCTTTCAGAGCATAGACTGAATGCGCAGCACTGTTGTGAGACTGGTACAAAAATATCCAGAGTGATCCTTCAACCGTCAACAGACCGCCTTGTTCCTGTTTGGGCGGCTGAAATTCTTTTCTGTACGCTTTCAAGGGCGTACTATAATGTATTCACGGTAACTTCAAGATTTTCTGAAGCCCTGCTAAATATCTACTTTCAGGGACCCGATTATGTATCCTTCCGCAGTATGTAAACAAAACATTGCCATGTGACACCTGTCAAACGTTTTGCAAACAAAAACAGTGCCATGTGGGAACTGTCAAATATTTTATTAACAGTGTCCATGTGGGAACTACCAACATTTATTTTTGAAGAGAAACAATGCCATGTAATCTTAACTGTCATATACTTTAATAAAATCTCCAAATGTCTAAAAAAAAATGCTAATCAATTTAGCAAAATATTGTAATACATACAAAAAGGTAGATTGAAGCATATATCGGAACT
>NQII01000104.1:763426-785533 GCA_002778355.1 Clitarchus hookeri | reverse complement strand
CGAGACGCCCACCAAGTTCGAGAGCAGTTCCAAGCCGCCAGCCGAGGGAATACAGCGCTGCAGTGTCAGATAAGTAGTTCTACACCGAGTGTGAAGAATCTTCCCCCCACCCCCCAACGACGCAAAATCGCCGCGCCAAGTATCACGTAATCTACGTACAGAAAAGGGAGGGAGTTTGTCTCGTGAGTTCATGTACCAGTTAACCTGTTCAAGCAACAATAAAACTCGATTATGTGAACTCACAAATAAAGTGTATGTTATTAGTAAATTGGACCTAGAGACAACAGTGTCGACGTATTCCTACGCCCTATCACCGAGGGCTAGCATCATGTGCTGGCGCCTCACGCCGCAGAGCAGAATCAATACCTACTTCCCAACTTCAGCATTTGGCAGGTATCAATTTTATCATCTGAGTGGAAAGACTAACTAATGCTGGAAACACCATCTCATTAGCTCAACTAGTAAGAAACCTATATCGTTTTCAATTTTGGCGAATTTATAGATAATTATCCTTACAGTGAGAAATCGATCAACAAATATAAAAAACTTGTTTNCCAACTTCAGCATTTGGCAGGTATCAATGTTATCATCTGAGTGGAAAGACTAACTAATGCTGGAAACACCATCTCACTAGCTCAACTAGTAAGAAACCTATATAGTTTTCAATTTTGGCGAATTTATAGATAATTATCCTTACAGTGAGAAATCGATCAACAAATATAAAAAACTTGTTTCTAAATATATTCTGACCCCCGTTTTTTCTCTTTTAAGTGTATCTATTAAAGCAATTAAAAAAACATTACACTTAAATAGCTGTAAGTTTGGGTCTACATAACTTTCTACACAAAAATGTGTGCGATAATTCCAGGTTTATGTATTTGGTTCAAAAATCATAACTTGCAAACTATTTGACCGATTTCAATAATTTAATCATACTTATACGTGTTTTGACAGTAAAAATGTTAAGAAATTGTATAACACAGATTGCACCAAACTTTAACAGCAGAAAAGTATTTTAAAAAATTTACTAATGGTCTTACTTTTGACGGGTACTGTACATACTAAGTGCTATTTCACGATTTAAATGCGTAAAAAGCATTAGAAAAAATTATTTTGGCACAGTAGGCCTGGTTAAGTAAACTAAATTGTGCATTGCAAATTATGTAATATATAGGCTTACCAACGCTCATGCAAACATGCGGGTGTAAAAATGCAGTAAGTATCTGTCGTTTATTAGTAAATAGCGCAGCATGGCATGAAAATACATATTTTAATACAGTAATACGTATTATTGCACGATGAAAAAGTTGAACAACGAAACTGCACAATAGTAAAGTTGGCTTACATCTTATTCATAATCGCATTAATGCAGAGTTTAAGAGTGTAGTATTTTCCTTTAAATAAAAGTATAATTAATTACAAATGTACATCGCCGATTACTTAAGAAATACAATAAAGAAATAATGAAAGTGTGAAAAGCTAAACAAAAGTAATAAAAATTAAATTCGTTCTTGTAATATCAGTGTTATAATAATTTTGCTGTAGTGACATCCGCCAAGTTTTCTAAGATTATTTATTGCATTTTCATCTCAAGGCTCACTTAATGGATACGTAAAAAGTGTTTGAGTGCCCTTTTTAACATCCCCATACGTAAATGATTTTGAAATTGTGCTACAGTGTGAATGTATTTGAATTATCTCGGTAACAGAGACTGTGCGGCCAAATTATAAGCTTAATTCATCATAGGACGCCGTTATAGCAAATAAATAATCCTTCATACAAGTTGGTCCAATAGATTAACGTGTGTCGTTACTATGTCTGTTTTCGATTATATAAGCATTTAAAAAATCGGCCTCTGTTCAGGCACTTATTACACATACATCACCACCACCAGCATAGCTGTGATTAACTGCAGAAAATCTTTGTCCATAAGGATTAAGCACAGTGGTTTCGGAGTTGGTCTAAGGACTATTTTCCTATTTTGTAGTCCTGTAAATGCAGTGAATGCTGATATTATTCACGGTTAGACATCACTGGGAATGAAACCCAATAACGTACACTGTAAATTTATTCTTGTTCTCATACAGAAAATCGTGTCGCTCAGCTGCCAAAATAATTTTTAGTACCTAGTCTAAGACTATAACACCTTCCTTTGTAATTAATACGTTACATGTATGCCTGTTGTACATTACGAAGATAATGCAATATTACCATGTTTTTACTTCGGGCATAAAAATGAAATTAAGCTAATCGATTGATTCTGGCAGAATATACATGCTGAAGTGCCTAAGTGAAAAGAAAAAAGTACTAAAGAAAATAAAAGGTTTCTGTAATGCAAACTACACAATTCAAAGCAATGTGCTGATTCACACGCTTGCCAGCGGCTGTTGGAGATTAAGACTAGCGCGGCGCGGTGGAATGGGACAGGTCCATACAACCCGAAATAAAAGAACCGCAACAGAATTGATCTATTTATTTAGCCAAGAGGCGGACGGGTTGTTTTGTCGCGGAGGGAGCGGGGGTTTACGGTATGATTATGACTGACGCTGAAAATAAAAACCACAGCGCCCGTATAGCAGTAGTATTTCCAAGCGGCACGCCACCGGTTAGCAGCATCCTTCATTACTTCCAGCTGCGCGAGCCAAAAATATCTTTCATCATTTAAAAAAAGAAGAAAATAATAAAACAGGACGAGACAAGAAAACCACTTTGACAATTTTTTTCTCCCGACAAATCTGGGACACTACATTTCTTGGACTTTTTGTGAGTATTTTAAAATCTCGCACTACCTGAAAAACTAACTAATAACTAAAATTTAGCATGGAATATTTTGAGGGACAAACGATCGAAGGAAAAATATATTTTCTTTTTATGAAGAACAATTTTTAAAGTACTGTAATGTATCTCCGTGGAAAAATATACGGGTATGGACTCAAAGCTGTAAACCACCAACTATTTGTAAATTCGTAATTTTGTCAATAGTATACACATAATTTTAAATAAAATTAGGTGTATTTTGCTAAAGTGGCGAATGAATTGCGGGGGTTGATTACAAAAACCTGACGAGTAAAAAATAGTCGAAAATCAGTTCGTGGCGCCATCTGTTTGTTGAGTAGGGGTAGCCACTTTCCTATATGTCCGTTCCTGTCAAAACCCCGATAAATCAGGCTGTAGAAGCAGCTAGAATGTGTGCGGTTCCGCAAAAACCCGACACGTCATGTGCGTTGATGGCAAGAACACGACCAGTCCTCTGGTTCACGCACATATTGTAGAGGGCTCTGCTTCATCATTGTGATAATGTCATCATGTCATCATTGCGACTCACAGTCAAGTCGACAGTGTGTGTTAATTTTGTTCCTGGTGAGTTTGTGGTAAAAAAAGCACATCACAGATTATTTGCAGCCATGTATGTTATGCACAGTGAACTTGGTAATAGTGATGTCGAGTGACGTCAATAGCATCCACTGTTATTGGCCAAGGTTTGTTATGTTGCCACGAATTATAAAACGAGCACACAGATGGCAATACGTGTCTTCCTTTCTTATGTTGTCGCATTCGGCATATATTATCTTACACTTCCATGTCATTGTAGAATGGGCCAACTCCTCTGTACATTGTTATTATTACCTGTTAGTTAGGTAACTAGTGAGACATTATTATGACAACAGTAATAATTTTCCTATTATTGGATTGCATCAGCGACAAAGATTATTGATAAGTGCCTGGTTTATTATTATATGTGCCAGATGCACCAGGCTACATTGTTTTGTGACAATTATAGAGGAAACTCGACACAAAATCCTGAATAACTTCATTTAAATGGCTTCCAAAAATGATCAAGTTGCTCATCTTTCTGGATTAATCGCGGTGCACGAAATTGTGCAGCATCGTTCAAGGACCATACTGCGTCGTACACTTACAAAATTAGTATGGACGGGAGGGATTTCAAGGTATCTCAAAAAGATAGACTCACAAGACTGCAAAATAGTTTGATAATGGAAGGGTTATATCATAAAGACAAACGTGGGAAACACGACAACAGGCCGAATAAAACGCCTGCAGCATTTTTTTATATGATTGAACACATCACATAAAATCATATCCCGCCAGGAAGTCTAACTACTCTTTGCGAGATAATCCGGACCGTCGTTATTTACCGGAATATCTAACTATCAAGGATATGCATGCAGAGTATCTCAGTTGGTATCGCATTATTGTTCCCTACAAAACCTATTGGGCTGTTTTTAAAACGTGCAATATTCACTTCGGATATCCTAGATCAGATACATGCAGAATTTGCGGTTCCTTGCAACAAGAACTTAATGCTGCTGAGACTGACAGAGATAAAAATTACCTGGAAAACCAAAAAATGGTGCACTTGAGAAAAGCCAAGGAGTTCTTAAAGTAAAAAAGGAGGTATATTATGCAAGCACAGCAAGGCCTGATAACTAGCTCAAATTTACCCCTCCCCCACATACCATCTAACGTTGTATCCTATTCACGACAACTGTGGTACATTGTATTTGGAGTACATGATTTGGGGGCTAACAACGTCACCATATAGGTACAGATATTTGGAACACGAGGGCAGAAAAGGACCTAACGAAGTTACGTCTATAATTTCCATCACATCAACAACATTTCGGCCAATGATCGTAAGGCAGAACTTGTTTTGATCAGCGATGGTTGTCCTGGTCAAAATAACAACAAAGCAGTGGTTCACTTCTTGTATTGTTTGGTTGACATTTTGCAAATATCTGAAAGAGTGACATACTTGTTCCCAGTTCGCGGCCACTTCGACCTACCTAATTATCAAGATTTTTCTTAGCTTTCAGCTCAAAAAAAGAAAAATTAAAAAGCTAAAATGCCAAAAACGTGGGATGAGAAGATACTTGGAGCTAGTGCTAAGCCTTCATGACTTCAAAGACATTAAGAAGAGCACTGACAGTATGTTCATGAAAACTCCTAAGCTACCTTTCGAGCTACAAGCAGTTCGTGCCATGCAAATCTCTNCTACCTTACGAGCTACAAGCAGTTCGCGCCATGCAAATCTCTTGGGATAATGCTTGTGTCAAATTTAGACACTCCTATCATAAACTCTGGACTTATCGTAAGATAATAAATAATGAAGAAGTTTCGTATGCCTACAGAAATGAACCTTCCTCCTGCTTATGTTCAGCCCCCGGGCTCAAAGCGGCGAAGATTCGAGACTTGAGAAACCTCATCCAATATTTTGAAGACCCCAACAGTCGTACTATGAGACCCTCTTGGGAAAACTGCAATCGTGTATTGGAACTGACAATGATGACAACAGTGATGTTTGTCAGGTTTAAATATGTTCTGCGAACTAAAACAGATGTCCAGTCATGTTTCATTCAATTTTTATTCCTGATAGTGATTGTGTATTTTGACCCATCATGCTTTTTTTTTATTGATTTCTTATTGGTGCTATTAATGATACAAATATATAGTTTTAAAAAAATACATTATTTTTGTTTACAGTTTTAGGTTATTACATTGACCTATTTTCACACTTACGGGATTAAATGTGTAACCTATGATAATCTGTTATTTCTGTCCACTTATTTTTTGTTCCACTGCAAATTTACTGTTTATATTATTGTTTGCGTGACAGTTCTATCAGAATTATTTGTTATTTAGTTACTCTATGTGCTTGTAATGTTTTCCAAAATTTTTATGTATTTTATTAATTTCAGTATTAGAGTCGAGTATGACCAAAAATTGAAATATATTCAGAATTGTTAATTAACTTAATGTTTTATTGCAGAATTTTACGATAGTAGTGTCAAACAGATTGCTAAAAGATATCCATTTAAATGTAAACACTGGTCAATAGTTGGCAGCTTAGTAGAATATGTAATATTTGGCAAGTGGATTTTTGGAAGGCTATGGCAAATTCAAACAGGACTGTGTTTAAAAATTATCTCTGTTCTTGGAACTTTTAAGTCGGTATATTGAATCCTGAAGCTCATCGAAAATAAATAGAAAAATGGTTATTTATTGTGGATCCGAAAGTCATTATTGAGGATATTATTTTATGCCGCCGGAGTGCGAGTGGCGTAAAAGAAGATTGTCCAGATAGTCAATTTGCAGAAAAGGGCTCTCTGAATTGCTGTATGTCCTGTCTTATAGAAATTAAATTGCTATCATGAACTGCTAGAACTTCTTGTTCCAGAACTACAGTTACAGATGAGTAAAGACTGAAATAAGTTGCAGATGGATGCAGCCCAACAAAATATGATTTCTCTGATGTAGTCTTCAAGAATTCTGCATTACCTTGATTCTACAGCTTTCCTTGTAAAGTTTGCCCACGCTTACTTCAGAAGTACAGGTCTAATGCATCTACCTAAATATTTTATAAATCTGAGAAGCCGAGGCAAGAAAAATTATATACTGATTAATGGAGTAGAACCAAGGGAAATACTTTTTTATTGGACATTGAATAATATTTTCCCTAGTGTGGAAAGACTAACTCACGCTGCCAAATGTCAACTGTATTTATAATTACATTCTGAAATGAGCGTTTGAGTATGATCTGCAGGTGTTATTTTTTTAAACATTGATTGCTTAAATGTTTCTTCACAAGAATTTCAATAGTAATGATTAAACGCTCCTCAATGATTTAACTGCTTTATTGGTTGGTAGTTTGCTCAGTAGTAGTATATTTTTATTATAACTATACGTGTTGATTATTATTGATCTCTTGTTTATGTGGTCATTCTAATACAAGTTATTATATTATTATTTTTACTGAAATATACAAGTTACCTATACGAAAAATTGGTTTATCAACAACTACTCCCTAGTAATCACACATGCTATACAGTATACATAAACAAGTATGTACCTGCCATATGTTTGACTTAGTCTGATTTTTCGTAGAATTCTGGCACAAACCCGACCAGTCAAACACATTTCCTCCCTACCCCAGCGAAACATTACATGTTCAAACCAAAATAAAACTACCAACATATTTATTGATGTTAAACGAAAAGGTGATAAAATAATGAGAATTTAAAAGCGCAGCATAACGAAGCTATGCAGTTTTTCGTGTTTTGTGAACAGTTAGTAAAAACTGACTTATCGGGTTTTTGTAATTAACACCTCCTGTTATAAACGCCTTTCGTGCGTTGTTTATCTTTTTAGCATCACTTCATATTTCTCCCCCCATTTCAATCAATATTTCAATCCGTTGTGGAGTCAATACTGGTTGTTTTTATGGTGGAAAGTTCCCGTCCGGAGAGACGAACTTATTCCTCGGAGACACGAACTTATTCCTAACGTCAAAGGCAATTTAAATGAAAGTGTATAATAATAATAATTATTATTATTCTCATTGTGCAGCGTGATGAGTCATCATACCGCAAGGCAAGTCAGAATCGTAACGTAGCGAGTCAGCAATTTGGGACTCCAGTTTAAGGCACTGCAACAGCAATCAAACACACAAGCTCTCGAAAACGATTCAGGCAACGTATCAATTGGCACTTTTCGTTAATAAAAACAGTCACGTTATCCATTTTGTCTGCAAAATCGATTACGTATTTTTGAAATTTGCGTTTTGCGTATCGTCAACTTCGAAGCTTACAAATTACCGAATACAAATTGCGAAATCGCCGTCATATTAGTTCTGCCAACTTTGAATGTAAACTGCATATACAGCATAAGTTGTAATAAATGAATGCGATCATACACTAAATAACTAATTAGTAAGGGCATACGTCAAAATATTCATTAAATCAGTTTTTTTTCATTATCTTTGTTTATTTATAGTTTCATGTATTCGTCAGTTTATTCCTAATGGCTTGAAATGTTAAAACTACGTTTACTATAAAAACTCCGGGGTTTGGATTTTCAGATAATTATTTCACATTATTATGGTATCAACCCAATCGTGGTGTACAACCGAACCAATTGGAACACAGTCTCAAGCTCGCTATGGTATTTATACAATGTTTTGCGCGTGCATGTACAACCATAAACAAATATTTTTTTTTACAATTTTTAGGCAAATTTTTGACAACCCAGTTAAATATTTGTATTCGACTTCCATGACCGAAGTCGTTTAAGTATTTTTATTATTTGGACTTTGCGTAACCTAGCGGGAGATGAAATAAAACGGAGATTTAATAGTTTAGTAGTATCCCCTCTAATATATATATAGCGCCAAATTTATAAAGCTTTAACACCAATAAATGTAATGTGTCAGTACAATCCCCGAGCCTCTATGAAACACCTTAACAACTGCTTTAGATCTTCCACTCTTCTGGTCCCAGCACCTAGTTGTAAGACAGCACTATCTCTCACATTCCGCCCAGTTCTGCCGAAATAAGATGTTGGTATAGTTCATTTCATATAAGAAGGCCACTTTCTGACAGTCAGTGAGTGGCAACTTAATATATTGAAAACAAATAACCTGCCATTTACAAAATCCTGTATCAGCTGATGCACGAACGAACAAAAGTTAATATTACGTTGGCTATTCTGAGAGCAGTGCCGAAGCACATCACACAAGCAGAAGATACGCGGATAAGAAAGAGTTCGTAGACTAATTAATACATTTTATTTTACGTGGTCATAAAACAGCAGTTTTTAGTTTTAGAAACGAAATTTCGTGATAAAATAGTAATGTATAGGTGTTCAAAATGAGATGCACAATAAAACGATACGTATCCAAATGTGACGAAAAAATCCAAAGTTTCCAGACTCTCAAACCAGGTGCTGCCATCTTGTGAGTTAAAAGCGCACCATCATTTGCAATATGCCCTTCCATGCCATCTGTTATCCATATCCCGAACTACACCCAGAAACATATTATAGATTTGTTGTTTAAAATAACGTATTCACGCGCATATACAAATAATTTTATTTTCCCGCGAGCTCTGTATAATTTTTAAAGTAACATATATTTCGTGTACCGCGTTTATGAACGACCCTACACACGTCCACCAAGCTCCGTTTACGAATGCAGCGCCACCCAAGCAGTTCACCAATTGCCACACGTAGCAGCACCTCCTGGACGCGCTGACTCGCCGCATCAAAGCCTATTCTTAACACGCCTGTTGATGGCGAATGGATACATAAACGAAAAGACACGGCGATTGTCAACTGTCAAGAATGTGGCCTTCTTATATGGTACACAGTATACAAGGTAAGAACGAATGGATAAATAGTTACGGTTTAGTTCGTCATTGTTTGAGATTCTAAACAACAAATGCACGTGTGTCAGCAAGGTAGTCTGTATTCAAATACGAGGGAGGTTTCAATTTTATTGNAAGTAAGAACGAATGGATAAATAGTTACGGTTTAGTTCGTCATTGTTTCAGATTCTAAACAACAAATGCACGTGTGTCAGCAAGGTAGTCTGTATTCAAATACGAGGGAGGTTTCAATTTTATTNGAGATTCTAAACAACAAATGCACGTGTGTCAGCAAGGTAGTCTGTATTCAAATACGAGGGAGGTTTCAATTTTATTGACCAAATCTCCACACTCATCGTGTTATTCAAACCTTCGTAAATTACGATTATTTTAGATTAGAAGTAACGTATAACTTTTAGTAAAACAAGTACATATCGTGTGTTGCTCAATACTTTGTATCGTAAGATTTTTTATATTATAATTAACTTATCAGAAATTCACACATATATATTTGGACCTTCCTAACTAATCCTGCAAAGAAGTTATTTGTTTGCTCGTGTTACACGGGGGGAAATAATCTACATTATGGCTCTCGGTGTGCAGATTTTCTTGAGCGAGTGCGAACTTTATTATTTAAAACGTATTTAAAGTGGAGTCGCTTAAAAATCTGGATTCAAGCTCTTGATAAAACAAATGGACACAAGAGGAATTCAACACGATTCATTTGATTATACCACTTATTATTTTCCCTCCCTTTTTTCTTTTAAGCATAGAAAATGTTTTGCTATACATTTGCAAAATCATCTATAATCTACATCTTGAAATAACATTTTTGACAAATTTGTTACGAGTTATTTTTGAGTTTTAATTACTTTTTTTTTTCTTTTTAACTCAACTGCCCTTTTTAATGAGAAAATTTCCACGGTTCGGCGCTGTGTAGTTGGAATGCTGGCAGCCATATTCCAGAAATATAAACTGGCCAAATGTCCGAAACTCTTCCAACAAAAAAATAATGAATGAAATATCTGGAGTAGAAACTGTAGATACTCCACCCGTACTGCTACAGTTCCATTTACTGCAACTGTTCCCATGTTTCTAGCTTATCAAGACAGAGTATTGAAGACGTTTTCTTTTTTTAAGTGCCACATTATCTAGCTTGCTGCGCATTCGCAAGTACAAAAACTGCGACGAATTATAGGACGAGTAATATCTGCCAAAGTATCGTTTTAGTGCCCATTCACTCCGTTGAAGTAACACTTGTTAAGAGTTTATTTTTCTCAACAGCTACTCTTTGTTACGAACAAGCTTTTCAGCTAATTCGTACTTGAAAGTTGCTAGGGGCGTAGCTCAATAATGACTCATGATTCGGTAGAGCACANATTCGTACTTGAAAGTTGCTAGGGGCGTAGCTCAATAATGACTCATGATTCGGTAGAGCACAACAGTATCTGATGACGTTTATTAACATTAAGCTTTTAGAATAACTATTTATGTTACCATTAATCGGGGGAGCTTTACATTGAATTTAAGATGATTCATTATTACATTTAATTCACGCCATTTTATTTCAACCTAACTGGAAAGTCATCACCTTGTTAATGTTGCCGGAGGCTGATTCTACGAGATGGTTAACGACGGCCGGACACATCCATCTTCCTGGTCTGCTTCGCTGGTCGGGTCGACGCCCAAAGGACAAAATACGAAAAGATGCTGTTCCGGGTGTTACGCTGGCCTATATCAAGTGCGTGGTTCTGCGGCCCCACTTAGTGACCAGTGGAGGGGATTTCTGCAACTGTCTTCTTTCGCAAGGGTCGACGACCAAATGGTGGTGTTTTAATCCTGCTCGTTTCCAGGTTTAATGTTTGAAGGTGTGATCAGGCAAGCCGTTCAGCTAACACCGGATCACACCATAACATCGTGCGTCTTTATTTTTAACTGTCTATATACGGGCGATCGGCAAGGCCTGCCATGTAGAGGTGAAACAGCATTTTTACATTTCAGGGAAACTTAATTTTCATTTCTTGCTGCAGTCCATAATCTTGCCAATGTAAATATAAATGTGTATATATACCATATTACCTCTACGCATTTTTTTTACTATTTAGTATTTAAATGTAATAAGTTATTTTATTTTTAGCTAGCTACTACGTTGTCAGGCCTATGGATGCCTTATATTTTTCCAATAAAGGAATATATTTTCTTCACTACTCTGTACGAGTTTTGTAAGCGTTATCCACAGTCTTTCAGGAAGTTTTTTTTTTCACCTACGCAGCAGAAAAAGAATAACTTTTGAACCATACAGTTAAACATGAAACTAATTTCAGGAGCTAGATTGTTTCCATAAGAAACACACAATTTCTCCTAAAATTTAATACTCTAGCTAACTACGTTGGGCGAGATGATTTTTTGCTAAAATTGTAGGTTTAAATAATATATACCACTTGAATCGCCTTACAAATACCAGTAGGCCAGTCGTAATTTTGGCAATCTTTCTCGGTAATTCACATTTAATATACCTACTATCGCGTTCAAACTTGTGTCACGATGTTGGTGGCATTACAAAATACATTTTCTGACGATTTTACAGCTGTGTTTTGGATTTACATTTTTAGGAGATAAAATTCTAACACTACACAGGTGTTAGCAGTGACAGCAGACAAACATCATATAATCAAAATAAAAGAAAATAAGAGATAATATTTCCTCGTTTTATCAAGCCAGATATTTCATTATAGATGTGTGAAATAAAAATGATGGCGAATATTTAATACATTGCAAATAGCATCAGCTGTACCACGTCACCATATAATGTGTGGGCCGGGAATAAAAAATATACTATATAGATACCTCTAAGAAGGGCTTTATCAAGCATCGTGAAAGATGTGTAAATATAAAGCCAATTCCTTGTTGCTTAGTAATAACATAATTCATGGTACTGAGCGAGCTTTAATGTTGTGTAATATGCCTGATTCTCATTCAAAATATCCGCGGCCTTTATCACCCCTGGCTACGCTGAATTCTGTTTTTCTACTAGTTCCCCATTCTTATTCTGGGCGAAAATTAAATACGTTTCCTTTAGGCCCGTTTACAATTGAAGACCTTACAAAAAAAATAACAACTATTTTTAACTTTATCATGGAGGGTCCGCAGCATTGTGTCCAAGCAGCGATTGGCCGCTGATTTTCTTTGAGAGTAATTCACTGCACATGTTTACAGCTTTAGGCTTGTTTATTACACATTTGTTTACCGGCAACAATATATGGTGTATATCTACATATGTTCGTTATAATTAATCGCAAATTTGATACAAAGTTAATTTTAATAAATATAGTTTTTTTTTCCCCGTGTGTGGATGAGTTTGTTGTGGTTTACATGCTTAATTTACTTAAAATTATATAACCTGCCCATACAAATTCATTGTTTAGCAAGGATTCTAAAGCCGTGCTACAATTGAAATACCCACAACCGTACCAATAACAGTAAAGGTTGAATACAGTCTGAACAAATCTGCAATGGTGCTTGCTACAATCATGCATTACATTACCCGTATCCACTGCTATCGTANGAATACAGTCTGAACAAATCTGCAATGGTGCTTGCTACAATCATGCATTACATTACCCGTATCCACTGCTATCGTATGACTGTATGGCAAGTTGATGTAATTTTAACTATCATTTGTAAAAACCTATAAGTAGCGAATCAAAATAAAAATTCACTCGTATTACTACACATGTCAAATTTATTTTCACGAAACTAAACAAACATTTGTTTACAATTATTGGTTTTCCCTTTGCGTGTTTNCTACACATGTCAAATTTATTTTCACGAAACTAAACAAACATTTGTTTACAATTATTGGTTTTCCCTTTGCGTGTTTCTTTAGCACGTTGTTTATGGAGATGAGAATTGCAACATCTACAATAATTCCCCCGTGTCCATCGCAACTGCTCACCAACAAGATGTTTAGATAAATTATGTTTAACAAGTCGGCCAACTTACTCAAGAAAAAAACTTAGCAAAAAGTTTTTGTTTGAAAGTGAAATCCTATCGGCCAACAATCGAAAACATTCTGTTTTTATTATGTCAATTGTAGCACAGGAATTTTGTTACGTCGGTGCAAGTTATTATCTGTTATGGATATGGTTANTGTTTTTATTATGTCAATTGTAGCACAGGAATTTTGTTACGTCGGTGCAAGTTATTATCTGTTATGGATATGGTTATGGTATTGGTTATTTCGATTTTAGCACGGAATTACATCTGGACATCTCGGTCCGAATGTAGTACTTTAGCGACTTCGGTTATGGAAGTGGAATACAAATATTCAACTGGGTTGTCAAACATTTGCCGAAAAATAAGATAAAATTTTTTTTGTTTATGTTAGTACATGCACGCGAAAAACACTGTATAGTTTCGAGATTATTAGTTCATTTGAGGTGGTTAAAAAAATCCTGAGGTAAAATTTTAACAGAATACCGACATCTTATCAATGGATAATTACTACTGATAGTGCGATAAAATACTCGCATGGACCTCAGAAGACTCCTATGAAAATCGCTCACATTGTGAGGCACAGTTTGATGATCTGCTACATAATCGCATTACGGTGAATTTCGCCCGCCTCATCAGTGCAGTGAGGAGCTGCAGCAACCAAAACCATTCCTTATTATGTGTGAGACGTGCTTAGATGACGAGCAAGGTTTAGCTCAACGACGCGACGCTCCAACAAAACAGGTTCCAATGTTTTCGGGCGCCTTGATGTTCCCAGTTGCCAGCAATAGTAATAAAACAAGAAATATCGCCGTGAAGAGAAAAAACCCCAGCTTAATTAACTATCTTCGTGGTCTTGGGATGCATTTTATATTTTCTTTTTTCAGAGCACCGGAACTCGTGAAAACATCAAAATTGGCGGACTGGCCTCTGAGTTTTCTCGACCGCTTCGCTGGCGAAAAAAAAATTGAGATGATCGTATTTTCCCAAGATTTCCGTCAGCCGCAGGCTGTCTGAATGGTGAACCTCCACACCTGTCATGAGACGTGAAAGTCGTTCTGCACGTTGCTGAATGCTGTAGTCCGAACAAGCGTTCCCACGTTTACCGAGGGGATCAGGAGTATTAAACTGGTACTGTACTTTTAAAGTGGTGACCCGTTAGAGAGGCGTTTTTGTCTCGTTTGATAGCTAGCTGACCTATGTATAGTGGGCCAGGTAGCACTACCCCAGAGATACAGGATGCAATTTTGTTTGACCTTGGTGAGTTCATGAGTGCCAAATTATTTGCTGTGACTGTTAGTATAATTTCACTGAGTTTAGAAAAGGCAGTGATAAGTGTCTCAACTTGTTGCAGCGTATGCAAGCTTCTAATATGTATGCAATTCTTGAAATAAAATTATTTCCATTTCTGCCAAGAATATTTTCCTAAATAGTAGATTAACCACCCTGACAGTATTTATGTAGTAGCAGTGTCATAAAATGTTTATACAGATTACATAACTGTTACAATCAACGGTACCCATACAAAAAGTTTTATATTCTACTGTATAATTTAACTGTTCCAGGGACTTCATGTAACCAATTAAATAACATAATCAATTTCAAGTATGTTACGTTACCTAAGCCGTAATATAAGTGCAACAATAATACTTCCATTGATATATTTTCTCAAAAATACTCATAAATTTGCATGGAATCATTATTATAATTAAATCACAACTCTTTCTTTGCAGAAAGAATTACAAGTTTGAGATGAAATTAACAGTAATAATAAAGTATAAATCGCAGGATTACTTATATAAAAGTAGTATGTAAAATTATTTGAAGTTGCCGAATTATTTAATGTGTTTATTAACATACTTTCGAATTTCAAGAAAACTGCATTGAACTCTTCCTCAATGTCATTTTAATTAGAAATAAATAAGGGAAAAATTAATTATAAAAGAAAATTATAACAAATTTACATTTCAATGCACTACATATAATGAATTTAATCAGTAATGTTAATTATAATGTTTAGGGCCATATTTTAGTTATAAGATTTGCCCACAAGTTATCGTTTTTAGAATGACGTACTTATACTGTTTTTCTATGAGTTTACAGCACAGCCGTGAACACGGGACATAGCTGGAGCCTGACTGAGTATTCGATTAAGCAGTGACGAAACCCTAAGCACCGCGCCACGCTGCATTTCCCAACGTAGGTCTGACGCAATGACGACGATCAGCAAATCCCTACTTAATGCGCGCCACTGCTCCCTGTCAGGGCTAAGGTAAACAACGTAGTCACACTTTCCACACACTCGCACCCGGCGGGTAATACACAAACACAAACACATCAGCGCTTTTATACATACACACCAACACCACTCCACTTCATTATAGTTTGCACTTAAAAACAAAGCATATTAGTTAAGAGAATACATTTTCCTTTACCATCTTTGTTAATTTATTCTATTATTATTAAATGTTATAGAAAAATTTACAAATAAGTTGTCGTGTAATGCATTTTGGAGTAGAAGCCTCTCTGACCCCCTTCGCGAGCGCCTACTCGTTGACACGTGTCGCGAGGCACGTGGACAGCCAGAACAGATCGCAGTTACACATGTCAAGGTTGTGCAGAGTAAGAGCTGGCATATCGCAGGAGCACCCGGAAAGTGCTACGTAAATACGTAGGAAAGCGGGATAAATTGCAGAGCCAAGCAAGAGCACGTCTAGCTTCACGCCTGAGAAAACGGCTGACCAATTGAAAGTGGGGGCCACTCCTACCACCCTTGTAGTCAAACCGCGGAAAAATAAGCTGAGATGGTAAATTCAAGGGGCAGATCACCACATCCCGCCCCCGAACCTTCACGAACCACGGCACGTGGCTAAAGGGTTTTGTACTGAAGGCAACCACCTCCCCCCTTCTCCAAATAAGAGAGACACATGCAGACACTTAGGGAGGGAGACTGGAGAGCATATAAGCCAATTTACGAAAGAAGAGGGTCACAGTTCATTATCACTGCGCTGAGAGAAGAGTTGCATCAAGGAATCGCGAGAGGACTTCAGAACGAGCCCAGAACAGCAGTCATGGGGAGACGGCACCAAATGCGGGCCTTTTCCAAGGCCGCCCACATCTCCGGAAGTCATCCACAGCTGACATCATACCAGCAGAGTTAGGTATCAAGTCGCTGCCCCGAAGGGCCCCTCCCCCTCCTCCATGCAGTCGACCACAGTTAACTCGAGTTAGCAAACTTAGAGTACCACACCTCGGAATTGTTTCTGTATGTTGTTTTGTTTAAACTCGAGACAATATATTTATCCAGTTAAGTGAAACATCAAAAGACTACCTTATTGAAATACCCTCAACCTTCAAGGTACCTTATAGTCTGTGCCCCCTATAAACCATCCTGTATTCCACAGGTGGGAAACAGCGTCAAAGTAATCACAGAAAATATAAAACAGAGCTGCGTCTTATATATGTTTATGACTTACAGTAAGAAAAATACAGTATTAATATTTACTTCACAAAAAAAATGAAAAAAAAAAAATTGTAAAATCAAAAGTTAGTTTATACATCCTCTAACATAGTCCGAAACAAAATAAGTTTAAGCAATTATATATAGACCGGAGTGCTCCAAATATATATTGCATGGTTATCAAACTTATTTAATACATTTTATATAGGACTACCCAATACGATTACAAAAAAAATGCTTAATAATTTTCTATAAACTGATGATAATGAAATATATGTGATTGTTATAGGTTCATAAAAACTAAGTTTGATTATTCTATGATGTACAGGCATATCCGCAAACGTTCAATATGTTACAGAAAATTTTATTGTTGTAAAATATTATGCTATTTAGGCTACTAAACTGAACAATACGCTGAATAGTATGGATATTATGAAAATAAGTTAATAATGCTATAAACAAATTATGAATTTAATTTTGTATATTGTGTTAGTTTTAAGTTAGTGTAAGTCTCCATACAACCTTCCCAGGCTTGGTAATGGGAGGTCTAGTGCAGCGGCACGACTTTTGTTCTTTTATTTTAATTAAAGTCAAGTTAATTTTTACGAAAAAAATGTTTTTACATACTACATTAGACAATATTAAATTGGTAAATCAATTATCCACCTTATGTAATAGGTTAAGGTTACATTAAATCCGGACTTTTCGCCAGGATTCTGCTTGAAGTTTGTACGCAGTCCCTCTACCATCTGATTGTCATTTATTCTCAGTCCACTAGGTGTGAGGATTCCTTCACTTTTATGACATCAGTTTTGAGTATATTGTCATTTGGTCACAATGGCCCTTTTATGTTTACTATAATTTCGTAAGTATCTATCATTTATTCATTCGCCCACCATTTTCGTTACACCCAAATGACTCACATCAGTCATTGTCCTTTAGGCAGATTTACGCCTTTTGGTCTCACGTATTATTTTTTTTAAGATAATGCCGATAATGTTGTAAATTTATGCTTCATGTTAGTCGTTTTTTTTNTGGTCTCACGTATTATTTTTTTTAAGATAATGCCGATAATGTTGTAAATTTATGCTTCATGTTAGTCGTTTTTTTTTTGTGCTATGCGCATGGATTACGTTTTACTGATTTACTGTCACTTTAGGGGTTTTGCTTATGTTCGCCACATTTAAATTATTGTTCCTTTTGTATTAATTATTTTTCCGAGAAGAAGATTTANAGGGGTTTTGCTTATGTTCGCCACATTTAAATTATTGTTCCTTTTGTATTAATTATTTTTCCGAGAAGAAGATTTACTATCCGACACAACAGATGAGCTGATACAATGACTGGAATGTTGATCAATTCTTAACTGTAATCGACTCTCAAGAACTCGCTGTTAAGAGCCGCCCAAATCTCTTCACTCACTTTGTGGTTATGACTGTATAATTTTATAGTATTCATGGATTGTTAAAAAACTTTGTGAATAATCTGTGTTGAGAATCACATGGTTTGCGCATGCGTAGAAACCAATATTTTTTCCACACTTCGGATGAAATGTAAGATCCCACGATGCTTCTTCGGATGTGCCGTTCATGTGGAAGCACGACACAATTGTGTCTTTATAATGGACACCTGTGTGCACGCGTCAAGCACTGCGTACGGCGTAGCGCGCGCCTTGGGTCAGCATAAGGTGATATTGTGTACTATATTGGCGGGCAATGACGTCACAGTGTGCGCTCACGCGGAGACATGACCGAGCTGTCAGTCTAGGCGTGATTCGAGTCTTGAGCTAGCCAGCGCGCGGTGCGGATGTGAGGCCTGGCGGCATGGGTGTTTGACAGCCGCTGATGCGAGCAGCGATAACCGGGTGTGCGGTCTTACGAACTGCCGCGAGGCTTGGTGTGTGAGGCCGCCAGATTAACTTGTTTCGTACGGTCAGGATAAACTCGGGTGTGCAACAGCGAACGAGCGGTGCTGTCGCGATGTACGAGTACGTGAATTTGGTTTTGAAGACCAAATATAAGGTGGGTTGTCATAGAACTGTGGGCTTCTAAGATCGTTGTGCTGTGAACGAGACTTGCGCCCCGATACCGTCGCGCTTATGGGTAGACTCAGTGCGCGGATTGACGGGGTAAAGGTGTGACGAATTTTCCTAATGAGAAATATACTGCATGAAAAAGACGTCTGCGGCGAACCGACTTGGGTGACGCCACGGCCAGCTGCTGTGGTCGGTCGGATTGCGCCGTCCGATGAGGTCCGTGAACACCTTTGTGGCAAAGGTTGTTTTCCACAAAGAACTACGACATCATAAACCACGTAACATCCAGCTGATTCGTTTGGTGTGCACACAGTGTGCGAGTGTGTTTGAATGCGTATTTGGGATGTGCACACAAGTCAGATGACTGACTACCGCGACAGCTTGCAAAGTTTTTATTTTAAAGTTTCATGTACTGGTTGCAGTAAAGTCCATAAGGAAAAGCGAGTAACGTTGTGGAACAGGAGAAAATTAACTGTAGGCGCTGCATAATTGTGGTTGCTATGCAATGCGCGCACTTGACGTTAATGTTTGAACTGTGGCCCCGACTTAGTAGAGGTACGGTTGTGTTCTAGGATTTGGAAATGCAAATTACAGTACGTAAATTTTTAATGGAACTTGTGGTAGAAGGGAAGATCCAGTGTGGTTTACTGTGTCAACAGAAATAATTCTCTACGCGAGTCAAGTGGTTTTGTGAGGTTATGCTGCATTTTAGAATAACTGAAATTTTAATTAATGCAGATTTTATTTATATTTTTGAGTGAGCTTTTATCCAATTTTGCAGTGGTTGCCGGTGGTTTTTATATTAATCATTGTGAGAGTTGAATATAAATTTTGCGCTGTATAATCGTATTTCAGATTGACACTGATAGCTGTCCAACTATGTGCGAGCTCCACAGTAGCGGCAAATTTGAATTTTGTTTTGCTAAGTGTGATTTGAATCTAAAATTAAAGGAGCATATGTCCCAGAATTGTTGTGGGTCAGGTATTGTAACCCAGTATTACGAGTGTTGAACTTTATGGTACCACCGATGAAGTCAATACCAGTTATGGCCACTCTATATTTATACTCTTATGCGAGACAAGCAAATAGCATATTGAGAGCATTCTGTATGATAATACTGTACTAGTGGGTTTTAGTGAGTAACGAGTATTTACTGTATTGTAGTAATATAGACACGCAAGCGCTTCTCATCTATGTTGTGTTGGTGCATTTCATTGTATGTACTGTTGAAACTATANTAGTAATATAGACACGCAAGCGCTTCTCATCTATGTTGTGTTGGTGCATTTCATTGTATGTACTGTTGAAACTATAGTTAGTAAACGGGTCGTAAAGTTTCTTGGTGAGTTTTATTGGACCCTGAGCTTTCATAAAATAAAGTCACATTCCAGAAAAAATATAAATACTAACTGATCCACACCACAACAGAGACGGGTCATGGACAATCGCAATTCAGCAGTGGGCAATGTGCCTTTTCCGTTCTTGGGCCACAAGTCATTTCACGAGCACTGGGACTGCAGCACCTCTCTTCGCTTCTTGGTTCTTAATTCCATAACAACCGTTATTATATCATAATCGTGATCAGAAAATTACCTCTTCGACGCATTCATGCGGAAGCTGGGGCTAATAGCCGCAACTTAAAAATGAGTGGAGATTTTTTGAATACATCATGGAGCGTGGTAAAAATTATACGAACCATAAAATTTAGGCCTTGTTAAGAAAACTGAAAATCTGCATCAGTCGAGTACTCAGTATCAAGAAAAAGTGGAAATACTTATTTATTTTTAATTTCAAAATTACAAAAGTTTACGAACTTAACTGAGTCATTCATAGGAGCTTCTATATTAATAAAACTGATAACACACGTATGCGTGCTTTCACACATATGCACACACACGTGCCTTGTGTTTCTGCGCAAGTTTCCATGGCGAACAGAAGTTTGGTGAAGTATGCAAGCGGTTGTCCTCGAGCTCATGATGGGAGAGACAGTTATTTATTTTCGAATAAACACTCTACAGAAGACATCCGTGGCTATGACCAAAGCGTTAAATTGGGGGTTCAAATAGCGGTTTGGAGTTAAGATTAGTTCAGCCCCCCTTCGATCAGCCCACCCGCATAGAAACTGATTTCGTAATAATCTAGTCATAACGTCCTAATTTAGAGCAACTAGTTTTCCGAGGTATTACGAAGACTCTTTTTCGGCATTATGGATATGCATTTATTTGAGGGTTTCTACTTTCACTTCGAATGTGTTTTTTTGTCCGCGTGCTCGTTTCTTGTAAGGCAAAATGAATTAAGGGTACGGTTTGCTGCCAAATGTTCTGCTCGCCACAATGTCATTCGTTCCTACTTCTCCCAAATGTAGAGCGCCTGATGCTCTGACTCTTCATATACGGCGTCATGTCATGCCGATATATTGTTATCGCCTCTCTACAATTTTATAAGGCTATGGTAGGCCATGAAACCTTAATTGTAAATTAAATGTAAAAAGGCAACTGTTTCTATAAATTGGGATATTTCGGTGGCTACGCACCACGGCTGGTTAGGGCGTTGGCCACGGAAATTTTTGTTATTTTANGTAAAAAGGCAACTGTTTCTATAAATTGGGATATTTCGGTGGCTACGCACCACGGCTGGTTAGGGCGTTGGCCACGGAAATTTTTGTTATTTTATATTTGTATCATACATTATTTAACATGTAGACATTACCTGTGAATAGCTCTTCCTCGGGTAAAATTTTTTTTAGAGCGAACGGTTTCTGCAAAATGACATATCAAAGTCAAAATTTTACTGTTTTTGTAATGTACAAATANATTTTTTTAGAGCGAACGGTTTCTGCAAAATGACATATCAAAGTCAAAATTTTACTGTTTTTGTAATGTACAAATAAAATAAGCCAAACTATTAGCAGAAAATTTAGATGGGCAACTAAAAGAGTTTGTCTTAATTCATTATAAGGTATGTTTAGCGAACGTTATTTTCTAAAAGTTATGGGGCAGTCACAAACCCAAAATGTGAAAGAATTTTCTTATTTTCAGCAATTTTTTGAAAATGCAAAAATATTTATTTGAACAATTTTATATGCGTCTTGTAGCTGTAGCCATATTCTTTTAGTTTGAATTATCTCATATATTTATGGTTTTCATTATTTGTACATTTCTGCAACAGTTAAATTATGATTTTGAAATGTATTAATGCAAAAACTATGCGCTCAATTTTTTTTTCGCAGAGAAAGAGTATTTACTTGACGTGTGACGTCTTTTGGAATAGAAACCTTGCTGACGCCCTTTGCGAGCGCCTTTCAGTCGACACGTGCCACGAGGCAGGTGGTGGATCGCAGTTACACGTGTCCTGCGGCTTAGGCCTTCCCTACAACCCTCCCACCCCCCTTCGCCTCTAGCAAGCCCGTGAGATCTGTTGAGCGCAGAGGTTTCACGAGATATAGAAACGCAGTTCGCCT
>NQII01000104.1:752313-763301 GCA_002778355.1 Clitarchus hookeri | reverse complement strand
CAGTCCAGTGAGACGGCAGCACCTGCAGGCCTTGCCGAGGCCGCCCATCGCCGGAGCTCACCCTCCACAGCTGACATCATACCAGACCCCTTAACCTTCAGGCATCATATAGTCTGTGCCTGGAGGCATTAACTACGACACTATAAGCCACCCTGTCTTCCACAGTGGCATAGAGTCAAGTTAAATTTGGCGCACGACTGTGGGGCTTAGACAAGCCCACGTCAAGTTAATTTGGCGCCCAGAAGTGGGACCCAGCGCTATTTAGTGTAGCATACCTCATACTGATCATGTCTAAAAGTTGAACAGTACATGGTACACATTAAAAATAACACATTTGTTCATGGCCAAGGCCCTAAATATGTAAATCTCGATATACGGGAATTCATATGAACCACAGGAATCTAATATTTTATCTTATACGAGCATCTATCGTGGTTTTGAACGACCACCTATTCTGTTTTCTTTTTAACAGCAATCTGTTAAAAAAAATATTTTATTTTCAATGTATTTTAGGGCAGGGGTGCCTTATCTAGGGACAGTAAGGGGCCCCCCTAGTTGTCAAGCGGTTCTCAATGTAAGCAGTTGTGTCTATTCTAATTTTTAAATCAACTTTTAA
The DNA here is from genome assembly GCA_002778355.1 of Clitarchus hookeri. Lineage (NCBI taxonomy): Eukaryota > Metazoa > Arthropoda > Insecta > Phasmatodea > Phasmatidae > Clitarchus > Clitarchus hookeri. The sequence continues at coordinate 762,685 of NQII01000104.1, read as the reverse complement.
ATAATTCAATGAAAATCTTTTTTTCAGAACAGAACTGAAAGTAGGTATTTTGTTATCAATTTATAAATGTTGTTATCGAAACATAAATGTGGTCGTCGAAAAGTGTCAAAATAAGCAAAAAAGTCCGTAGGTAACCCCCAGCTTACGATATTTCATCTTTTGTAAAACAGCATTTTAAACTATAGCGTCAATGCTATATCTTTTCTGAACAGATTTCTGTATTAAAACCCTANCTTTTGTAAAACAGCATTTTAAACTATAGCGTCAATGCTATATCTTTTCTGAACAGATTTCTGTATTAAAACCCTATTAGTCACCACTTAAAGTCCTGAGGATACAGAACACACGCGAAGCTGGTTTATGCTATTCTATCACCTTCGTAATGCTTCCTTACGGCTGGCCGGACGTGACCTTCAGGGGTTTAAGACTTTTTGCTAGGGTGACACCTTAAGGCAAGTCGTTGTTTGTCATTCCTCCTAGCATCGAATAAAAAATGTCGCATTTTTATATTATAACTTGACGAAAAATTTTACCAAAGATTTTTGTAGGAGCTTTGTATTCCATGAGAAGAAAGTAGACAACGCAATTTATTAATTTTATAGTGTTCCGATGTAGAAGTTTCACGTTCTTGCGCGTTTCTGGAGGTGAAGAGAAAGCAGACATGCTGTGAAATGTAGCTGGGGAGTGGTTGTGTGGGTCAGACTAGCCAGTGAGAAAGAAGAGGTTGGATTTAGGTCGTGTTCTTACGTACTTTATAATGACATTAATTTAGTTCTAATATATGGAGCAAAGATAATATTTTTTTCACACAATCAGCTATTATTTTTCTCATTTTCTTTAGTTAATATGTAAAATGCATAAAATGTGTAGTGGTAAAATAGTTTAACACTTATGATATAAATTAAGAATAAAGTTTTTAACATAGTTTTTGAGACACATATATATATATATATTAGGGTGGTCCTTATTTTTCGAGTTTTAAAAAACTACTGCGGCATCCCGTCATATGATTNGAAAAATTCGAAAAAAATTTTTTTTTACCCATATAAGGACCACCCTAATATATATATATATATATATATATATACATGTCAATACATGTGTATAAATATACAAACATAAACATATTGTACACTAGAAATTAATATCTAACTAGACCATTAGTCCGATACATAGGTATTGCAGAAATAAACTGTCACTCCTGAAGACTTCCAGGGAAGAATTTTGTACAACCTAAAACCAAATCCGCCCAATTCAGCAGTCAGTACATAACATCTCCCAAATAAGTTAGCAAGTGAAAACGTTTTCACTTTGGTGGTTAACAAAACCAAACAACTCTGCCACCAAATGCCTGGGAATCATACCAGACACCACTAATAATTATAAAGTAAAAATGTGAGAAATTGAATGGTATAAATAAAGTCAACATGGTAAATTTTCGCATTTATGCTTTACTACACTTCGACAGTAAGAGTTTGAGTGAGGAGATTTGGGAAGCTCTTAACTTCGAGGTCTTGAGAGCCAATGAAGATGAGGTGAGAGGTGAGTATGGAGCGGCGCCGGAATGAAGGGGCGGGGGAAATGGGAGATTACCGATAAAACTCGCCGACCAGCGGCATCGTCCGGCACGATTTCCACATGCGAAAATCCGGGGATTGAACCCGGTTCGTCTTGGTGGGAGGCGAGCAGGCCAACCGCTCAGCCATCGTGGCCCCTAGTTGGAGTGGTGATTCTCCGGCTAACTAAGGGAGGAATCTGGAGAAGCGCCTCACAAGGGCACAAGCGAAACCTTGCGTCAGTGTTTTGACTATGCGGTCGCGAGTCCATGCAGTCACTATTGTTTGTGAAAATTGCAACAACCAGAAAGAATTGCCCGAATGAATCCAAACTCAGAGGATGCGTAGAAGAGTGTACCAGCAATAAGTGATTACGATTGCAGAGATATGACATACACGTAGGCCCAGCAGCGCTCTCTTGTGTGACTGGAAAGGTCCGTGTTACGCCAAGCTCAGTCAGCAACTAGCTGTTAAACGAAGTGAAAACAAGTGCCACTACGCCTCGTCAACGTCAAAGGGCACCATATCAGCAACTGAGTGAGTTCTATTGGGGCAGAACGATCGGTCTCTGGTAAACTGCTTGTCATACGGTGACATTTCGACTCGTACAGGGGATGCTGCTACGTCAGTGATGTGTGTGTGGCACCAGTGGATAGAAGAGGGTCGTGCACAGCGACGAGCAGATACTGGACCAAACAATGTGACCACAGCACGGAATGACCGCCACATATTGTCCGCATGGCCATAACGAACGGTACAGTCTCATCCACAGTATCGAGTCAACACTGGAGCACTGCAATGAATGTTGTCCTGTCTGCGTCGACGGTTCGACACTATCTGCTGCTGGCTGGACTGATGGCACGCATGTCATTGTGTCAGTTTCCATTGTCCAGAAACCACAAACGTATCCGACTGCAATGGGCACGTGAACGCCATCGCTGGCGTGCTAAGAGGCAAAATGTAGTGTTTTCATCCTGTCCTACAGTGATAGCCGCATACATGTTAGACGCTACTGTGGTGACCACAATCTGGCAGCCTGCATTGTGGAGCGGCATAGTGGACAAACGCCAAGTGTGATGGTTTGGGAGGCCATTGGATACAACATGCTACAGTCCATCTCATATATGAAGGCCACATTCTTGACAGTTGACGATCGCCGTGCCAATGTTTACTTTTCGTTATGTATCCATTCGCCATCAGCTGGTGCGTCAAGTGAAGGCTTTGATGCGACGAGTCATCGCGTCCAGGAGGTGCTGCTTCGTGCGGCAATTGGTAAACTACTTGGATGGCACGGCAGGTGGCTAGAAAGTCCTTGAGCTAGTGTAGGGTCGTTCGTAAACGCTGTATACGAAATATATGTTACTTTAAAAATTATGCAGAGCTCGCGAAAAATAAAACTATTGGCATCTGTTCAAAATCTGTTAGAATGGAAGCTTTCTTCTCTGGCTGGTCATGCTTCGGGAAAAATCTGATAGGTAGTGTGCACATCCTGTTCGGAGCGAAGTCTGAGCTTCTTATTTTGCTCAATAGATAGCGTATTTTTTAAGTTGACTGTTGTTCTATTACCAGCTCAGAACGACACGAATTTGAAATATATTTCTTTAAATTATTACAAAAAAATAATTCAACAATATTATGCAATATTTCTGTATGCTTTTGGAATTTATATCAAGCACGTAATGAAAGCGAGGTTGGAGAGGGGCGATTAAGACATGACAAAAGGATTTGAAAATGTGTTTCACTTGGATACGGATAGTTTTAACGTATCTTTAATTTTTAACACCTATACATTTCTACTTTAGCACGAAGTTTATAGTTTCTAACACTAAAAACCGATGTTTTATATGACCACGTACAGTAAAATGTATTAATTAACCTACGAACTCTTTCTTATCGCGTATTTTCGGCTGGTCTAATGTGCGTCGGCAGTGCACTCAGAAGAGCCAACGTAACATTAACTATTGTTCGTTCGTGCATCAGCTGATACAGGATTTTGTAAATGGCACGTTGTTTGTTTCGAACATTTCAAGCTGCCACTCACTGACTGTCAGAATCTGGCCAACTTACATGTATCCTTCTCGGTGTTGCATTTTTCAAAACCGTTAGTGTATTTGCAAACTAACTGCAAGTAGAGTTCTATTTTTTTTTACTCGTCACTGCTCTCGGTATTGAGGTATTGCATAACATGGCTGTAATATTATCGAGAATATTATCCGCTTTTATAATTGTCAATCAATGGCCAACGGGATTTGCATGATAGAGCAATATCGGAACATACTGGCTCTACGCATGACATGATAATGGGTAAGGCGGTAGACAAGGGCTGTGAGAAAACATTTACGAGTCTTTATATATATATATATATATAATAGTTTTTTTTAAATGCGTTACTAAGTACTTTCAGAGTAAACATAATTAACACCTGAACATCAAATTTTCAAGAAAAACTAATACATTTAAAAAGAGAGAAGAAATGAAAAATATTTTTTTAAGGATAATGTTTTTAACGTTACAGTAGTCACCGGCACCTAAAAATAGTGCGGATATAGTGTTAACTTCTTAAAGAACATCTGAAATTTTTGTATTCAGAATACTGTTTCTTTAATTTACCTTGCACTAAAAAATTTAAATATGCTGAACACTGTTGGGACTTTCATTTCTACCGAAATATATTAGGCTAATCAATCCATTTTTACAATCCCAAGATGACCCGGCAAGTACAATAATNGAAATATATGTTACTTTAAAAATTATGCAGAGCTCGCGAAAAATAAAACTATTGGCATCTGTTCAAAATCTGTTAGCATGGAAGCTTTCTTCTCTGGCTGGTCATGCTTCGGGAAAAATCTGATAGGTAGTGTGCACATCCTGTTCGGAGCGAAGTCTGAGCTTCTTATTTTGCTCAATAGATAGCGTATTTTTTAAGTTGACTGTTCTTCTATTACCAGCTCAGAACGACACGAATTTGAAATATATTTCTTTAAATTATTACAAAAAAATAATTCAACAATATTATGCAATATTTCTGTATGCTTTTGGAATTTATATCAAGCATGTAATGAAAGCGGGGTTCGAGAGGGGCGATTAAGACATGACAAAAGGATTTGAAAATGTGTTTCACTTGGATACGGATAGTTTTAACGTATCTTTAATTTTTAACACCTATACATTTCTACTTTAGCACGAAGTTTATAGTTTCTAACACTAAAAACCGGTGTTTTATAACCACGTACAGTAAAATGTATTAATTAACCTACGAACTCTTTCTTATCGCGTATTTTCGGCTGGTCTAATGTGCGTCGGCAGTGTACTCAGAAGAGCCAACGTAACATTAACTATTGTTCGTTCGTGCATCAGCTGATACAGGATTTTGTAAATGGCACGTTGTTTGTTTCGAACATTTCAAGTTGCCACTCACTGACTGTCAGAATCTGGCCAACTTACATGTATCCTTCTCGGTGTTGCATTTTTCAAAACCGTTAGTGTATTTGCAAACTAACTGCAAGTAGAGTTCTATTTTTTTTTACTCGTCACCGCTCTCGGTATTGAGGTATTGAATAACATGGCTGTAATATTATCGAGAATATTAGCCACTTTTATAATTGTCAATCAATGGCCAACGGGATTTGCATGATAGAGCAATATCGGAACATACTAGCTCTACGCATGACATGATAATGGGTAAGGCGGTAGACAAGGGCTGTGAGAAAACATTTACGAGTCTTTATATATATATATACTAGCAAACCCGGCGAACTCCGTTTCGCTTCACATATTGCAAAGAAGCTAGTCAATGTTGTCGATGGTGGTCTCTCAGCTCGTTGTGCCGCATTAGCCTCAGTGAAGTAAACTCTTTGGCCATTTTCCAAATGCACTGCTAAATGTACAACTGTGGGATATCTTTCATGAATTTGAAATGACAATAATCGCCACAGTGCTTCATTAGTACTGACGTATCTGCCCATTTGGAAGTTGCTGATTTCGTCATTCGCATTTTCCGACGCAATACCAAACACAGCCATGTCGCTGCCTTTTGTGACGTACTTGCACAAATATTTGATTGATTTGGCCGAATGACAACTCTCAACGTTTGCATGTGTTTCGAAAATTCGTGATAGCAGCGGGCAATATGGTACAATGAATTCATTTCCGATCTCAATCTCTTGATTTTGAACTTTAACTTTGATAGTTCGACCATTATCTTCTTTTGAACGCCGACGATAAACTGGATATCCATCGTTCCCTGTGACTGTTTCAGCAACTAACGGTCGCGGATATCGTTTTGTGCACTTTCCATCAGCCATGCAAGGCGATAATGGATTTAATGCACCGCACGGTCCATGGACCATCTGTGTCGTCACAATGTCGTGTAGATGGGGATCAGTGACTGGATCAGGAATTTCAGCTGATATGATGTCATCCACTTCATTTGAATGTAATTTGTTCAGCAACCAAATTAGGATATGAGCATGCGGTAGTCCACGCTTCTGCCATTCCACCGAGTACATATAACAACGTGTGTCACCAAAAACTCGATACTTAGTAAGCACATCCATCATAACCTTGAGTTTTTGCTGAAATACTCTGGCGATTATGTCATGGCGATCTTGCGGTTTTTGGCCCGGTTCCAACTCACGTTCAATTTCCGTCCACTTCGGATTGCATGTGAACGTAATAAATAAATCCGGAGTTCCATAATTTCGCACGTACGTCATAGCGTCTTGAGCGTATTCGTGCATGTGGCGTGGGCTTCCGATATAAGATGATGGGAGAATCGTCAGACGTCCAATATTCTGAACATCACCATCTGAATGAATAGCATCACGCAAGTGTATATAGTCCTCAGATCGTAGCTTTGCCTGATTGAATCGGATGAACGCTAAACGTTCGGTCTCGACTTTGACATACATGTCGACAGCGAATTGCTGGAATAGCCGACGGCACTTCAGAATGACATTCTCCTCATGTGTACGAATCATCATACGATACGCATAGTAATTCATTGCGCTTAGATTTTTATTCGTTGATACGCCTGAAAATGCAAAATTAAATGAATTGTTAATGGAAACCAATAATAGCAATAATAGCAATAATAATAGCAATAATTAGTGTGTGAATATTGTACCTGTAATTGGATCGACCATCTTCGACGTGATGTCGTATCCGTCTTGCCCTTGCCAATAAATGATTGGATATTGTAACGCATCGTACAAACGATGTGTCTCGTTTACACGATGCATGATATTGCTTCTTCGCTGAACGACAATGTCTCGCGATTTAGTTGGATCGCCAACAATAATTGCAGCAACATCATTAACGGTGGGTGCATTGAATCTTCGCACATGTTCACCTGTTGGGGTACAATCCGCTCTTATGACAAATTTGTGCGTATCCGATGGCATTCGTTCCAATGCTGTTTTGAACATATTAACCACAGCATTATTAGCGTGAAAAAATGCTTGCAACTGTTCAATAATTCGTCTCTTTAACTGTTGTGTTCCCTGTATATTGCACCGCACATTCAGCTGATCCACCATCGACGAAATGAAATATATTTGCAGAAATTGATGCGGTTCATCTGGTGTTGGCACCATTGAACCATGCAAATGATATATTTGTCCTTGTATCTGTAATTGCAAACAAACATAGTAAGTTGTAAGTTGTAACATAGGTGTAACATAGGAGTGATTGGTTATGTGTGTTGTATCTTTTACCTTGCAAGTCGGCATGAAGCCGCCTTCTCGAATGATATTAGCTCCAAAGGAAGTCATGCGAAAGCAGTTATTGTATTCAAGGATGTGTTGAAGAAAATGGCTGGAATCGGGATCACTTCCATCGAACAATGGTTTCAGTGGCTGTGGTGGTGTAAGTAATGGATCCAGTTTGACTTTTCCACTTGCGCAGCACAATCCAGCCGTTTCTCTTTTGAACTTTAACGCATTGCAATATCGGCATATAGTCGTCATTGGTCCAATATCTAAATTTTCATCATCACTGTAGTTCGCAGTGGGATCATATTGGAATGCCAAGCGATTGTATGATGCCAATGATCTTCGTGTGCTCACGCGTTGTCTCAATCGGGCATTTTCTCTTATTATATTTTGTCTTTCTTCGCTTAAGTTCTGTGAATACACTTGTTGCTGGCTTGCATGTCTCGTGCGGCGGCCGATGTTCGCACGTCGTCCTCTAGGCATTTTGGACTATGGACAGAGTGGTGAATTTAACCTCAAATGCACGATCCACATAATTTACACAGTTCAACTTACCACCTTAAAGACAAATGCCTGCTGTTGAAATTGAATAAAAATTTGCACAATACACGTGATTGATTTGATGGTTTCCAATTGAAATGTTAGGAAACGAATAACTTATTTTTTTTACTTTTTTTTCACAATTGTTTGTCACATGAAAGTTTGTCACATCACTGAGCAGAGAACAATGAGTAGCTGTCAAACAATGTATCACTCACCGGCGCCATCTACTTGATTTGTAGTACATGCTATGTATCAGAGATGGCGCTGTATGTAAAAAAAGATTTTCCCGCTTTTCTGTTAAAATTTTTCCTGAATTTTCTTTGCTATAAACCTCACGGAGCCCGAGACCTTTCCAACGAATGCAAAACCGTGGAAATCGGTTCGTGCGTTCTGGAGTTATAGCGTCAGGAAGGAAAACCCGACTTATTTTTATATAGTAGATATATATATATATATATATACAACAGTTTTTTTTTAATGCGTTACTAAGTACTTTCAGAGTAAACATAATTAACACCTGACCATCAAATTTTCAAGAAAAACTAATACATTTAAAAAGAGAGAAGAAATGAAAAATATTTTTTTAATGATAAAGTTTTTAACGTTACAGTAGTCACCGGCACCTAAAAATAGTGCGGATATAATGTTAACTTCTTAAAGAACATCTGAAATTTTTGTATTCAGAATACTGTTTCTTTAATTTACCTTGCACTAAAAAATTTAAATATGCTGAACACTGTTGGGACANTTACCTTGCACTAAAAAATTTAAATATGCTGAACACTGTTGGGACATTCATTTCTACCGAAATATATTAGGCTAATCAATCCATTTTTACAATCCCAAGATGACCCGGCAAGTACAATAATTTATTTACATCCGAATGTGGTTACGAGACGCAATCGCCTCCACAGGAACTTGAATCCGTGCAAGTTGGATGAACTGGCACATTAACCCCTCCCCCACGCACACGCACACGCACGTCCACCACTACACCCAGCACCACCGCTGCCTTCCAGCTAGCATACCCTACCTCCGTAGGGTATGCGGCATCGATATATCTCGGTGCGCAGCACAATAGGGCCCCAATAGGCGTCACGTCTCGCTTGAGAGATGGCCGCTGTGTGGTCGGTCGGTATTCGAGGTGGCGCGCGAGATCGCATCTCATCAGCGTGTTTGTGTTCGCGTGCGTGCGTGCGTCCGTTGAGGTCGATTGCCTACCGCCACCGCTTGCCAGCTCGCTCGGCTGTGAAGATGCCAATCGGTTCGCCTTATCTCCGCCTAGGGGCAGCAGTGTCTACTAGGCTCGTCTCCTCCTCCTTCCTCCTCCACCAATTCCGGTCTCCATCTATGTTTGGCCAGGTTCAGACACTCCCTGTGCCTGCCGTCATGCATTGGCCATGTAGTCATCGGTCCATCAAAGAACGCGGATGTGTGCATGGAAACCCGGAGATTAAAATCTTTCTTCTTTTTTACGCAGTGTTAGGAACACACTACCCGCCTAAGAATTAGTTAAGGGCGTCGTTTGGCTGAAGGTATTTTGCGTGTGCGTGGCCTAGAAGCGTGGAAACGCTAAGGACGCCCTAGGTATGCGCATCGAATGTCCGATCGCCTTTATGCGCATGGCCCTTACTTGACGTGCAGTCTTTTTCTCGTCGACCCGCCTCATAACACTTTCAGTGGTGACTATCGTTTTATGGTATACTATTAAAGACAGATATATACTGTATGTCCCTATTCTATGTTAGGAACCGGAAGTTTCATACCAAAATATATCACGAAACACTCGTTATTAGTCTTTTTTCACTTTCAAAAAATTCTTATTAAGAGGTGAAATAAAAAAAAAAAGACAGAAATTATTATTTGGACAAAAAATACCTATTAAATTATATTCTTAAGCAGATATACCGATAAAAATATCGAACGCTTTTTAAACAACTATACGACTGAATCTCCGTGCGCTGTTTTGGGGATTTGGGCAGGTAGCGCCCTTAAATGTTCTCGTAATGCATTCATATACATATAGGCCATTCACGGTAAAGTGAGCACTTCTGAAAGCCCTCTCATTTGGAATAATAGTCAATAAATATGTTTTATTTTAGCCTTAGACGTTAACTTGTGAGTGCGGTGGAATATGCACACTGTGTCTATTGCTTACATGACAATATGTATTCAAAAAAGGTGGTTAAAGGATAAAAAATGGCCTAAAGCAAAAAGTAACTAGGGCCTCAAAATTCTCACTTCACCGCGAACATCCTATAGAATCTAGTACCGATTTATTGTTGTGAAAATAACTGAGGCTAAAATAGTCGCTTTTTATTTGTGAATGTGTGTTCGTTACATGATTTTTCACTTCAACTAAGTGTATGTGTGTATATGTAGTGAACACTGTGAATCTGTTTTTAGAAGCAGGGATAAAATAATTTACACTGTTACTGGGGTGCCTATAAATTCGGAATATGGAGCTGTTGTAACTATCTGCACAGCAGTTTTGAAACATTAGCCGATTTAGATTTATTTTACGTAGTGACGACTGTGCTTTAAAACGTGTTCGCACCTTTA
>NQII01000104.1:736544-751700 GCA_002778355.1 Clitarchus hookeri | reverse complement strand
ATTTATACTGAAACTAGTTTTTACATTATTGTTGAAATCAAACAGATTTTGTAGTGTATTTGTACTCTTGTTATATAATTTAAAAAAATTTAAAAAACATGGGGTGTGGCTGTGTCGGGGACACGGCCGTTTGTTTTGCGTGAATACGTCTACGTTTTTACGTTCCCGGCACCGCTTCACTCGATCATATGGGGTTTCATGGGTATCACTGGATTGCTCTTGAGATGCGCTTTCCAACCGTATACGATTTTTGTATTTCGACTTGACTTTTTAACGAATATAGGCCAATATTGTGTTAAGTTTTCAATTTGTTTTTCTTTAATCTCATACAATTTCATTATAACCACGCCACACAAATTGATCTCGATGAGAGCTGTTGATTAAAACTCAAACGAGCACCGTAGCTACTCCGCGACAAAAGTTATACTACGCGGAAATTATGATACGTGGCGAAACGAACTCAAAATGGCGGTGCCTCCACCCCCGCCCCGCGCGACGCTTCTCATTCCTCACTTAACGTAACAAATTCTTTGATCCTTTGGCAATCGAGTGGTGTAATTGAACTTTAGAGGTATATGATAGATTCGGAGCTGCAATGCCGAACAGTATCACCCGATTTGGATATCATTAGATTTTCTGGATTGCCCACTGTGGTTGCAAATTTAAAGACTTATCCACGTCAAAAAACACAAAGCTTTCGTGCCTTACTATGTTATGAAAGTCAAGAAGCTAGCTACATGCCGTCACTATATCTTTATTTGTTACATCTTCACATTCCTGACCTTATATCAGCTCTCGTGAGTCTCATCCTTTGCCTTCCCTCCCTCCGCCGTTTCGGCCAGGCCGTCACTTCTCCGCACGACCACCGGCAAAATTATATTGGACGTCTCACCTTTGTGTGGCGGAAGGGAGAAAGCAAAAAATTATTCATACGTCATTGTTTTTTGCCGCTCCCTACGAACCGCCCGCTCTTCGCGTTGTACGAGAGGCGACGGTCATCGTCAGTAACCCGGCGCGCTTGTGATGTCAGTGACCTTGAGAGACCGTGGTTTGGAAGCCGCCGGCGATTCGTGATTCGTTGCGCAATCCTTTCGACTTTCGGGAGGCGGGGCGTGAGTTAACATACCTGATATCTTCAGTTTATTACTATTCATTTGTAATTAAGTAGAGTAATATTTTATTTGCGCCTTGTTTGGTTTTTATTTTTGACGCATGAGTAATGCGTCGGCACGTCATACCATAATTTGCATTGCTCGCCATTAAATACTATTATTCTGCCAAAAACCCTCAACTTATTTTTTTTAACAAGTTCTGTGGATAATTTATAATGACTGCACCTCAGAGGTATTGTAATTTTAAAAAAAAATGTGTCCTAATTTTTTAGAACTTGAGTAACTTAACATGCAAAAGCCACTTCCATTTCACGATGGACATTAAGTAGCCCATAAGTTTATGAATTCTTACCCACCTTCCTTTTTGTGTACACTCAACCACTTTCGAGGCCCTAGTTTAACCACCTTTTTTAAAATAAATATTGCTATGTAAGTAATAAACACAGTGTGTATATTCTACCGCATTTGGAAGTTAACGTCTAAGGCTAAAATATAATATATTTATTGACTGTTACTCCAAATGTGAGGGCTTTCAAAAGTGCCCACTTTACCCTGAATAGGATATATACTTTTGTTCGTAGTTAATGCCTGTGATTACGAATAAATAAACATCATCAAACACGGCAGACATGACATTCTGTTATTAGACTATTATTATTTTAATTTTATTTTTATTTGCTCCCACTTTCGCCCCCTGTAAAATGTTTACTAAATATACTTTAACTGTAATCTGTTCACAGTTACTTCCAACTTTTCTGAAGCCTGTTAAATTTCTAATTCCAGGATATTCCTCCGCCTCGTGCAAACTAATCTGAACTAAATGTGCAAAATGACACCAAAGAGACTACGCACTGTATTCGTACGCACTCACTTTAATGATATTTTTCATACGAACTATTTCTTACTAGGTGTTACCAACACACCCATTTTCTCCCTGTTTTATTCATGTTAATTATAAATTAAATTTAATAATTTGTGGATAAAACAAAAATGAAATTTCAATTTCACTAAAAATAAGGCAATTTAAATTATTTTATGTTAAAAAAAAGTAATGAACCCTTGTGATACATAACATAAAAAGGAAACACGCAAACACGTCATACGCGGGGTGATTTTTTAAAAATTTGATTCAAAAAGTGTGAGGAAACCGCGAATAGACTATACAAAATGTTTTGTTAAAATATAGCTCTTAATGTTTTGTCACAAAAACAAAGTTATTTCGTGATTACTAGAAACTTCTTAGCGATTACGAAATAAGCATTCTTTTCTATAGTTATTACGAAACAATTTTGTTGTAGGCCCAACCATAAAATCGTTTATTACCAGCAATAAAGTTTTGACGGAGAATACTTTAAGTAAAATATTAGCAATTACCTCAGTTATTTGTCCTTTGATTTTTTTCTAAGGGTGCGCATACGATCGTAATATCGTAGCGTATTGCTGCTCTGAAGACGATGCAAGCATTCATACGCTTTAAGAATAAACTATTCAAGTCATGATTTAAACCTTCTCTGGCCGAGGTAAATACATGTTTCACTTGCCTCATTGGAGCCTGTTACATGAGCTTACATAATGTTAACTTTCTTAGATTTTTCCGGTATACTCTGTGCTGTAGGCGAATTTGGAAACTTACGCTTGTGTTTTTGCATGCGCTTTACGAACACGAAAAAAAAAAAACTGTTACACTTTTGTTACGGTAAAAAAATACGTTTTGCACAAGTAACCACCTTAATGTGTGTATATATAAGCCTGTCTCTAACAGAAAATTAGACATTCGAAGCAAAAATCTGAATAAAAACAAAAGTTTCTGCTCGATCCATTCAAAAGTGTAACAACATACATTTAATTTTATAAATACCTGCGTCATTCTTGTAAAAGCACTTTCGCAGATTTTAAGTAATCCCTGGTCACCAGCGCGCCGATTTTGAACGAACGAAAAGTACAGATATATCATTAAAAGTATTAATTTTGAGAAATTACAATTTTCATCGCCTTATTACGAGATGGCAACCACTAAAATCCAATAAATTGTCGATCTCTGGGACAAAAGTTGTTATCTAAAGCAAAAAAACTGTCATGCAGGCATTAATATTAAAACATTTAGTGACAAGATATCACTGCATTTAATTACAGAAATCCCCACCAAAACATTATAAAGTCTTTTTTTTATGAACTTTTACTTTGCACTGGCTCGAAACAACTCGAGTTTTAAATATCGTAATATTAATGTAGAAACATTTTTTAAGTACCCTAAGACAATTCTGCGGACACATCGAATTAATATAACGCATGTAGGAGACATGGTGAGCACTATAACGAAGGAGTAAGATGGGAGAACGAAACTAAATAAACACGCACCGTTCAAGCTGCATTTCATTTAAAACGCCTACGTATTACTATTTGTAAACAAACATTATTTTCTTGCAGAAATAACAGCGGTTTGGTAACCTCTAATGAAAGCCGCTGTCCTACCGTCACTGTGGCCGTTACGGAGTAGTTAAACTGTAGTTAGTGCAAGTGATGGAGATCACAAACAGCTGGATAAAATTTTGCATAAAAATTGGCGAAAGTCCAAATTTTTTGATGGACAAAATTAAACTGCCTGTGATTGCCGTTATATGTTCATGTAACTTTTGGCAAGTTTGGCATAGTAATAGTAATAATCCTTTCGTGCAGACTGTATTTGCAACCTGGGCTTCAGACCTAAAGGGTGGGGAAGAAGTAGGATAAGGTAGAGCACTACCCTACTATCTCCTTGCAACTAACACAGAAAACCACATGGAATGAGCAAGCGAGTTTACGATGGTAATTTGGCTTTGCTGGTTGCGATTTTACTACACCACACGGTCACGCACACAGCAGCGCGAAAATATAGTGTAGAAGAAACACTCTGGCAATAAATACCCTGGACTATAAGTCTGGCTGCTCCAACAACAGCAGCACGTAATAAATCACCGAGCTAAACGTAACAAAAGTGCTCACGGCGTCGGTGCGGGTCGGTTCCGGCTGACGTCGATATTTTGTGTAGTGCACACGTTATGTCCATCAGCGCCAGCTCTTCAGTACGCTCGTGCACAGTCGAAGAGGTTAGTTGTGTATTCTTCTGGCGTTTCAACGAGGCAAATAAGTGTGAACCACTGTACGCATCTCTGCTTGCAAATTGTTAAAAATCTCCGAATAATTACGGGCATTTTTATCGGCTCTCAATACCTAGTCTTAAGAGCCGCCCGTACCTCCTCACTCACTCACGGACATTTTTAAGGAAGTTCAGTAAGTAAATAAACCTAGTCGTAATGGCGAAAAGCGGTGCTGAACTCAGTAAATATGAAATAAGAAAAGTCTCCGTCTTTCCTATAGCTTTCGGGTTTCGGGAACGAACAATGCCGAGTTTACACGAAGCTTTCTTCGTCACTGTAACCAGAAAATTATTGTTTCTGCGGCAGTTAGGTTATCCAGGCCATTTAGACATATTCCTTCAAACGTCAAAAAGTATCACCAGGCGTTTGTAACGGTTCAAAACACTTAAAATAGAAACTGAAAAAATCACTTAGGTAACTACACTACAAATACCAAAACAGTATCACAAATTGTTACAAGTAGTTCGTAGGCAAGCGGTTGAGAGTCGTAGACCTTCAAATTATTTACTTTGGTTTATATCTCGCTCGGGTGTGAAATGATTTAATTTTTTTACTGTCCTTTTTATGCACAGTTAAAACTCCCACGTAACGAAAGTTAAGGATTTTTTCGTAATTTTTTTAAACTGGAAATACGGTTACAGGCGTTTGGGATAGATATGCCAAGCGGCTATTCGACAGTCTGCTGACCCTAAGCTACAGTTAAATAAATTAATATATATATTTATAAACGCTGTTTTCTAAACTAGCTTGCGAATTTTTTTATGTAATCTCCTTTTGTCATTATTTGTCACAGCTTTATGTAATCTCCTCTTGTCATTATTTGTCGCAGCTTGAATTTGAAACCACCTATTAACAGTGCATAAAAATGTGGAGCCAAATAATTTGATAACCGAATTCCGGTATTACATTATTCGGGATTTCCTACTGCTAAAATTTGCTTGTTGGTTTATATTAAGAGAATTTGAAACACGGAACAACACATGTCACAGCGTATAAACATAGCTGGGTTGACATTTTTCAAGTACCGTAAAATTTAATTTATTTAAAATTGTTAAGTGGACTTCGCTAATGAGTAGAAAGTTACTTTGTTAATCGCACCAATTCAGACGTTAATAAACACGTAGACAGTAAATTACAGGCACTGAGGGCAGCTAGCCTATGCAGCCCTAATTTAATTTCGTTGCAACTTCAAGTGTGTCAAATAGCAAGTTTTTATAAGGAAATCTAAATGCAGCTATTAAATCAGGCGAATCTTCCTTACGATGAAATAAACAAACGTATTAGTTTTACGAGCTTGTGTTTAATCAAAACGTGTGGTCTAAGGTGGATAAGAATATGCTGTAATTGTTACTGTTCACATCTTAGGTCAGTGGGCTCAAAATATNTAAGTGGACTTCGCTAATGAGTAGAAAGTTACTTTGTTAATCGCACCAATTCAGACGTTAATAAACACGTAGACAGCAAATTACAGGCACTGAGGGCAGCTAGCCTATGCAGCCCTAATTTAATTTCGTTGCAACTTCAAGTGTGTCAAATAGCAAGTTTTTATAAGGAAATCTAAATTCAGCTATTAAATCAGGCGAATCTTCCTTACGATGAAATAAACAAACGTATTAGTTTTACGAGCTTGTGTTTAATCAACACGTGTGGTCTAAGGTGGATAAGAATATGCTGTAATTGTTACTGTTCACATCTTAGGTCAGTGGGCTCAAAATATNCACGTGTGGTCTAAGGTGGATAAGAATATGCTGTAATTGTTACTGTTCACATCTTAGGTCAGTGGGCTCAAAATATTGTTGCAGACGTAAATATGTGTTCGGTCGTTGATTACACATTTAACAAGCAATTAAGTTCCATATCCTGACAACTGTTATTACAAAATATAAAATATTTTGAGTTTAGTAACCTATATCTAAATTTCAGTATCCTACTTAATCTATGACATGAGCTCATTTGCCGTAGCCTCAAGAAGACATATTGTTGGTAACTGGGTAGCATATTCAATTCTTCTTTCCTTGAAGGTTTATTACTCGTTTATGAGTCATTTATGGCGTCGCACACTTACTGTGGCCCGAACGCATAATACCATTCAGTTCTCCTTCACATAAATCTTCGGGTTTTTTTTTGTTTGTACAAACGTACGAAAGACGTCAATCTGATATGTGGAAGGGTTTGATCAGGTGCAGTCACAGAGAACATGCGCAGAGACGAAACTGCGTGGCTGTTCATTCGATGTGGGCGTGCCCATTCTCTGATTGGCTGCGCGAGACTCTGGGAACGAGCATTATGTCTCATTGGCTACTGCATGCTGCGGAAGGTTCCCTATTGGCTGGGCCGTGACGCCATTTTGCTGCAGTGTGTGACTGTGGATTTCGCTGTATATGCGGCTATTTCACCTCGGTATTTTTAAGTACTTTGTGGCGCAACTAACACAGTTTCCGTTCTGTGACGTCATTCTATGGTGTTTTCTGCCAAGCTGTCGCGACACTGTATTCCCGAAGACTGTCTCCAGGGGCACTGGCATCGCCGCGGCACTGTAGCCAGGCGGCGTATTTAACAACATCCCTCGTCCGGTAGAGGGGGGTTCTTAGAGACAGTGCGACAGCCGTATATTATCCTTAATTAACAAAGCCAACAAGGTTTGGGGGGCGGGTATGCGTGTCCGACGAATTTACCACAGAATTACACTGATATACTCTGTGCCATGTAAGTTGGCCAGATTCTGACAGGTCTGCGAAAGTAGCGCCACTGTTTACATCTGACAGCGTATCCTTCCGCAATCAGCTGATCGGCCACATGGCAATGATGATGTTTATTTTCATGCTGTCATTATCAGCCCGTTCCCCTTGTCAACGTACTGTTCGTGGGACATTTTAGGCAAACTTGCTACTCAGAAATACGTACCTGTGATTGTAGTAATAGTAATGTGTACATAAATCATTAAACAGTAAATTGTTATGTTAAAGGGGAAAAAATGAGAAATTAATTTAAAATTTAGTAACTACAAATAAATGTAATGCTAAACAAATTTTAAGATATTTTAGACTAACATCTGTCTAAAAAAATTAGTAGGTTATAAAAGTAAAAATCCTTGCAAAAAATGTAATATTTGTTAACACTTTTTTATTTGTCCGAGACAGTGAATTTGGGATAACATTTGCAAAACGGTAGTTGTAGCTATTATCACGCACTGGACATTATAGCAATATATTCGAGTTGGAAATATGTGACATGGAATAACGTTAGAATTGCTTAACAACTATTCACGCGTGTACAACTTTCTTCGGAAACAAGGAAATGGATTTTCGGAAAACAATAAGGCGTATAATTTACGTAGACGAACAATTACCTGCCGAATATAAATTACTAGTACTAAAAATCAGTGTACACGAAATATACGTTACTTTAAAAACTATGCAGAGCTCGCGAAAAATAAAACTATTGGTATATGTTCGTAAATTAGTATATGTCGCACATGGAACGCTTTTTTTTTTGTGGCTAGTAATGCTTCAGAAAAAATCCGATAGAGAGCAAGCACGCACAAGTCTGAACCTCTTATTTTGCTCAATAGCTAGCGTATTTTTTAAGTTGACTGTTCTTCTATTACTGGCTCAGAATGACACAAATTTGAAATATATTTCGTCAAATTATTAGAAAAAATAATTCAACAATATCATGCAATATTTCTGTATGCTTTTGGAATTAATATCAAGCGCGTAATGAAAGCGAGGTTGGAGAGGGGCGATTAAGACGTGACAAAAGGTTTTGAAATTGTGTTTTATTTGGATACGGATCGTTTTAATGTGCCTTTAATTTTGAACACCTATACATTTCTACTTTAGCACGAAGTTTAGTTTCTAACACTAAAACCTGCTGTTTTATGACAACGTAAAATAAAACGTATTAATTAATCAACGAACTCTTTCTTATCGCGTATTTTCGGCTGGTCTAATGTGCGTCGGCAGTGCGCTCAGAATAGCCAACGTAATATTAACTTTTGTTCGTTCGTGCATCAGCTGATACAGGATTTTGTACATGGCACATTGTTTGTTTCGAATACACAACCACTGAAAAAAGAAAATTAACTTTGTTAGTGTGTTGTTAATTTCCGAAGAATAAAAAACGGCCGAAAGTAAAAAGTAACTAGGGCCTCAAAAATTATCACTTTACCGTAAACGGCCCATAGTCCTAGTAATGGGATGGCTCACTGGCGAAACTCATCCATATGAAATTTTACGCAGATTCCCTACACCTCGTGTNTAGTCCTAGTAATGGGATGGCTCACTGGCGAAACTCATCCATATGAAATTTTACGCAGATTCCCTACACCTCGTGTGTCTTTGCACCGCACACTGAGGTCACTCATATCACGTCACATATATGGAACCAGTTGCATACATTCGGCTCTTACTGATTTTTCGCACCGTTTCAGCAAAGTTTCACGCCAATCCTGCCGCTTACGTTATCCTTGATGTCGCATGCAAACAACTCCAACAGTATATTTTAAAATGCATTGGTGTTTACAACAAAACTATTGAATACAAGGTACTAAGTAACTTCCATGAGATAATTTAAAAGAAATAGTTTCATATTAAGTTTTAGGAAAGAAAATACGTTCCGGATGATAAGCGAACTTAGATACCGCAGTATCTAGTATAAAATGGAATCCGGTATCCACAAAATAAGTTCAAGTTTATATTTAGTTAAAAATATTATTAAGAGTAAATAGTAATTAAAAACGTTAGGTTATATACAAGCTCAAAACTCCCAGGTATAGTGCATGTGTGTTAGTTATTTTCAAAGCAACGAATGTATTAAATGTATCACTGCGTAACGTGTAAGCTTATTGGTAACATACAAGTAGCATAGTTAGAAATACACTGGAGAGCCAAAAAAACTGGTATAGGCGTGCGTATGCAAATAAGAGAGGTATGGAACCAATCATAGTAACGCGATGCGGTCGGCAGCTAGATCCGTTACTGCTGCTACAATGACAGGTTATCAAGATTTAAGTGAGTTTGAACGTGGTGTTATGGTCGGCGCACGAGAGATGAGACATAGCATCTCCGAGGTAGCGATAAAATTTTGATTTTAGCGTACGACCATTTCACGAGTGTACCGTGAATATCGGGAATCCGGTAAAACATGGCCGGAAAAAGATCGTGAACGAACGGGACAAACGACGACTGACGAGCATCATTATACGTGACAGACGTACAACCCTTTCTCAAATTGGCGCAGATTTCAATGCCTCCTGCATACCTTCAGACATTAGTCGAGTCCATGCCACGCCGTTTTGCGGCACTACTGCGTGCTCGCGGGGGCCCTACACGATATTAGGCAGAAGTGTACCAGTTTTTTTGGCTCCTCAGTGTAGTTCACAATGCGTATAAAGTGTTTTTATCATGCAAGCGTCAAACTCATCTGTCATACGAGGTAGTACATGCTTCAAATACAGTACATGGCCAGAATAACTGTAATTGCATCTAGATATCGTNACGTGACAGACGTACAACCCTTTCTCAAATTGGCGCAGATTTCAATGCCTCCTGCATACCTTCAGACATTAGTCGAGTCCATGCCACGCCGTTTTGCGGCACTACTGCGTGCTCGCGGGGGCCCTACACGATATTAGGCAGAAGTGTACCAGTTTTTTTGGCTCCTCAGTGTAGTTCACAATGCGTATAAAGTGTTTTTATCATGCAAGCGTCAAACTCATCTGTCATACGAGGTAGTACATGCTTCAATACAGTACATGGCCAGAATAACTGTAATTGCATCTAGATATCGTTTTCAAAGGCATTTTACAAGCAAGGGTTGTTTTGGTGATGTGTTTGAATAAGAGAGCTCGCGTCATGTTAATATGGTCACTCGTGTAAGAAAGACTGTATTCATATGGTGCGTGAATTTTGACTCGTGGTCCCCTTCTGATTCATCCTGTATACATACGTATGCCCAGATTCGTGACGTCTAATGATCATCACATGTACGATCGTCGCCGCGGGTTAGTTATTAACAGTGACTTTTAAAACCCTTGCGCTCGAAAGTCCAATTACAGTACCATATCATTACAGCTGGNATGGTCACTCGTGTAAGAAAGACTGTATTCATATGGTGCGTGAATTTTGACTCGTGGTCCCCTTCTGATTCATCCTGCATACATACGTATGCCCAGATTCGTGACGTCTAATGATCATCACATGTACGATCGTCGCCGCGGGTTAGTTATTAACAGTGACTTTTAAAACCCTTGCGCTCGAAAGTCCAATTACAGTACCATATCATTACAGCTGGCTCGTAGTGTCCTCTCTGGATCCGACTGAGCTTAGATATTGACGCTGACGGACACGTCTCGAGACTAAATTCAAAGGAAATTTGATAGCAATCAAAGTTACTTTGCACCCTAGTAATTATTTTTAATCTATTAAAAAACGAAGTCATAAAATCTTTTGTTAAATCTCACTGCAGATTTATTAGTGATGTGGCATGTGTAAAACAGTAACACTTACCGTGTAAACATACAGCTGGAGATAGCAAACTGAGTGCATTCCAGTATTAACAGAGAAGGAATGTTCACTGGCGAGCATGGACGTGAATTAGGGTAGAGATTTGGGCGGCTCTTAACATCGGGGTCTTGAGAGCCGATGAGGGTGAAGCGGCATCGTCCGGCACGATTCCCACATGCGAAAATCTGGGAGCGACCCCGCCGGGAATAGAAACAGGTTCGTCTACGTGGGAGGTGAGTAGTCTAACCACTACGCTACCGCGGCCCCATATACGTCAGCAAACGGGGCAAGTAGGGGCACTGATTTTTTTCTGTGAAATGTGGGATATCCATTACAAGAATAGTGTTCGGAATAATTCTCGTTAAGTAGTGGAATATTAAATTTTAAACAAATAAATTGCTTATTAGCGTCGGAATTCTAAATGCATGTCCATTCTGGAAGGAGCAACAGGGTAGTTCATTCTTTTTCCTTTATTTTAGTTTGATAATTGTTTCTTCTTTGTATTCAATATTATATTGTAAATTGTTAAAGATAAATTAATGTATTCGTGTGACACGTCACAGAAGTTAGTTGCATTTATTTTTCGTGAATCCCAGTTGAAAATCTCGCACTTCTCTGAAGTCAAATTATTCTGATACCTGTGCCCCTAGTTGGAAAAAAAANTGAATCCCAGTTGAAAATCTCGCACTTCTCTGAAGTCAAATTATTCTGATACCTGTGCCCCTAGTTGGAAAAAAAAGTTGGTGGCGCCCATGCTGGCGAGGCCGTGGGAGAGTTACCGTTGGCTCCCGCAGTAATTGATCCACNATACCTGTGCCCCTAGTTGGAAAAAAAAGTTGGTGGCGCCCATGCTGGCGAGGCCGTGGGAGAGTTACCGTTGGCTCCCGCAGTAATTGATCCACGGTGAATTTTTCGCGACGTACCCCCCTCCCCCTCTTTTTTTCAACCGCCTCCCGAGGCCGTCTGGAATCCCGCAACGAAGGGGCCAGCCCATACACGTCATAGGCCGCATACAGATGGCTCCATTAGCGGGCGGCGCTCCGCGGAACCTGCCCCCAGGTAATTTGGAGCGCTGTTAACTTATTTTGCCCCATCTCCCTGCCCCTACACCTAACCATCGTCTATGTCGCAATTTGTGCGCGGCCGGGCAAGGTCGTTAACAGACACGTGATGTGAAACCCGGTTCGACTACCGAGACCCGCTCGTCATCATCCATACGGCGACTTTCTTNCGTTAACAGACACGTGATGTGAAACCCGGTTCGACTACCGAGACCCGCTCGTCATCATCCATACGGCGACTTTCTTCCTCAACTTTATGTCGGTTCTTTCGGTGGACAGAATAAAAGAGCACACAGTTTCAAAGTCTTCAGGCCCGCGAAGGCGCTCCTATAGATGACGATGCTTGCTCGAAACGATGAGAACCTCCAGCAAGTTTGCTTATGATATAAACCCATCATTAACATGATAATGTTATTGATATAATTATTCATTCCTGATATAATTATGGTAGGTACCAAGGGTAATAGTAATGCGATTTCAATATCGAAAATTAGGAAGATTACGACAATTAGAAAGAATTTCAGTTAAAAAAAAGAGCTGATGCGATAGATAAGGTTGTCAAACATTTATATTTATTGGTCACGATACATTCTTTAAGTATGGTAACAGCGATACGTTGCGGTAATATATAGTGACATATGTCACATTACGGATGTGTTTTACGGACGATATTCCGGTATAACCGAAGAGCATAACAAAAAATTTTTTAATCCAAAAATGTCGAAGACGTAAAATATTTCCGTATCGTCGATAGCATGACAGTTTTATTTACGTGTATATTATATATGTGTTGCCGTTGATTTTTGAAAGCGGTAACGATATACTGTACCAATGTGGATTTTTGTAGGCATATATCGAAACGGCATTGATCGGTGGTTGTAGTACATACTTAATGACAGGCATGTCGTGNGTGGATTTTTGTAGGCATATATCGAAACGGCATTGATCGGTGGTTGTAGTACATACTTAATGACAGGCATGTCGTGAAGTTAAGAGTTCGATTTCAACCCGTTACGCTGGAGGATATTCTCCAAACACGGTTACACCATCATTAAAGTAGGTGAATGAAACGCAGTGCCTTACTGATAATCTCCATAACCATAGCGTTTATATGTCGCTTAATATGCCCAGAACTGTGTTTTAATTTAGCTAGCATGTTCGTGCATGTTGTTGTCGACTGAAGGGAATTTTGCAAAGTCGAGCAACACAGTCATGAAAAACAGTTTTGCGGACACTTAAGTTAGAATAATTTTTTCCTCGTGCATTACTTTCGAGTGTTTTCTGCCGCCCAACTAAAAACATTAATTCCCTGGAGGTCACAAACAACTATGAATTGAACATACATAATTATTCATTTTCTAAAAACTCACTTAATATATCCAAGCTTCAGGCGATACAGAAATGAAAACCACACAATACGCATAGATAAAAAAAAAATGTTTCATCTCTTGTGCACAAAATGGAACTACCAACAATTAAAAACAAACTATCACAATAGACCGATTCGGAAAATGGATTACTGAGAAGCGTGTTCGAAAATTTTACCTCAGGGTGTGTAGTTGTAATGGATANTAGACCGATTCGGAAAATGGATTACTGAGAAGCGTGTTCGAAAATTTTACCTCAGGGTGTGTAGTTGTAATGGATAGCGGTGAATATCACGGAATTATACTAAAAATATTCGGAATATGACGTAACAAATAATAAAATTGAACAATGGCTACNACGGTGAATATCACGGAATTATACTAAAAATATTCGGAATATGACGTAACAAATAATAAAATTGAACAATGGCTACAAAAACAGAACACTGCTATACAACTAACCGGTTGAAACCAAAATTATAGTACTTAGCCCTTTAACATGTTATCCCGGGTATACTCGTTCACGTTTGAAATTATGCAGAATAAGCAAACTCATGGTAGGTACTGTACACGTCCAGAAGTTAGCGGCATTGCCTATCGGTAGACAATGCTATTGGCTGTTGCGCACACTCGAATTGTTTTATAATTGGTGGTATATTGTGCCATGGATCTACTGAAATCGTTTCCATTGGTTCCAAAGCGCCAAGTATTGTGTATGGAATTTAAGTACTTCTCACAACAAACATTTCTTCTTTTATATCTGAAACGAAAAATTAATGTGTACTTTAAGGGGTTAATGCAGCACAAGCATAGACTAGTCCACTGTTCCGTAAAGTATCGGGTAAGAATGGGAACACAAAACTGGAAGCTACTGTGCAAGCATACAAAGATACCCGTCTAATATTATGACTAATATTAATATTTTAACTTTATTATACATTAAATAACAATACATTGGGGTGATTTTGACGGTAAAAATATATATGGTAGTGGTATACCCTCATCGGCAGAATCTGATGGGCGAAAAGTGATCACCACGGTCAATGTTTTCTGTTATTCTTCACATGATGTGTCAGACTCTTATACCACTTGGTTAAACCCCTCACACCACCCATCGCTCACTAAAAAATGTATTCCAGGAATCGCTAGTGCCGTCCCCCCGTGCTCGTGACGTTGTTCAAGTTCGCAGATATCTGGCGTCCCTCTCGGAAGTAATTTCTGCAATATTTCATCAGTATTTTGATGCATAGCTTAACATCCGATTTACAAAAAAATTAGACTATGCGACGAAAAAATGTTGCAAAAGTTAAAACATATTTAGAAAAAAGTTTTACCAATTTTTTTATAACAAGGAGATTTGGAAAGGTTTAACGAGTATGAAGGCGTTCATTGAGGGCGTTACCTAACAAGCCTGAAACCAGACTACAAATAAGAAACCAATGTTTAAGAAATTCCTTCTCATTGCATCAATTTTTAAGATAACCGTTTCAAACAAAACGTATTATACTTGATATTTACAATGAAATACTGGCACGTTAAAAAATCTTGCAAATACATATATATATATATATATATATATATATGTGTTTTTTTTTTAATTTTCCATAAAAATTTAAATTTTACCAAAAAAATGTATTGAGTATGCATTTTTGGTTAATTAACGTGGCAGTATTCTCACAGAAAGTTGTGTTGAGACAGCTATTTTTAAAATGTATGCAAAGAGATGGAATTTCTTTACCACAGATTTCCCATTTAAACTCTGTGGCAGCAGGCTTGCGTCAGAATCAATAAAGCTCAGTTGTTCCGTTGTTAAGGGGGAGACGTTCGACCAGTACGCCGCATGCAGAGGTTCTCATGCTGGGGTTCTCCGGGGTTGGTTCTCTGTGTGTCTCGGTGGACGAGTGCTGGTCCAGCTCGTGGGCGGAGGCTGGACGTGACGTCACCGCGAGGTGATCGCCGTCGCCTCCTCGCAC